>MU223104.1:4026711-4044691 GCA_018584345.1 Thuja plicata
AACTCCACCCACTTGAGAAAGTCCACTTTCTCAAGCTGGACTTTCTTAAAGTCCATATTCTCTTAAATCCTCCCTTCCCTCTTTAAGGCCTTCATTAATGCCTTCATTAATAAAGATGCCTTAAGCCCATGTGTCTCCCATGCCTTATTAATGCCTTGGGCATTAAAGGCTCTTACATATTCATTTATGAGTCTCCAAATTCATAAATGAACCTTGTCCCCCCTCTCTCTCTCCCATTATTCTATAAATAGAAGCCTATTTTGAGAGCAAATAAACCTTCACCTTAGATTGAAAATACATTGTTATCCCGCTAGATTAATCCTAGAATCATATTCCATCTATTATTTCATGTTTTTACATTGTTCTCATTTCATCTTTTAGAGCTAGATTGCATGTTTTATCATCTTTTAGCTTGTTATTTAAGTAAAAATCCTTCATGCTAGGTTGTATTCATCACTAATTTATAGCATATTCTTAGGGCTAATATGTTGTTAATCACACTCCTCCTAGTTAGCAGGCAATAGGTTGGTTTTAGTGGGTTTTACATGCTTTTCTAACCCTTTTGGACTAATATAATCACCTATTGAGTGTTTGTGTTGATTCTGATAGGTACCCATTTACACACACACACATTTCTGGCACCCACCGTGGGGCTCAATTTTGATTTTAGCCTCATTTTCTAACCATTTTTTACCATTTACAGACTCAAAAATCAGACACAAAATTGCAAATACAATTGCAAGATCGCATCCCAAATACGCCATCGCACCGCGTGGTTTTCGAATCGCATACAGGATTTCTTGAATCGCATCTAGTTTTCAGTCACATCTGGTCAGCATAGGATCGTATCTGGGGAATAAAATCGCATCCCAGATACTGCATCACGTCTGGTAAGAATTTAAGATCGCATCTAGTTTTGAAACTTGACTTTTTAATTTGCCTAATCCTAACAAGTTCAACTAGTTATGTTTTTGTGTTTTGCAGTCTAACAAGTGCTTTCAGGTACCTTTTAATAGGTTTCAAGGAGTCAAGCTAAGCAAAATTACTAACGTGGTTTTCGCAGGATACCCATACCCCTTCCATCTTGACTTCTATTTCTCAGTTTTCCTAACTTAAGACCATTTCTCCACTTGCTAAAACAAACTAGATATTATGCTCTTTTCCTCTTGAGGAAAATCAAAAAGTCAAACGTTGTTTTATCATTTGTGACGAAATTGGGGGTAATTGAACAAGCAAACACCTCATTTAATTTGATTTGGAAAAGTAATTGAACAAGCAAAGTACTAAAATATGTGGATTAATTGAACAAGTTCAATCGTCTAATTGCTTTTGGGATCAGTAATTGAACAACACAAATCATTAAATCAATGTGGTAAATGAACAAGGCAAACTTTCCCTTATTGTCTTCTTTAAAATAAGAATCATTAAAGACAAGCTCAACATAGCTTGGGGAAAGAACATTGTTTATTATGTTTGGGGAGAAAACAGCATGGACTAGGAGAGTATGCTCTTCTTCTTTTGAAGAATCAGAAATCTAGAACTCCTAAGCTCGCCAATCCTTGTTACCGATCTCTTTTAATAGTAGAGGGCCTGCCGGTTGAGGAAAAAATCTCCCGAGAATGACCCAAGTGAGGACAGGTCTTACGCCGACCCTTCCAACTCACTATAAATAATTGCTTCCTTGTAGGCCAAAGCCTCAGAAGACGGAACTGGTTTTATTCTTAGAATTTTGACATCATTCCTTGAACATATCAGGGTATATATAGAGCGGAGCCGCTTGAATCTTGCTTGTGAGACTATATATATTCAAGTACTTATAGGGCTATATGCCTCAATTTTGCCTTGTGCAATTCTATGGGGGACAGTTTCAAACGGATTGCCCAATAATCTACAAGAACTTTAAACTGAACGAATTCCTGATTCATCCCCGAAAGGGTGATAATCTTTGTGCAAGGCAAAAAGTAATTTCCCCAAGACACTCGTCATATTGTGCCCTCACTTGCATTTGGAGTCAGCTAATACAGCATCATGACTGGATCCATTATGTGCTTGGTGATGGCTGTATTCTGATTAGCATTTGAGTGTGTGCCTAATTCAACGAGCAAACAATTTTCATCCTCCACCTTGTGAATAGGAAAAAGATGCGTGTTCGGATCCACCCCTTCTAACAATGCAAAATTGTCTGATGTGTCAAAAAGATCATTAAAAAGATAAGCTCCTCATAACAATCAACAAATTTCATACCCTTGAGTACAAACATCTTTTACATCCAACAAAATACCCTTCGAAGCAATTTGGAGACAAACAGATGCACGTTCCTCAAAAAGGCAAAATTTCTAGATGAACTAAACTGACAAAGTCCATCATAAGATCGCATCTGGGATTTCCTGAGTCACATCTAGTATTTAGGGTCATATCTGGTACACAAGCTCATATTTGGTCAAGCAACTAGTCGCATTCAGGTTTTTAGGATCGCATCCAGGGTTTAGGATCGTATCTGGTTCTGTCAGAGGCTCGTATCTGGGAGCTCGCATCCTAGACAGTGGGCATTTCTAGTGGTCTTTTCTAGGAGGTCTCAATTGTTTTAGGTACCCTTTTTCTTCTTTAGCTGGTCCCTGTAAATCTCACTTAACTGAATTTGGTCTGTCGCAACTATTGAGTGTTTTTGTTTATTCTGAAAGGTGCCCATTTACACACACACAGAACTATCTTTGTAGCTTTCTTCTCTGTAGGTTGTACTGATGGCCTGGTGTTCCTTGTAATACCTTTCTTACTCGGTGAAGACAATTGCACATTTTTATTTTCAACCACTACAATGTCTTGTGCAGTCTCAGTGTCCTTATCTAAAGAATCATCAAGTCCAAGAGTCTTTGATAAAACATTAATCATTTTATTTTCTTTCTTAATTGACCTAGGTACCAATATACCTTTCTTGTTTTTATCTTTGGTTTCCTCATAAGTGCCATACGTATTTTTGTTAGGGTAAAATGGTTCAGCTATTAAAGCTTTAATATGTTTTGAACCAATATAATTGTCCATCTCATATCCCATCAGTTGAATCCATTCAACTCTTGATTCAACAAATTTGACTATGCAGACATCAGTATCTACTTCAAAACATATGTTATCCTAATATTTTTCAACTACTTTAGGTGGAACTCTATATATTTTATGTGTTCTAACTTAGAATTTCATAAACTAATCAAACATGATTTAACCAAAATTGTCTCCTAGACTTTTTATATACTCACGTATCTGTTATACGAGTGGTCTATCAGTTTCCCAAACTACATCTCCAATAGAGGGAAATGAATTCTAGTAGTAAAAGAAAATACATCCCAATCATGAACCAAATTTCAAATTATTGGTCTTTTCCTTTCTGATTGTGTTCATGTTGTATTCTATCTGGTTCAGGAAAACTTCATAGAGATCTATCTATAGTCCTTTCTTCACTATCTTGTATGCTAGATCAACTTCTCCACATGTTACACAATCCACTAGGGATGATTGAAATAGTTGGTAAGATATGATGTTTCATGCATACCTTTACTCAGGATCTGTCACGATAGATATTCTCATTCCGCTGCTATCCCATTGTACCTTAGTTAGCTTGGTGAACTTACCCTTGTCATTTTTCTTAATCACCTTAGGTCTGTCTCAAATATGGAATCTACTGATGATGTACAACACATCCTTAGTTCATCCAACCACATAAAATGGTTGTGTACTCGGCTGAGTACCATCCTTACCCATTTGAGCTTGATTGCCCTTGGTAAATATATATCATGAACCAATTCTTTTGTTTCCAGATGAGTGTTCTCATCCTTCAATGTATCATCCATGCAAAACTTACTAAATGAAGCATCAATCTTGGCTTCACAGAGATCGTTGTTTTTAAAATGAATGAATGTGTAGACAACTTCAATCAAAAGAACTCATGGGAGTATTGAATAAAATTTTGTCGCATTTCAATTTCTATGGCTATAGTTGGGGGCAACTTGTATTTAGGGTTCACTAGTTTGACATTCTTCACTAGAACTGATGTTTGCATCCTATGTTTCATTATCACTTGGAAATATATCACTTCAAGAAACTAGGACACACTTGATAATACTCGACTTCACAAACACAAATCAATGTACAATAGTTATCTTGTAAATGTATCACAATGTTCTTACAAAGATTTAGAATTACCTTTAAATCGCTTTGCAATATGCTCAATGCTCTTTCAAAAATGTTAGGTTCAAAATGAGTAAAAATATGACCTATTTATAGGCTTCCCATGATTAGGGTTTTGAAAAGCTCAAATTATTTGAAATAAATGTACTTACTGAGTCCCTTTTTTCCTTTATACTGACTACATACTTACTCTTCTTTACCGATTAAAACATAACCATATATAACAATGTTCATCCAAATTTTTCACAACTTACCCAAATACATGTTAATATACTGATATGGATCTTAACTCTAATTCTTAGAAACTAAAGTAAGATTTATAATTAGAATGTAGTTCCTACATACCTCACACAAATTAGGTGGATCTTGGTGCAACCAACTCAGTAGAGATGGTGTTGTCTGTGGTTCTGAGTGATGTTCCATCATCCTAAGTCTTTCTCCTCTTGGTTTTGTTCTTTTTTTCTCTGATTTCATCAATAGTAGTTGGAGCTTTCACAATAGATTATTCTTTCATTGGTGCATCTCCTTGGTATCTGCATTTTCATGCTAGGTGTCCCACCTTATGACAATGAAAATGTGCCATATCGGGGTTCCTCCATGCTCTTCGATTATTCCTTACATGCATAAAGATGCAATTTTCAGCAATGTGTTCATACCTTCTGCAAGATAAACATGAAATTATTATATTATAGTTCCAAGGTATAGATGTGCCTTCTCCATTTGTATTAGCATTCTCCTAGTTAGGATTCCAATTGTCATTTCTTTTCTGTGTTCTACAATCTTCAGCTCTGTGTCCATACTTATTGCAACTTCTGTAGTAACTATCAAACTTAGGTTTCCTTCTGTTGTTAGAAAGATTAGTTATGGATTTAAAATACTAATGTTAATACCTATTTCATCTAAATCAATAACTATAATATTTAGGTATACTTGGTTCTTTTCCTTTTCTGCTTCTGCAAACATTAGCAATGTGCCCAGGCTTCTCACAATAATTGCAACATTTCTTATTTTGTTTCGGTGGGGGTATAATACCTTGATCTTTATATGCATTATATTATTCTCCTTTATTGGTAGTGTTTTTCTCTTTGAAACCAATCCCTTGTTTGTCACCCCTTTTCTTCTGATTCTTTATTTGTCGGTCCAAATATTTCAATGCTTCTTCATTTCTTTTTAGTATTTCATTTGCATCCTTTTCAGCTTTCAGTCTTTGATTCAATCTTAGCTTTCAATGCTTGATTCTCAAACTTCTTTGTTTTTTTATCTTTATTTGCACTCAGAAGTTGGTCATTCATATCATAGTCAACTTGGGTGATTCTTATAATATCATTATCTTTCTTAGTTAAACTTATTTCAACTTGTGTTTTGACATCTTCTGCCATTTTCTTTTCATCTTCAACAATCCTTTTTCCTTCAATCAACTCAGTCATTCTTATCATGCTAGTTTCAAGATCTATCTTTATTAAATCCAATTGGTTGATAAGTGAATCATTATTTTCCATTAGTTCTCTTATAGCTGATTCTGACTCATCAGTGACACTTCTTTTAGATTTTGTCTCAAGTGTATCAACTTGTTCTTGTGTAATCTTTAGTTTATCATATATTTCCATTCTAATCCTTGGAGAATTATCCAGTTTCTTTTTTAGATCAATGATTAAGTCTCTTGCACTTTCAAACTCAAATTCAAGGCCATCAATCCTTTTGAATTTCCTAAAGCTTTCCATGACTAATATCTTTAACTCTCAGTTGGTCAAACCTTTTAAATAAAGAGTAGAATATTTGATACCAATTTTTGGAATGACTATGGAAATTTGGGACTTAGAGGGAAGGGGTGAATAAGTACCACCAAAAAAATTATAACTGAAACTCCCTATAAACCATATACTACTGCTTGTTGTTTTCGGAGTTCATAACTCATAACATCATGATTTTGGTAATGCAGAAATCCTTTGTTAGAGGAAAAAAATACAGTGGGGATGACACCCATAACCTTGACTAACTGCAGTCTAAAGGGTGCTCGGTTAGAGATTACAATGTTTATCAATTTTGATAGCTCATCTCATCAAGAGTATAAAAACACTTGTTAGGTATACTTGGTTACAGGTTTTTTAAAAACTCTACACTTATAGATATACCTTGTTAAAGGATTTACAAATATAAGAATAGTTAAGATCTATCTAGTATTGGGATTTAAAGCTCTCAATACAACAGTATCAGTAACTCAACAATGTTTGTAAAAATGCATCAAATATAAATGTTGTTCAGATTCTATGTGCTCTGATATGTGTTACCTCAATCTCAAATTGTAACACTATTTTGTTCTACTCTGTTGTAGTTGAATATTTGCTCAGTTTTATTTTCTCTGCTTCTTTTTCTCCAAATAAATCCTTTAACATTTTCAGTAATAACAATAACTCTTAACAACCTCTTCAACAATATTAGCCTTTTCGGTGCTCTCTTCTCTGTAAATCATAATTTATATATAAGAGTTTATGCCTCTTAATCTTATGTTTTAGGTTGATGTGAATCATTCTTAACTATTAGATCTTCTTTTCTGCTCTGTGACCATGTCACTTTTACCTCGATACTTATTGTTTTTCTTGGTACTAGAAAACTTTGTTTTGCTTCTTGATCTATGCCTTATATATTCACTCTAATTTAATTGAATCATTGATCATCTAAAAAACTGTTATAAATTCTTGTAGTAATGTAATTAATCTCATGACAAAGTGTTAAATATGATCTGATCGCATTTATGACTAGTTGTCTAAATCTATTGAGTAACTCCTTCAACTTGGTTATAAGAACTTTAGTACTCGGTGATTATCCATTAGGTGTCCTTGATTTTATTTGGTGTAATGTAACACTCAGTAATTGTAGATTCTCGGTACTCTAACTTTACCTCTTTGGTCTTTTATCGACTTATCTCTTATGTATGACTTCACCAACTGGCTCGGTGTGAATTGCTGACTAGTGAAATATATGACTAACTTCTTTCACCGGCTGGTTCTTTTTGACTCTATAAATTTGACATAAACTAATGACAACAAAAGATATCTTATAGAGATAACAATAAGACCAATTATATATCACTCTCTTAGGAACACTATCCATTAAATCGTTAGAGGATATAAAATTCTAAAAATCTTACAAACCCTTCTTAATTGAGATAGAACCTCCAAATTTCTCATATTTTTTTAACAATGCATTAAATTATAATGCCTAATTGATACTAAATTTTATAATAGGTCTCATTACAAAGGCTAATGTTTTCCAAATCCCCTTCTTTCTAATCATGTTGTTAGAGGTGTTTAAGTTGAAAGGCCAAAATTTTAGATCCAAGACCTTACTACACATTCTCAATAAGGACCAATGGGTTGAAGAAGAGACAAATTTGGAATGTCATATGTCATTTTTGTACAAATTATTTATAACCCTAGATGCCTCACTTGTTGGGATAGAAAGAGATTTCCAAATTTTCCATACTAGAAATAGATATTTAACTATCAAATTAGATAGAAATTTTTTTTCTAGATTAGTACAATATCAAAAGCAATATTATCTATTTGAAATTTAATTAATATTATCTTATTTAAGAACCTAACATTCTAGTTCATAATCTACATTTTCTTCAAAGGGAAACATTAGTACACCACTTTCTATGAGACTTTATTTCAGCATTCTCAAACACAAACTCTAGTTATAATTCTTTTGGGTAGAAGCCCTTGTATGTAGTGGACTAATATATCCCTTTATAGAATATAAAGAATAGAAAAGATTGGTTGGAATTCCAGTATTGATTTATTCAATAGTTTGTTGAAAACAAAGACAAGCTAAACCAAAAAATTGCACAGTGAAATAAGAAATTAAACATAGAAATATAAAAGACTCCCTAAGTTTAATTAATATGTGTTTTATATTAGTTCCTCTTTCTTACATAGATCTCCCAATGCTCTTAAAATAGTTATGCCAAATTCATCAAAAATATATTATATTTTTCATTCCATTTGAAATAGAGATTTCTCTTGTCCTTTTACAAAACTATAAAACATTTCCAGTGATTTGAGAATCTTTTGGATTACCCGAAAAGAAGCTTCTAGAGACATTGGAGAAGAAGATAGAACAAATATAATAAGATTGAAGTAAATGTAGTGGTTGGAGTATATGGTCATGGGGGAAGAGGATATTTAAGAAGTCTAGTTGGAGATCCACCACCTCCAATACTGATCCTTAATCTTCACTTCCATATACGTCGAGTATTCCAATTCCTTGGTAGGGATGCTCAATGACATTCTTCGTAAGTGGCTTTGTGAATATATTTTCTAGTTTTTCTTCAAACTTGCAAAACCTAAGATGTATGTCACCGTTGTTCACCAATTCTCAATTGAAATTTTATCTTGTAACAATATGATTGATACTTTTATGAAATACACAATTTTAAGATAAATCAATTTTAGAGTTATAATCACAATAAATTTTTGTAGGTTATTCTTGTGGATTCCTTAAGTATAAAAATACTCATCTCATCCATACTCCTTGGCAATTGTCTAATGCGGTTGCAACATATTCTTCTTTAGTAGCACATAATCCTATATGAAAGGTATACCCTTAGTTGTTATTTATATCATCCAAGATACCTCCCTAGTCACTACCTATATATCTAGTCAACTTGTAATCATTTGAAGGTGTATACCAAATCTAAAAGTTCATTGTTCTAACTATATAACTTAACACTCTTTTTTCATCTTTCCAAAGTGATTCCTTTAGTTTTTCCTAGAAATAAGACTAACCCCATACATGATATTCATTAATATGGTGGTTATATGTATGAGAATACCAACTAATCTTTTAAATAAGGTTGCATCAACATTAGGACTTTTTTCATCCTTGCAAAGTTTTAAACTAAATAAAACTAGTGTAGGGGTTGGATTCATATTTGTCTTCTAAAATATCTTCAACAAATAATTAGCATAGTTACTTTGACATATAAAGATGCCTTGATCATTTTGACTTACTTATATCCCAAGGAATTATCTCACGATCCCCAATTTGACCATATCAAATTCTCCTTCCATTGCTTCCCTTAATGTGCTAGTTGACATGTTACCTGTGAATATCAAAGCATCTACATACAAACAAACTATAAAGATTTATACTTCAACATTCAGTTTGACATCCAAAGGTTGTTCCTTGCCACACTTCCTAAACCCAATGTTCCCAAAAAAGGAATCTATTATGTTACATACCAAGCTCTAGGAGCTTATTTTAAACTATAGAGTAATTTTTTTTAGTTTGTATACCTTATGTTCTTCTCCAAAAACTTCATAGCTACGTGGTTTTTTTAGATACATTTTTTCCTCTAAAATATCATTCAAACATTCTGATTTATTATCTATTTTTTAGCCTTTCCAATTATTTTGAGTCATTGTGATAAGACCATTCTAATGATATCAAATCTTTCCACAAGTATGGAGATTTCATTGTATTCTATACAAGGCTATTATGTGATGACTTTAGCTACTAGTCTTGTGATATGTTTTTCTACTTTTCCATTAGAATTATGTTGTCTTGTAAACCCATTTAACTCCAATCGTATATCTACCTTTAAGAATATCTTGTAGATTCCAAGTTTGTTTCTTTTTTATTTACTTAATTTCCTCATTCATGAATGCAATCCATTTTTTCATATTTAATGACATCCTCAAAATAAACTAGATTGTCATGAGATAAGAATGCAAAATTAGAGCATAAATCATCATTTTCAGCCTCTTGTATTTCATCATAAATCTCTCTTAAACTAAATGACTTCTAATATGTACTTATTAACCTTGATCTTAGCTATAAAATTGCTAGACTATAAGACTCACTACTATTTTTACTTTCTAGTAGTTCGATTTGGAATGGTTGGTGCCCTAGATGGTGTTGTAGATACATTTTTGTGTGTAATAGGATTCACAAATTGAGTCACATTCTCATAATTATCTTGTCAAACATTAGTTACAATTGTATTTATTTTTTCTATTTTTCCATCCCACCTGTTAAGACTGAAAAAAAAATTCCATGGTGTAAGTCTCTGTATCATATTTATATGTATTTTCCTGACTTCATTTTATTCCAATGGTTTTAAGCCCTAAATTGTCACTTTTTTCAAACCCTCAGTTACCTTTTTGATACAAAACCATAGTTCTCTCTTGTCTGTTATTTTTGTGCATAACCTTTTCCAACCACTTAAGTATTTTAAAATATGTGTCTTAATTTACTATTGTCAGGTCCCTTTTTGTTTTTACTCATTTATCCTAGTAGGGTCTTCGTTTTAATTTTTCCCAAGTCCTAAGTCCCTACTAAGATTTATGCGTCCCAAGATGTCAAGCAAGTTACCTTTAATCTAACGGCTATCACTTTATCTTAATCAAAAGATGTGTGTATTTTATCCATTGTCGGATTATGCTTGTGTGACAAGTGTCCTTTCAGATTGTGGGGTCGAGGTTCTAAAAGCTGAAGGCAGGTAAATTGTGGTCAAATAAAAATAGATCTGACGAAGGGAGAATTTCTTTGATAAGATATTGACCGATGTTTAGTCTTTGCGAAATCACATCGTGCTACCAAGTGTCAATCTGAGATCATAGGCTCAATGTTTTTAAAACCTAGCACCAAGGTTAGAGCACTGTTAGATAATATTTCATCAACGGTTGGCACTTTTCCTTGAACAAAAGATGCAAGGAAATTATTCATCAAGGCATCACGACTGAGCGACATATGGAAAGTGGCGCGTCCGATCAGAGATAAAGGTCAAGTTAAAGGTATGCCAAATCAAAGCTAATTGGATGATAGGCATTATTCCTTGATCAAATGTTGCACAAGGTTTACCCTTCAAAGAATCATTCTTTTGTACCAAGTTTCCATCTGACATGTTACCCAAGTGGGGCTGAAAGTTAATATGTGGTCAGATTCTTTTTCATCTGACAGCAGGCGCTTTTCCTTGAACAAAGCATGTATAAATTTTAGCCATTATGGTATTGTGCCTAGTTGACACCTATCTTTAGAAGATATCATAAAAGTGGGACCTAATAATTAAATTTTCAAGAATATTAAATATGATCCGACGGATGGCGTGATGCCACTTAGGAAAGTTGCTTAAGGTTTTAGTCATTGCGGGATTATGACTGAGTGACACATGGATTCCTGAGATCGTGGGTCTAGGACTTTAAATTAGATAAAGGTAGAGCACATAATAATTTATTGGATGGTGGGAGTGATGCCTTGATCCAAAGTTGCGCTAAAAATATTGATTGCGGAATCACAAGTAAGTGAAACTTGTCCAGGCTGATGGAGAGGAGTTAAGTGGGACAAAAAGGTTACATGGAATTGACATGTTGCATTCTCATTGGTTTCCTTCGCCACTATGGTTATGATGTGTAGACCTTGCTGATCTGTTGACTTTTGTTGACCGTAAGATTTGCTAAGATGGATCTAAATTGACGGCTATGTTTAAAACTCATTATTATGGTAAAGGAAACCTTGTGTGAGCATTTGAGCCGTGAATTTTTTGAAAAAGAATAAATAATTGCAGAGTGTGTGGCCATCCTATTGAACATTAATGCTACCCACTAGAAATTTTATACCATAAGTGCTCCATTTTGCGTTTCAAACATTACAATTTATAGAGCGAGAAAGTGGAGAAAATTTTTACTGTATTATTTTGTTCTCTGGCATCTTTCAAAACAAGTAAGTCATTATCTCTTGCTTTTTACATATCTTATGAATCTGAGTGCTAATTTCAAAAAAATCGTGAAAGAATTAGGGTTTTTATTTTTAATTAAATCTTTCAGTTACAATACACTATCTTTTTAAAATGGCACCGTGTAGAGAATTCAAGGGTAAGGTAGACTATCAGGAGAGAGCTGTGTGTGATTATTTTGTTGAGAAACTGAATAGATCCATAAATAAATTTTCTAAAATAAAGGAAATGGTGCCAAGAAATGCTCGATTTATATTAGGTGAGGGTTTATACAATAAGGGTAATTGGATGATGGATGGTGATATTGGCATATCTAGTTTGGCTCTGTTCAAAGTAGGTTTTAGTCAGAGAAGGGCTTATGCTTCAAATATGAATATATCGCAGATTGATGTAGGAAAGCTAGTAGTCCGTAATGTTTTCATGGATGCTGACATTTTCTCCAAGTAGAAAATAATTATGACTCGAGGTGAATATGATAATAAGATATGTGGATGCCAAGGTTGGAGGATTGAATATGATAGTTCCAAATACCCCAGAACCTTTTAAATTGGATTATTTCAATATGAAGGCAAAGGGCATATATTATTGCTTAAGCCAAATCTTTGGGGATGATGTACATATAGACATGAAAGTGCATTACATATTTAAGATGGTCCTCATCTTGCTATTATTTTGACTTTGCAACTTATGTGGTGGATTTGATCCATAATGGTTTGATTGGTATTCAAAAATCAAGGTTGATAAACCATTTGGATGGTATTCTTTGTTAATGCACATGTTCCTATATTAAGGTTCTAGTTATTTTGTAAAGGAAATGGATCTGATAAGGACCAAGGATGGATATGAAATTCTTATTTAGTTATGGAGTTTGGACCTATCCTTGGATAGAGAAGATGCCAGTTATGCTATTTTTGATAGATGCTTTGCTTCTAGGCTCAGAGCCTTATTGTTTATTAAAAACCTCAGGATCCAAAAACCTTTGTTGTCTTTCATAAAACCAAAGAAATATGATAAATATATCAAGATAATGCATAATTGGGGGGACATCATTGTATATCCAGTTTCAACTATGTTTAGGGTTTATGGTTTCAGAGGAACCCAGCATGTACTCCCTTACCAAGTCCCTTTAAAAGTTGGTATTATTGAGATAATCAAACAAATTGGTGGGTTTCAAGATGCTACTTTGACACGAAAGAGAAGGAGATGTATTTTTACTACCATTACCATTGCAGATTAGTTTGTTATTACTAGGGGTGGATGGGTACACATGAGAAAATTTTTGAAGCCTTATAGAATGACAACATCAGTGGTGAGGTGTGCTGACCCTGAGGGGTTTTTGAATGATATTTTTATAAAGAAAACAAGGTGTGTAGCTATGTACCACCAATTCCACTTTATTTAGGATGTCACCAGGAATTAATTCAAAATGCAGGAGTAGGAAATAAAGAAGGAAAAGTGGCTAGTCTATAAGAAAACCATTAATTTTTTTCCAATGTTTTGATAAAGGTTATGATCCATTAAGTGTTTTTGAGCCCATGGAAAATAAAATTGATTCATTAATGACACTGTTTGAAGAAATCATCCAAGCTCTGAATGAGAAGAAGGATGTAGTCATGAAGTCAGAGCCAGATAAGGCCAAGGATATCTTGATCAAGTCAACATTTTATATGCTTGTTCCACCAAGTGAATATGTTTTTCACCAAAGTTTGGGGTATAGTGTAGTGATTCCCAAGGGAGATACATCTCAGAGAGGTCAACAATTGCAAGATGCACCTTCTTTTTCCAAGAAAATTGTGGAGCCTTTGACTTCTAAAGGGAAGAGACCTATTGATATTGACCTAGACTCTCATCCTTCTCCTAAGAGGTAAAGGATAGAGAAAGACATAAAAAAGAATGAAGATGTATATTCACCTTCTAAGTCCCCCCTACATGTTGATGAATAGGGAGTGGTAGAACATTTGCTACAGATGAGAAGCATGGGGTGGATTTGTGTCACCCAAC
Source organism: Thuja plicata (assembly GCA_018584345.1). Taxonomy (NCBI): domain Eukaryota; kingdom Viridiplantae; phylum Streptophyta; class Pinopsida; order Cupressales; family Cupressaceae; genus Thuja; species Thuja plicata. The sequence continues at coordinate 4,040,627 of MU223104.1, forward strand.
AAGAAATCCAAGAAGGAATTCCAAAGTACCAAGAAGGGAAGAAATGAATTTAACTATGGCAGAATTTTATAGTAAGGAATTGGATCCCATTACAAAGAAAAAAAGTGAAGATTTCTTTGCAGATGACAGTTTTGTAAAGGCTAGGGCATTAATACAATTCCTGTGGAGAACCCACATTGATCAATTCAAAGAAACATGCTTGAAGAAACAAGAGGAACAACTAGACAGAGATATGAATGATATTGAGGTTGAGGTAAAATATGAGATGGTAGAATATTTTGAAAATATCACCCCTGAGAAGGGAAGAGAATTGGTAAAAAAGGTAGGAGTTCTCATTCTTATAGAATGGCACATTGTTGATGCTATTTTCTTTGATGCAATAAGGAAATAAACAAAGACCCTGTATGATACACAAGAGGCAGCTAAACATTAAATCAAAGGGGTTGTTTTCAGTGAAGATCATGTTGCCCTTATTATGCGGTCTCTAAAGAAAGAAGAAAATAGGAGTAGAAATGAATCTGACAAGGCTAATTATTCTAGGAGCCTGATAGTGAGAAGAATAGGTGAGACCTCAGGTGTGGAATCATCGGGTGAAATTTTAGAGATAGTCCTCCAAGCCTATAGTGAGAAGAAGGTAATTATTGAAGAAAATAAAACAATTGCATAATTAAGGGGTCAGTAATCAATTGCATGATCTCCTCAGAGAACAATTGCCAATTATCCTACTCATCCTTCATCCTCTAGTCCTATAATAGAGGCTACTCATTCCCCTTTTCCCTTTACTTCTAACTTTGAAGCTGAATTCAACTTTGAGAAATAAAAATTAAAAGCTGAAAGAAAGATATTAGAAGAAGAAAGTGCATTGTTTAGAAAGGATAAAACTATTGTAGATCAAAAGTTTGAAGAAAAGGTAAGGGATGCAATTATGCAATTTTCATAGAATATAGAGCCTACTTCTATTTATTTGGGCGGGGAAAGAATTATATGTATTCTAAATTCTGTTGAAAAGGAGAAGGCTACAATTGAGCCAATTTTGCACAAATGGATATGAAGGAAGTCTGAGTTGAAATTCTTTTATTATTTATCCAAAGAGGAGGAAAATTCTAATGATCAAATAAAAATAACTTACAAGTTTGTTAAAGAATTGTTAGATCAAGAAATAACGAGAACTACCATCTAAAGGAGAGAGGAGATATTAAAAAGGGAATATTCTACAGTCCATTTTGAACTATTCCCTAGCATTTTAAGGAAGAAAGGTAAATTGAAGAGAATGGAAAAATGGTGGAAAGAAATGGATGATGAGTTGTCGAGAAGGATGAACAACATCATCAACTTGGATAGCACCATTCTATTTGTCCAAAACATGAAGTAATTGAAAAGGCCATATCATATTTTGGGTTTTGGAAGGAGGAAGTTTAGCGGTTAAAAGAGAAATGGGATGAGTTAATCAATAAGAAGACTAAAATTGATAACTTCCTTTGGCCTAGTAATGAGGTGTTTGTAACATGAAAGGACAAGTACACTTCACAAGAATCAGAGAAGCAAGAACAACCCACTGTTCTTCCAAGAGATGGCAGTTCATCAACACCCCGAAGCTATCAATACTTATAGATCGTTCTTGCATCAAAAGGAATGAAGACAAATCTTACATTTGCCAAAGGAAGAACAACTTTGAATTTATTGCAAGGGCTTTGTGGTCAGATGAAAAATTACTTTTGGAGATCTTGTAACAAGCTCAATTTTGATCTTATTGTAATTTTTCCCTACATGATGTGTCATCATTTTCTCTTTTAGCCTAAATGATCTGAAGCTTGTTGCAATCCTTCTGTATAAAAGGATTTCCAAGATTATTTAGAAGGGGCTGGAAAAAATAGTGCTTTCAAATTGTATACAAATTTCTCAGTTTAGGGTATAGCATATTTGTACTAGATACTATCATAGTAGAAATAGAAAGGTTCAGGTTTTTTGTAGTTTATTTAAGTTGTATATATCTGAAGCATTTTGTATAAAGGGACATGATTCTTTACAGTTAATATAAATATCATGATTTCAATATCTCCTTTTGTGTCTATCTTATAAGTTGTGAATTTTCTAATTCATTTGCATAGAGTTTATATGTGTATATGTTGTTATTGAGTTTTGATCTAGGATCAAATTAAATACTCCTCTAGATAAAATATAGATTCATTTTGGTATGCACTAGGATCTTATAAGAAGTATGGGTTTGGGATGGTTGTATTTATGGCTTTAAATCTTTTAAAGTAGTTGGTTTCTATACATCTGCATTTTCATAAAGGATATTGCTCAATGGATAAGACACTCGTCAAATATTAGTTGTTTATATGTTGATACATGTTTAGTTGGGTTTATCTATATTCTGAAAATATAAAGTTACTCCAAAATCATTTTAAGTTTGATGGTTATTGTTGTATGTCTTTCATGATAATTGGGAATCAGTGAGTGAGTGGTTTTCATTCAATATTTTCTTATCATTTTTTGTTGTTCTAAATCCAGAGAAAGTTATAAAATGTCGTATGTTGAGCTATATTAGGTGTACCCACCTTGGTCTTGCAGAACCTAAAGTGTAGAGTGCAGTCTTGTCCCTATAGTTGGTCCAATTACCTCAGATTTATCATTATTGCAATGAACCACTCTTTAAGATCTATCCATACCTGTATATTGGTAGCTTCCAAAGCATAAAATTATTTTCAAACACCAAAACCACCCTCATTCTTCAATAAACTCAACATCACGACTTATTATCACCTTCTTTAACATATGTTTGTATGGCTTATATGCCTTGGATTGTTTACTATATCCCATAAATATGTACTTATCTCCTCTATCATCTAGTTTCTTTCTTAACTCTTGAGGTATCAAGGAGTATGACACAACCAAAAATTCTCAAATGTGGTATATTGTCCTTACTTTTTCCCCACGCTCCTTTTTGTTGGAAACACTGGGGGGGGGGGGGGGGGAGTNGGGGGGGGGGGGGGGGGTGAGTCAGTGTTTAACTAATTATTCTATTTCAGCAATTTGAACATAAATCAAATAGATAACATATGAAGCATAACACAATAACACATAACACTAGATATGTTTATGGGGAAACCTTGATCAGAGGAAAACCCTGGTGGGAATTAGTACCCACAAATGATTGTACTAGTATAATGAACTTGTTAAGATTCCTTTTGCCCTGTTAGAAGTAGTCTTTACAAAGCAAGTACAATGACCCTGTTAGGATTCTTTACAAAAACCCTGTTAGGGGTGAGGAATCATTGTCCAAGAGCTCACTACTCAATACAAGAAGGTTACAACCTCCTGAAGATAGATATGTACTATATCTAAAAATTGAACTGTCGAGGTGACACGACTGTCTAATCAGTTCCTTTTATGTGCTAATTCTTGATCTCTTAAAAGACTTTATCTCATACTGACTAGTTCATAATTCTCTTCTTTTTCTCTTTTCTTCATATTCTTAACTCTTACACCCTTATCCAAAATACATATTAAGTATATATACATACTCAATAGACACAACCAAAAACAAGACCTTAGTCGACCCAATAACAATATACACAACGGTTCCAAACTAGTTGGCTTAAGCATTTTTACAAGAGTGATAAATTCATAAACAAAAACATATTACAATACGCACTTGGCCTTTACAAAATAAAATATTATACGTTGATCCAAAATTTGAAGTCGGCTTCATACTCTTTTTTCTGAAGTGCAGGTGATACTGAACTCATTGTAACTTTTTTGTACTATCATTCTGTACCATGGGTGTATAGACTTATCATATTCATATATCATAAAGCTTAAATATAAAGGAGCATGCCTTGACTCGATCACACGTACATGCACTGGTGCTCTAATCAACTACATATCTCTGCCTTGTTCTATTTTCTATACTTAGTCAATTTTCACTTCAAAGTTTGCTGTCAAAAATTTATATGACTTTCTTGCCATAATGAAAACACAAAATAATTCATATTCCTCCTGAGACTCAACTTGCCAACAATCTCCCCCTTTTTCATTAATGGAAATAAAGGAATGTGGCCA
>MU223104.1:4044873-4055905 GCA_018584345.1 Thuja plicata
TATATATATATATATATATACACTACTCTCCCTTTGACATTAATGACAATGGTGCCAAAAATTAGGTCCTTGCGTACTTACTCTGAGTACACATCTGGGTAAGTGATCTAAAGATTCTTGATTTTTTGCTGCCAGAATGCCTTTAGTGCCTCTACAGTCTGAAGATGGGTACATAGAGAATATGTGAGCTTTTCCATTTTTATCAAATCCATGTAGGGACCTTGATTATAAGTGACAATAGTGGCATCTATCTATTTGATGTTCTCATTCAAAATAGCTAATGAAGGCGCAAGTGCATTTCTCAGCTGGTTCTGCCTTGTCCTTATCTTGCTAATCTCCAACTTGGTTTTATCAATTTTATCTATCTTTCCTTGATAGATATTGTTGCAGATGTTCATGTCTTGCGAGGATGTTTCAACTAATTTTATTACACTTTCAACCAAGATATCAGCTTCCTCAATCTTCTTGATGTCCTCTGAGGTAAATTTTACTCTGTTCATGTAGTGAGTTATCACAATTCTGCCTTTAGCTGCCAAATATTTCAAGATTGCTTGACCAATCTTCAAGGAATTAAGATCTAGAGAAAAATGTCTTTATCAATTCATTCAATCTTTCCCTCTTGTATTCATCTTCTATAATTTTAGTGGCAGTGTCTACTAGACTTGTGAAGTGTGATTTGAAGCTTGTTAAGATACTATCAACATCATCAAATGACTGAATTTTGGCCATTTTCTTATCTGCTAGCACTAAGTCATTCAAAATGTTTACTATCTCAAAAAAGAGAGGGTTTGTCATGACTTGTTTCTCTTTGGCTTTCTCCATGTCTACCACACTGATCTTAATCAAATCTTCTTCTTACCAAGCATCTAGATTTGCTGAATCAAGGGTCAAACTTGACAACAATGATACCGAAGGTTTAATCGGTGGAGTGAGTGTAGTATTCTGACTAACATCCACACATTCACTTTTCATAGGTATCTCCATAACAGGTGGTTCATTAGATTAATTTTCTTCCTCATTATTCAAATCTTTATAATCATTAAGAGGAACTTCATCTTGTTGTAAGGAAGTATTATCAGTGCATACCTTATTTGTTTCTTCAACGCTGACAAATGCTTTTTCAAAATTTTTCAAGTCATTATTTGAAGCTGTCATGGAAATATTACCATCATTGATCAAAATGGTTTCATGTGAATCTTTGGCTATGTTAGAAGGTGATGTAACTTTAGGCAGTGAATCCCAAGGACCTGTCATGGACGCATTAGGAATCTCAGATTCTTTACTCTGCTTAGGAGGGACTGGAGTCACTTTTGTTGTAGGTGTCATTGATGGATACATATGTCTGTCCACAAACACCTGCTCAAATGATTTTTCTATCTCTTTTCCAATCAACTCATGCTCTTTATTCATAATATGAAGAGTCCTTGTATTGGCTCTAAGACGAGGTTTCACCAGATCTAACAGTATTTTCTTTTCATCATGACAAAAAATAGGAAGAATATTATCCATAGTTTCTTCTCTAATCCTTGAATCTTTATCTATGGCTTGCCTTTTCTAATAAGTCCAGTATGTTCCATACTTTATCTGGTATGACTGTCTTGAGTTCCAATACTAACTTTTTAAACTTGATCATATGAGAGATAATCATAGAATGAATTTCTGATTTATCTATCTCTTCATACCTATCATAGACCTTTGCAAGTGAATCTAGTATACCTTCATTCACAATTCTTTTCTTTAAGACTGACAGGCTAGGTCTGAATCCTACCTCAGGAGGTGCTTGAGTGTTCTTTATTGTTCTTCTTGTTGTCTGTGAGGATGGGTGACCTATGGGAACTTTCTTGCTTCTTCTACTCATCTTTCTTCATACTGATGGTGGAGAGGAATCCAAGTCAATAGTGGTTGATGGTGAATATGTACCTTCATCAAATTTCTTCTTCTTCTTCTTGGGGATATCATTAGATTTTTCCATTTTCACTTCTGCAGGAGTATTCTCAAGTTCTTTTGCAATCTTAGCTTCCCCATCCTTATCTAGGTCTTCTTGAGTGACACCATGAACTCTTAGGATGTTAGATGTAATCCTTGATGCCTTTCTTTTATTGGCTACACTATATAATACATAATCAACTTGATTTGTATTTTCTCTATAAGTACCCTATATAGGTTCATTAGGATCCTTGGGTGCAGTTAGAAGGACTTGTGCATATCCTTCCAACACATGTTCTTCAACTTCATAACAAAGTGGGTGAATCCATTTGGTTCTTGGCTCTACTACTTCCATGCATGTGCAGTTGATTTCCACCATGAAAAATATGGTGTCTTTGTACTTATCAACTATCTTCTCTGGTATTTTGAACCTTTTTCTGCATCTTGATACTGAATGTTTTGATCTCCATGTCCATATAATCCTTCACACTACTCTCTGATGTAGCCTTTAGTGAAATTTGAGACATAGTGGGTTTTCTCCTGTCTAGGTAAAGATTAGAAACTTTACCAACAATGTGAAAGTAAAGATAGATAATCAAAGAGAAAAATTTGAATATCTTTCTCTTGTCATGCTTGATAGCTCTTATGTTGTCAATTAGTTGTGCATGCAATAGCTCACAGAGATTATACTGAGTGTTATCTTTTACCATCCTTATTGCTACCAGAATAGTAGCTACGAACACACTATTATACCTGCTTGCGTGCTGAAAATTGTAACCAAGTATCATTGTGAAAAGCTTGATGTCTTCTTCCATAGTGGGATCAACATTCATCATGTGTCTATCACTCCTGGATAAACATGCTTTCTCAACCTATTTTTTAACATCTTTACCAGTGGGAAGAACTAGTCCAACCTTAGGGAGTCAGGTCATATCATAAATTAGGTGAGCAGTAATGCAGACGGGAACTTCACCAATCCAATATAGATCATCATGTATCCTCATCAATACAGTTTTGACCCATTCTGCTTCATACAAATCATGCACATTTGAATACTCAAAGATAGGGTTATCACTGAGATGTGCATATTCATCCTTGAATGAATAATCTGGTTTCATCTTTGATGCCATAAGAGTTTCTATACTATTATCCCCAACATTTTCCTTCTTACAATATATGTACACACGAATGTCTTCTACATGTACAAATCCTAATGGAGTCTTGGAAAATGCCCCTTTTACATCATCTAGTATAGACTTGAATGGATGCTTCTTAAACATGAATCTCTTCCTTTCAGCAATGTCAAATACTACAGGGGTTTCCATACTTACTTGTTGATTGATTAAATAGGGTTTCACCGCAATTCTGAAATGACATGACTGCTAGGGTTCTATTTTGACTTCAATCCATTCAGAAACTAACCAAATAGTTAACCTTTAATGATTTTATGCTCAATGCTCTTATGCTCTCCGAATTCTATGATCTCAACATGCAAAAGTGAAGCTAATTGATCGTTCACCAACTTATATAAAGTTTATTGTATTTAATGCTTGTTACCGTATGTGGTTTCCATTAAGAGTTTCAAACTTTGTTCTTATCTAAGTATAGGTGATGCATGCATGCATACTTCCTCATTTCATGATCACAGACAGGAATCCATAGGCGCATACTCAGAGGTGAGTATACCAGCCGTACAGGGGTTCAGAGCTAGAATAACTCCCGCTAAGACCATGAGGGTCATCTAACCAGAAGTAGAAGGTGCGTCCACTATGGACGCATCTACTACCTTGTTCTCATCATTATATTTCTTTACTTCAACCCATATTTTACCTTAATCTTTTGTGGCTTTTAAAAGCTTGACTTCACCAGATTCTTCAAATAATGAATCTTTAGGCTTATCTTGTTTTTGAGTTTTGGATCTGTAGAACCTTGAGATGTGTACAGCCTTGCCACAAGAGTGAAAAATGATTGGAGGTCTATTGACATTTTTTATCATGTTGCACTACTTGGATGTGGGACCATTATAATTACATATCTGACATGTAATGTTCTAATATTTTCTCTGAGATTGATTTCTTTAATTGTTTTGATTTAGATTTCTTTGATTTTGCTGTGACTGATTTCTTAGACTTGTTCTGCAATGACTAGCCTTGTGACCAAATTTATTACAGGAATAAAAATATCCATTGAAAGGTCTTACCTCTTTAGAATATCTTTCTAAATGTCCATGCTTTTTACAGGCATAACAAGTTCTGTTAACTTGCTTGAGTTCATCTTTAGGTGGCTCTGTTTTTGCCTCTGCAAGATTCTCAATTTTCTTTGTTTCTGTAGATATCTCTTGTGCTTTATTTATTTCTTGTATTGAATTAATTTCAATTTTAGCTACACTATATCCAACACCAGTAGTATCACCTTTTAGCTTCTATGCATAAAGTTGAGATTGAATTAGACCAGAACTTGTGTGTAATTTCTCAATTTTCTCTTTTGCTTCTATTAATTCAGATTCAATCTTTTTCTTAATATTTTCCAACTCTAAGATCTTCATATTTTCTTTGATAAGTTCATCATATAATTGTTTTCTTTCTTTGGTATTTTCTTCAATACCTCTTAGGCTATCTATAAGTTGTTCATTCTGATCTTCAATCTTTTATTTCAAAGACATGTTCTCTTCATTTAGCTTTTTGACCATTTTTCCCAAATCATTTGTAGAGCAATCATTCAAATCTTTCCTTAATTTTTTTTATAAGCATTTGGGAGCCATCAACTTTTAGTTTTAGTTCTTCATTTTCTTTTTCAGATCTGTCAATATCTTCAAGGGCTGCTTCAAGATTCTTTTTTAGATGTTTTGCTTCTGTTGAATCCATGATCTCCTCAAGTGGTTAAACTTTCTTTCAGAGGACCAGAGCTTTGATACCAATTGTTGGAAACACTAAGAGGGGGGGGGGTGAATGAGTGTTTAACTAATTATTCTATTTCAGAAATTTGAACATAAATCAAATAGATAACATATGAAGCATAACACAATAACAAATAACACCAGATATGTTTACGGGGAAATCTTGATCAGAGGAAAACCCCGGTGGGAACTATTAACCACAAATGATTGTACTAGTATAATGAACTTGTTAAGGCTCCTTTGCCCTGTTACAAGTAGTCTTTACAAACGAAGTACAATGACCCTGTTAGGAGTCTTCATAAAAACCATGTTAGGGGTGAGGACTCACTATCCAAGAGCTCACTGCTCAATACAAGAAGGCTACAACCTCCTGAAGATAGATAAGTATTATATCTAAAAATTGAACTGCTGAAGTGACACAGCTGTCTGATCAATTCCTTTTATGTGTTGATGCTTGATCTCTTAAAAGACTTTATATCATACTGACTAGTTCATACTGCTCTTCTTTTTCTCTACTCTACATATTCTTAACTCTTACACCCTTATCCTATATATATATATATATATATATATATATATATATATATACTCAATAGATGCGACCAAAAACAAGACCTTAGTCGGCCCAACAACAATATACACTACGCTTCAAAACTAGTTGGCTTAAGCATGTTTACAAGAGTGATATATTCATAACTGTAAACATATTACAATAGGCGCTTGGCCTTTACACAATAAAATATTATACGCTGATCCAAAATTTGAAGTCGGCTTCATACTCTAATTTTTGAATTGCAGGTGATACTGAACTTGCTGTAACTTTTTTGTACTATCATTCAGTACCATGCATGTATAGACTTAGCATATTCATATCATAAAGCTTAAATATAAAGACGAATGTCCTAACTCGATCGCACATACATGCGTTGGTGCTCTGATCAACTGGATATCTCTGCCTTATTCTGTTTTCTATACTTAGTCAATTTTCACTTCAAAGTTTGCTGTCAAAATTTTATATGACTTTGTTGCCATAATGACAACACAAAATAAGTCATATTCTCCCTGAGAGTCAACTTTCCAACACTTTTGGTGTTTTATTTATCACTATTTCCATTGGACATGTTTTTAATATGTATACTAGACATCCAACCGCTTCGGCCTAGAACTCATTTCGTAGATATATTTCTTTTCTAATTCTTCATGTCATTTCCATAATTGCTCTATTTTGTCTCTCAGATACTCCATTTTGTTGAGGAGTATACCTTATTGTAAATTATTTCCTTATGTCATTTTCTTTCCATAAATTCTTAAAAAAAATTGATATGTATTTGCCACCTTGATCAGCTCGTAATAGTTTGATATATTATCTAGTTTGTTTCTTAAATTTTTCCTTAAACTCCTTAAAAACAAAAAAAATACATCTGATTTGTGTTTCAAGAAATAAACCGATACTTTCCTATTGAAATCATCATGAAAAGTCATGAAGTAAAGACATCGAATTATGGATTGTGTTTGCATCAGTCCATGAAGAACTATATGTACTATCTCAAGTGCATGCTTTTGTCTTATAAGACTCCCCAACTATAAATTTTTTTCTATGTTGCTTCACTAATATATAACTCTTACATGTTTTCTTCAGCAACTCTATCGGTGGAAATCCATATGTCATTCTTTCTTATATAACAATTGTACTCTTTTGAAGTTTAAATGTCCAAATCGTAAAAGGCATAGCCAAGATTAATTTTTGTATGAATCTTTGGTGGCTAACCTAGAAACCTTTTGCAATATTTGCAGTTCCTAGAATAGTTCACCTTGAATTCTTAGTGGAAACATACTATTTTTTTGTCATTTTAGCTTTTTCAATCAGCCAATTTCTTTGTTTCTTGTCTAGAATCACACATTCACCATTTTCAAAGTATATCCTATATCATATTTGCACTAGTTTCCCAATGCTTATGAGATTGTGTGGCAATCTAGGAACACAATATACATCAACAATATACTTTTCTTCACCTTTCTTGGTTCTTATACTAATTGGACCTTTTCCATGACTAATACTTCGTAATCATTCCCTAATTTTACCTCAAAGTTTACTCAATCATCCATTGTTGCAAACATCTCCTTACTCCCACTCATTTGATTACTACATCTATTATCTAGGAACCATATCCCCTTAGAACTCTCTTGTGCTACATTGCATGTTATCCACATGGTGTCTTTTTTACTAGTGTTAGGTTGGTTTTCATTTGTAAAGTGTTCCTTTTTTTCTTATTCATGTCATATTGCCTTTTTCCACATTCAAATGCAAAATGACCAAATTTATTACAATAATGGCATTAGATGTTGGATTTATCATACCTTTCTCCTTAATGATGACTACAAGAATGAATATTATCTCTTCCTCTTGTTGGTGTAGAATGAGTATGTAAGCTTGATACTGGTCTTTTTCTATTAAATTGTATATTTTATTTTCCTCCTCTTGGTTCAAAACATCTTTTGTCTCTACTGTAATTACATCTCCATCTTGTTCTACCAAATAAAAGTTGAGTCTTGAATGCATTCTCCAATGATGACGTTCTTCATCTATTTAACCTTTGCTCATGTGCTAATAGTGATCTCATTAATTCATCTACTAATAATTACATGAGATCTTTGGACTCTCGAATGGTTGCCAAAATTGAATCAAACTTTGTAGGCAAGCTTCTAGTTATTTTCTCTGCAACTTGTTCATCCCCAAGGGTTTCTCCATAAGATATAATTTGATTTACTATTGTCATTGCATGAGTGAAGAATGAGATTATTGAATTTGAGTCCTTCATTTATAGGTTTTCAAAATCTCTTCTAAGGATTTGTAAGTTTGTTTTTTTCACCTTGCATATGCCATGGTATGTTGTTTGTGAACTTTTCCATGCTTGTTTGGATCTTGCCGCAACTACTACTTTCAGAAGATTGATTCCTCCTTTTCTTGGTAAATAAAAAATAATACTTTAGTATCCTCCTTATTTTATTTTATTTTATAATCAAATTTCATAAACTTTCCATTAATGATTGGAATCTAGAGTTTTGAAATACCTCCACATATTCCGAATTTTCAAAATAACCTTACTACAAAAACTTACGATTCCTCCAATCTTTAGACTTCTTCCTTCCTATATGCATGAATAATTTTTTAACCCTTTTTTTAAACAAACCCGGCTTCTACCATTTATAAATCTTTTTCTCTTTCTCAACTTTCAACTGCTGCGAAAGTTTGCTTTAGTCCTTTAAACAGGAATATACCTTAGAAAATTGTGATACCTTTGTTTGACTAGGTGGAATCAACCAAAAAACAGAGCTACAACTCTTAAATCCTCTTCACAATTCTGCAAACCACAGACTCTTTCTTGGCCCACTACCAGAGGCCTCTTCATCAATCTCCCTGCTCTGATACCAGGATGTTGACTACAGAGACAAGCTAAACAAATAAATTGCAGTGAAATGAGATATTAAACACAAAAATAGGAAAGACTCTCTAGGATTCAGCAATCTGATTTTTATATTAATGCCCTTTTTCTTACACAGAACTGCCAGTCCTCATAATATAGTTATGCCTCATTCATAAAAAAATAGAGTATTTTTTTCATTCCATTCAAGATAGAGAATTATCTTTTCCTTTTACAAAACTAAAAAGCATTTCCAGCGATAAGAGAAGCTTCCAAATTACCCTTCAAACAAGTGTCTAGCTACATCGGAGAAGAAGATAGAAAAGATAGAAGAAGAGTGAAGTAAATGCGGGTGTTTGTAGTAGATATTTATGGGGTCGGGGGAGATTAAAGAAGTCTAGCTCGAGTTTTGAGCGGCAGAAGAGATGAGAGGATAAGATTGAATATAGTCTACTTGCATGATTAGAATTTAGCACATGTTAAAATCCTTATTAACTTCATCAAACACTTGATCAGACAGTTCAATAGGCAATGCCAGATTGAATTTCTCCGTAAGCTGCTATAACAATTGAATATCATTACCATCCAGAGAAATATCATTTTCCATTTCCTCCAAGTCTAAGTTTGTCCGAGGAATACATTTATCCTCTAAAAGCATCGAGATGGTAGAAGAGTTTAAAGTAGAGACAATGATGTGGGAAGTTTAGTAGCCATATTCATTGTGGTGCAAATGTTCAAGGCATCGCATCCCGTCAGTACTTGTTAAAGGGAATTGACCGCCACTTTTGGCATGACCACAATGTTGTAACAACGGCTACAATTGGGGATCTTAAGATGGGCCTCTTTGAAGAGGCTGAACTTTAGGTTTTTATAACAGCTTTTGTGTGAAGAAGAAATAAAATATCTCACTTTAACAAGTGGAAAAAAATTGAACTCTTTTGTTGCAGCAAAGGAATTAAATATCCTTTTCTGTACACTTAAAATAATACTTGACTAGATGGAACTGATCGTTGAGGATGCAAGAGCGATGTTGAATTCTTATTACTTGAATATATTTGAGCCCAACCAAAATAATAGTTCAAACACTCTTTCTGACTTTGATCGGGAAGGATGGGCTTCACATTTAACATCACTGACTCCGTCATGGCTAGCAATATAATAAAGGAACCCTAAATGGGTTAAAGGAAGTGAATAAAATGTTGAGGGTGTAGAAAGAACCAAGGCCAAGAGTTTGAGTGATCTGGTGGATAATTATTTACATTTTTTTATAATTGTTTTAGCATTTTTAATTTCACAATGATGAGTGTGACGTTTAAACATATAAATAATAACAAAAGCAATAATGAGATTATGTTGGATATGTAACTATTCCTATTTAATTTCATATTAAAAAGCTGAAAGGAATAACTTCTGTCATATATAAACAAACGAAATTCAGTCATTATATGGGAATTGTCTTTGACCACAAAATAGAGATACTTATTCTTCATTCGACACTCACTATAATAGTTGAAGCGTATAGTCAAAGTGTGACATCCAACGATACTCAATCAATATTTCTTTTTAATTTTCTTCTTCGAAATATCTACATTGCTCATACCTATCTATCGTTATACTCTTATTGTCACTTAAAAATATATTTATTGATCATATAATGTATTCTATTTAGAATGAATAATAAATTTAATCTATTTAATTTCTGAAATTTGATTTTATTAAATTAAATTCCTTTTATATAAGACTTAGTGGTTTCTTTTTAAATGTCAATTTATATTAAGTGTATGTAAGTATTATACCAAAAAAGTGCATTCCATCTCTTTTTTAATATCAAAAAAGGTAATGCATATGCATAAGTGCTATTGTCTATGGTATAAAATATTGCACTTTGGGGTGAAGAGAGAAAATAATGATGGATGAAGAAATAATGTAAAAAATTAGAATATGGATATATGGTTTTGAACACAAAGTATCAGAGAAGTGGTGAACATTTGAATATAATTATAAATTGTTAAAAGAACTAGATATAAAAATGTTTCTAATAGAATTTTCTAGCACTAGATTTATAATAAAGGTTCTATTGATATGTTCTAATGTGTTGAAATTGTCTATTCAAATAGATAGGAGGAGAGAAAGATATGCTAGCAACTTCAAAACAAATTATAGAAAAAGTCAACCTTAATGAACTTGGGTCTCTTGAAAGTCATCTAGGGGCTTCCTAGTATGTAATGAATTACCCTCAACTAAAACTAAACTATCATGTATATATATATATGTATATGTATATATGTATAAATGTATATGCATATGTGTATGCATATATGCATATGTTTATTTGTATGTACATGTAAATGTACATTTACATGATATAATGAACATTACCATTATATGTTGAATATTAATCATCATATTTGTTTTTCTCAATATCTTACTATAATCATAGAAATAAGATCCTTATCCTAGGAAAGAAAAAAACATAATCTTATTTACTATAATTTTGAAAATGCTAGGTTATTGATTTAAAGGAAATAAATTGTACTTGTATAAGACAACTTCTTTTAAATTTCATTGAGAAACAAGATAAAATTTTGATTTTTTTTTAAATATTTTCTATAAGACATAGGAGAGGTAGATTTATTTGTGAGAGAATTCTTTTTAATTAAAGATCAAAGAGATTTTGAAGGGACCCAAAACACTTTTTAAAACAAGATGCCTAAAATAAATAGACAATATTTAAAAAATTGATAGCCAGCTATCAACATAAACTACACAAAACCTAGAAGGGAGAAAA
>MU223104.1:4062755-4078305 GCA_018584345.1 Thuja plicata
ATGTTTCGATCGAAACAATCAGGTACTTTCTATCGAAAGTACCTGACTAAATCCTCCCACCTCGCGGATTCATGAGGAATTTCTTCCTCCGAAAAAGTGTAACCCACTATTGTGGGATCACCCAGAGCAGAGAGAAGAGCTTGGGCTTTTGCAATGTTATTGGTTCCTACTGGTATTGGGGAAGTCTTAATTGCCAAAACATCACCCTTGTAATTTTTGATGCATGCCCCTATACCATATTGTCCAGGGTTACCTCTCGATGCACCTATCGAAATTGATTTTAACATATTTTGGCTTAGGAGGCAACCAACATACAGAATCCCTAGTTTGTATTTTCTTGGACTGACTTGGATGTCCCCATCCTATAGGTATTAGAATTTCCTTCCAAAATCATATGATGGAGCTGCCCCAAGAGGTTAAAACTGGGTTGCATTTAACTCTGCTGTGACATGCGTTGACAACTTCAGAGATGGAATTTTCCAAATTAATCAACACTATATCAATTGGTGAAGTATTTTGCCAAAAAATTCTTTTGTTTCTTTCCCACCATAACGCCCAGACAACTAATGCTAGAGCGCATATCCATAAGCTCGAGAAAAGGGACTGAGGGTATAATTCTCGCCATGCTTAAAAGAGATCCCATAAGGAATTTGGGAGAAGAGTTTGGTAGTTGAGTTTCTCGAGAATATGTAACCGACATTGTTGAGCAAAAGAACATCATAGGAAAAGGTGATCCACATCTTCAAAATCAAGGTCACATAGTAAACATTTAAATGGTTGGGAGATGTTGAATTTTGATTAATGATCACTAGTTAGAGCTCTCTTTCTTAGAGCTATCCAAGCAAAGCATCCCGCCTTTGGGAGTATGACCTGATTCCAGTAGAAAGAGAAGGCTCGACAAGGGACTTTATTGGTGTGTTTCTACTGAATCATCTTATAACTATCTTTGATATTAAAGGACCCATCCTTAGCTGGAGCCCACAATATTCTATCATCTTGTTTGGTCAAATAGGCTACTCTCTCTTGAAGGATACTTTTAAGAATGTCTCTATCCGGAGTTGAAATAGAAAGTTCAATAGGATCTTTCCAAATAATTTTATTAGAGTGAAGACTTACTGCCAGAATGTAGTCAATCGAGTAAATACCCCATCATGCCTCTACTGATTCTACCATGGCATCCTGTGAACCTGGCTGATATAGGGGGGGGGGGGTGAACCATTCCAAGAATCCCTCCAAAATTTAATTCTTTTTCCCAAATTCACCTCCCAGGTTATGTATTTGGTGACAATGTCTCTTGAGGCCATCATGAAATCCCATATTGTAGAACCCTTTGGGGGCTCTCTGATAGAGAGAATTCTAGAAGGACAAGGATTATCTAGATATTTATTCTACATGATTTGACACCATTTGTTACCTGGGGTATTGTACATATGCCAAACTAATTTGCCACCAAATGCTTTGTTGCGATTTGTCAGATCATGTATACCTACCCCTCCTAGAGCTTTTACTTGTGCCATATCTTGCAGGGATACTATAGGGATCTTCTTCTCTTCATTCATATTTCCTTTCCAAAGGAATTGTCAGAGAAGCTTTTGAATTGTCCTAGAATTATATACTGCAGTCTCAGGACAGAAAATTAGCAATCAAAAGTCAAAAATTTACTTCTTCAACACTAACGAGATTATCTCAAATAGAATAGAAAATGTCCTAGGGTTCTCAATTGACTTCCTCCCTTCAGTGTACCTTGGTATCCCCTTTTTCATGGGTGCAAATAAAAGTTCATACTAGTAGCCTACAATTGAAAGAATCAAGTCGAGAATTATAGCATGGAAAGAAAAATGGCTTTCTCTAGCAGGGAAAATTCTTCTTATCAAAATAGTGCTAGCAGCTATTCCTAATTATTATCATTCAGTCCTAAAGGCTCCCTCCTTAGTGATTCAAATGATGGTTAGTTTTTTATCTTGGGATTTTGATGATTATAATATGCGCGATAAATTTTATGAAAAGGTTTATTTCTTATAGTTAAGAACAAAATGAAATTGAAGAAATCAGGATCAAAAATTTTAATTACATTGGTAGAATCATGTAATGGATGAAAATATTGTACAAAATTTCTATGGTAAAGCTAGAATCCCTTATTGTTTCTTGATTTATAGGTCTCTCACTTTGATCATCGATCGAGAGAGAGAATTTAATAGAAAAAAAGTCTCAAAAATGAATGAATGGAAAACTTAGCACCCATTTCATCTAGGTGATGCATGAGATCACACATCCTAGTACTACTCAAGTGAAAGCACACTTAACCATAGAATTTTCTCCAAGATTAAGTCCACTTTTCTTGCAACCGCATTGGAAAAATCTTCAGCAGGTGTTGTGCCTTATGAAGCATTAATTATAAAGCTTCTTAAGCTCATCCCCTAATTTCATTACACAATTCAATTCTAATGGTAATGAAATGTTGAAATTGCAAGTTCTTACCTCAAATATGAAACTCTTTCATACAATCTCACACAAGACATGATATGATGGGCTGAAGTCGTGGAACATGTTAGTGCATGCTCTCAAAAAAAAAAAACTAATTGATCATGGTTATTGTAGCAAGCTTCTATGTTGAAATTATTTTCTACTGAAATAACAATTTATACTTGAATTGATTGCTAGAATGATAGAAGCTTATTTCAAGTTGCTAAAATATGGATATTTGAAATAGGAAAAGAAGTTGTATTTGTATACAATTTAAACATCTTCTAAATAGGTTTTTTATGACACATATTTTGAGGATGAGGAGTATGTCCCTACCATGGAGATAAAAAAAATTGCCAAGACTATCTCTAAAGTTGCTACTATTGGTAAGGAGAAGAGGAAGCACACAGGTCCTAAACCTCATGGCAATAATTGCCCTATTTTGGCTATTGAGTTGAGCTGGCTAGATAAGAGTGAGAAGGAGACAGATAAGAGGATTGAGTTTGAGGAAGACTTTGGAAAGAATCTGAAGGTTGATATCCCTGTTATTACCTCCTTTGGCGCTAACATAGCCTAATCTCCTAAGATTGATATACCAAGAGACAATAAAGCTAACTCCCTACTGGAATTAAGACCCAACTCCAAGTGTTTTAATCCCGATCAGGAAGATTATGAGGATTTGGTTGTAATGCTTAGGGAGAATGCTATTGATTCTTTTTCTCTCATCAAGTGGCTATGGAATGATACCAAAGATATTAAACTCAAGCAGAGGGGCATGACCAGTAAAGTTGAGGTTATGGAGAGTATGATCAGTGGGAACACCTAGCATGTCACTATGCTTTCTACTAAGACTACTGGGAGGGATCTAGGCCAAAATTTGTGCACTCAGCAAGAGAAGTTTTCCATTATCGAAGGACTCAATAAAATTTCTCGGGACTTGGAACAGCTAAGGAAGGATAATGAGAAAAGATTCAAACAGATTGAGAGTCCAGTGAATAGTGGAAAGGAGTTTCTTCACACTATAATGTCTCATATTCACAAAAGTATCAAGATAATTGTTTATTCCATGAATTACTTGGTGGATAATTTGCACAAGACTCATCAAGAGAAACAAGTTTTAATGCTGGAGCAGGACAAGGGCCTAGAAATATTTGGTCCCAATAAAAGGATAAGGGCAAAATTAAAGAGGAAAACTAAGTCTCGGCCTGCTGGTCTTACCGACTTTAAGAAGGTGGTGATGGAGATGTCTCAGCTAGAGGCTGATTATTCTGAAGCTCTTAAAGAACTTGCCAAGTTTGTCCTTTGTTTCATTTGTGTTCTTTGTTTTGTGTGTTTCTATCTTTTTAGTAGTCCCTAGCTACCTTTTTCTTTGTTCATCTGTAGGGTATCCTTTTGTCTTGAGGTTGTTTGGCCTTTTTTCTTTGGTTGGTGAGTATTGTGATAGACCTTTAATATTTTTTTGTTAAAGGGTTTTAGGTACCTTCAAAACCTATTTTAACAAAAATAAAAAATAAAGTAAGAAAAGTTCTAACTATTCGTAAAGCCAAATTTCAATATTTGAAAGTTGAACTCAATTTGTATGGAGAAGGGAACTAGTAAAATGATTCATGAAAAGGGTCAAAAATAGAAAAATAAATAGATTCTTAGAAAAGTTCTTTTAACTTCACCAAATCATACATAAATTAATCACATCCACCAATATCAATCTAAACCTATTGTGAAATTATTGAGGTCAATAATTTATTCCTCGAGATAACACTGAAATCAATTATATTCTTGAAGCCTAACTTTTACACCAAGTAGGAAAGAGGGACCGATGGGGTGACAAGGGAAACTACCTCATAATCCTTGTCACTAGTCTTTGATGAAAACTTGTGGCATGGGGGTAAAGGGGAAGCTAGCCCCAAAGTTAGAGAGAGGAGGACCATAGCAACAACAACTAAAAGTCAAAGAAAATGAGGAATGCATGAGGGAGGTGGAACCACCATACAAATGATAAAATCCAAAGAAAGTGGAGATAATAGGGGAACAACAAGGGGAAGTTTAAGTGGAGTTGAGTACAAGCGAGGCACCAAGTGAGGCACACAAATAATAGGAACCACTTGGGGTGTAGAAATAGTCAAAATAAAGGGATGCTTGAGGGGGAGCTAATAGAATAAATAAATAAGAACCTACTCAAAAATGGGTAGGAGTTGACACCATAGGGACAAGAGGATCAACTGAGGGGAGGAAGCTACTACCATTGAAATAGGTTTACTCTTTAAGAGAGAGGGAGTTGGAATTCTCAGCACCACAAGGGCATTAACTAGAGAGGTGCCTAGGTGAAGAGAAAAAGTTACAAGGCTAAATATCATTCTCATACACAATAGATTAAGTTCACTTCCCAAACCTAGACTCCTAGAGAAGAGAGGTATAAACACTTTCATTAGGCTCCATGCTAACACAAAATTGGGTGTATACAAATCAAGATCTAGCCATAATAATATTATCCAAGGTGAGTAAGTGGAAAAAGAAATTAGTGACTCCCCTTAAAATATCTTTGTCACAGAGCCTTAAAAGTAGACATGGAAGCCACACCCGAGTAGGAATAGAAAGAAACAAATCTTCAATAAGTTCAAGCTATAAGTGTCATTTACATAACATTAGAATTTTGTTACCCAAAAACCAAGGGCCAACAGTTACATTATTTAGTTATTCTTCATTAAAAAACCTAAACAAACCTTTTCAAAGTGTTGTGATGGACACGTTATCTTTGATAAGATAGGCTACTACCCATTTTGTGACTACTTCAATACTTGGGTGTCTTTCTAAGAATCTCACAACTAGTTATCAATGGAGAGTTACATCTTATATTTCCATAGTTTCTCCCTCCTTATAACTCAAATCTAAACAGTACATTGGAATAGTCCTTGTTGGAGTACACAAGGTATGTACATGGTGTGAAGAAATCTAAGAAACCAATATTGTTCTCAAATCTAGAGGAGGGTCCACTAGAGGGATTCTTGGGTGGTAACCTAGCAGCTGACATAGGGCCAAAGCCTTTAGTAGTAACACTAGCCACAACTATCATAGTCTCAAAACGTGTAGTAGGTTCACTGGCAACAGATGAAGATTTCTTGTCACCAGTACATTCCGAACGAACTCTAACCACAATCTTGAACACTAATAGAGTACTAAAACCTTTAGCACTATCATCATGATTTAGAAGTTGTTTCACCCCAAGAGATTTCCACTTAGAGTACATTTCAAATTTTGAAAATTTAAATCATATTCCTATATGTCTGTAGTCAACAAATTTATATTTGAAATTCCTTATAATAACCTTGTTATAATATATTCATAATCATTTGTCAAGAATACTAATATCAGCTTCTTGTTAGTAGTGTGCAAATATAGATGCTCTTAACTTTTCTAATAAAAAGTATATTAACCATTTTTAAAAATTATGTATTTTAATTATTACTGCTATACTACAGGTATAATTAGTGTTAATGACATTAGAAATTAGAATTTATTGATTAGTTAATAATCATATTTATAAGTCTTATCCTTAACTTTAGATATTAGAAATTTGAATAAATTAAATTATATAAATATAATTTAAAAAGAAAACCTTTTCATATCACGTCTATAAATCTTTTAATTTTTTATAAAGATATAAATAAACTTTTGATGGTAACTCAAGCTGCACTGAAGATCTTGTTTGTTCATTTAAGGTTCTCGTTTTAAGATGAAACATCCCTTTCAGATATATTACATTTGAACTGAGGGATACCGGAGCCTTTTTGTTTTTCAAAATTATATGATAAAAGATTATGAAAGTGAAATATGTGTATTCTGTTGGGAAATGTATATTTCCCTTTTAAGGAATAAAACGCAAAAGAATCATCTTACCAAATATTACGAAATTAACTAGATGCAACTTTCAAAATTATGATTCGTTATGAAAATATGTTTCATTTACTATTGAAAGTATACAGCAGTAGTGCAATTATTTTTCATTCCAATAAAAAAGTTAAGTAGAAAACTGTAATTTAATGAACTGAAAACTGGAAAACTCAAAGTAACAACAGAAAAAACAAGAAACAAATGACCAAAAACAATAAATGAAAAAAACAACCATGCATTAGAGATAATGTATTGGCCTCTTCAAAGATAAATTTGAACTCTAATGAGAGAATGGGGGATACACGTGGAAATATCATAAACTATTTACACATGCCGACAAACAATTTATAGTTCCAGTGCTGGTTATATTTGTGTGGTCTGGGTTCAATTGAAAGCTGTCATTACCAATCAATTATATTTTAAACATCAAGTTGCAATTTGGTGCGTACCCAAAGATTCTAGCGATTCCGACATTGGAATTTGCGGCTAGTGGACATCATTAAATAAGTGTAAAAATAAACCAATTTACTATTAAAAGCATAAAGTAATTCATCTGTAACAATTTGATCATACGAAATAGAATCTCAACCAGGAGTTCCCATTTGTAAGGAATCTAGTTTATTAAAATGCATGCGAAACATGGAGTCAGCCTGGATGAATCTTGAGCGCAATCAAGTCTATATATACTGCCATATAGTATGCCGAAATGAAGCAACTACTGGTCTGTGCTATTCTTCACAGTGAAGTGTTGTCCTGCTATCGTTTCTAGGATAGTTCGTTTAGGTTTCTCCATTTTGTTAGAAAATGAAGTTCTGTCTTGCGTTCACTCTTTCTGTTTCTTTCCTTTTTTGGGTTATTTTAGTTTCTGAAGCTCGCCCAACGAAGGAACTGAATACTGTAGTTTTAGTCCCTGTACCTACAACGAGGTATAATGATTTCGTAGGAGATGGACGTGCTGACCTGATAAAAACTAAGGACGAAAAATTTGAAGTTTACCAAAAGACAGAAGATGATGATGGTGCAGGACCGCCTGTGTCGAGTCGTCAGGAAGGGCACAGTCCAGGAGTTGGACACTAATCCACAATCCCTCAGCCATTGAAATCCTAGTAACGGAGAATTTGATCACAAAAGAAATTTAAGAATTATATATAGTTTGTGCATTAATTGCTCGTTCTTTCTTTAGAGTGCAGTGTTTTGTGTTCGTTTAGGTAAGCGCAGAGTCCTTGTATGTGTTGTTCGTTGTTAGATTGTGAAGCGTATGGCTCCAAATATATGTAACTGTGATGTGTTTTCTTCCTTTAATATTAATGGTGCTTCCTTCTTCTATCAGGCCTTGTACTCTTAGCTCTCATTCAAGGCCAAAGAATTTTATTTTCTTCGATAGAAAGGACTATATTTTTGTTAAACAAGTGTTGCAATTGATTAGCAACAAACACCAAAATCATCAGATTGGAAAATTATTAAATATTTTGTGGCATCTGATGTGAGGCTGGATCGCTTTTGAATTTTTCGTGTGTGCGTCTGCGTGTGCATGTACATGCACATGCACGTATATACATATATGTTTCTGTGTACATATCTACACACATGTATGTATGTATGTATGCATAATAAAATATTATATAATGATAATGGTTCAAAATACATACAACAAAAATTTATAAAAATAATTCAATAATAACATTAATTGAAATTTACATTTTGAAGAATGGAATAAAAACTCTTTAAAATTAAGGTGTAGTGTAAAGAAGTCGTGCATGGGGAGGTAATAATACCATCTAGTATTAGAACATAAAGTTTAATTGTATTATAAAATATTTAACATTTATGTTTTTCTTTAAAAGTTATATTAATAAGGTATAGTTTATATAAATTATCTTTGAAAATTGATAATATGTGACTTTTCTTATATCTATTTTACATCAAATTATAATTTATCATGAATAGGTAGAAGGATGTGTTAGAATTAAAAAATAAATTCTCTCTTATAGAGCATCAATATGGTATTTCTTGAATCACCCTAGATAATAATTTATTTGAAACGTTTATCCATCACCACTATTAAATAATGATACATCACTAGCACCTTAGCAAAGCTTGAGGTTTGGATTCCCAAGTTCACATTGTAAGCTAGGACGAATCTACCATTTAAGTCCTTGATGACACCACCCCCACATGCTCAACCTAGATTACCTGTATATGAGCCATGAAAGTACATTTTTCAACAACTCAGTGTTAGAGATTGGAGGGGGGGGGGGGGGGGGGGGGTTACTTGATCACATTGTAAAGCTTAATAGGGGGTTATAGGATAGACACGATATACAAAATATGTGCAATCTACTAATCAATGTGTAGTGGGAGGTAAGAGAAATTTCTCTTCATAAAGTAAGTCGTATTCTCTTACATATTATTGATAATGATGTTGGTGAATATTTCCCAATACCTCTTTCTCTCCCTAAAACTTTTGTTATCGCATTCATTCCATAAGAACCTGCCAATATGAAATAATGTCTAACACAAAAGTTCCTTTATCTAGAGATGAGACAATGATAAAGTCAAACCCATAGCATTATCATTAGTACCTTTGTTTTAGACCTAGAAAATAAAGAAAATGTTATTGAACTTATGTTTGACTTCCCATGAGTAAGGACAGTAAAAAAATGATTGATGATCTTTTCCTAAAATTCACATAAGACATACCTATTGAGAAATTGAAAGACACATTTCTTAAGATTATCAGTAGTCAAAACTCTACTATGGTAGGCAATGTACCAAAAAAAATCATTTATTTTTTCTCTAGAAGTAGTTTCAATTGAACATCAAAGAAAGGGAAGGAGTGACATAGTCAAATTCAAATTTAGTCAAGAAGCTTCCATCCTTAGACAAGGCCCAAACTAATTTATCTTTTTCTTCCAAATTATATATTCTGACAAGATTAAGAATTCTAAGTAGCTATTTCACAGCCAACTTATATTATAGAATCTAATGGGATTAAGAATTCTAAGTAGTCATTAAACAACCAACTTATTGTATAGGTTAAAATCCTGTGTATTAAATCTCTACATAAGAGAGGAAAAATTGGACATCTAGTAGTCACTAATGTAAGTTTCCCATCTAGAAGTAAAGTCCCTTTCAATGATAGAGTAAATGGAATATAATTTTGGAGAAATAAAGAAAGTCCATGGGTCCTTCCAGAACCTAATTTTTCTACTATTACCAACCATCTAAAAAATACCCATTTGAATCAGGGTGAGAGTCTTAACGAGAATATTCGAGACATGAAAACTCATAGGAGAAGATTCCCTATCTGGGAAGTAATTAACCCTTCTCCACCTTTCTTTTGGATCAAAATAATTAGGCCTCAAATTGGTATTTTTTTTTATCTCCACCTTTCTTTGGGATCAAAATAATGAAATTTTTATTGATTTCCTTTATATTACTAGCTAAAGACATAAATTCCCTTGTATTAAGAATGGGATCATGTCCCACAATCTCCTAAAACTATTGGAATAAGCGAAAACCCATATATACCTAAATATTTGAATAGGCCAAAGGAGAACATCATCACTTAAACTTTTTCTTCAAAGAATTTCCCTTTTAGGAAGCATAAATTTGCAGGGCCAATGATATTAGGGATCGCTTGAGAGAACCTAGTAGAAATAAAAATCACCAAACTATCCAAATGAGTAGAGGGTTTAAAAGGGCACTAAATTGAGAGATATTTTTCCTACTAATGTCCCCTTTCTCGGTG
This sequence comes from Thuja plicata, assembly GCA_018584345.1. Lineage (NCBI taxonomy): Eukaryota > Viridiplantae > Streptophyta > Pinopsida > Cupressales > Cupressaceae > Thuja > Thuja plicata. Next base: position 4,072,858 of record MU223104.1, read on the forward strand.
AGGAGGTTATCATTGTCCCTAATCAATTCGTATATTTTGATGCATTTTTTTTCTCACCTTTATGATCAATGAAATACTTTCATTTTCTTGTTTCCCTTTTCTCCCATTAAATTATGTATCTCGACTTCTACTACATTTATTCTTTTAATATCACATTATGTAGATCTTCCAACACAACATGCTCTTGGATTCTACTATTCAAAGAGACCCCTATGACTTGCATTTAATTTTGTAAATGGTTGAGTTTCTCCTTCAAATCCTTTTTATACTCAAATATTTTCCTAAAAGGATATTTTCTACAAGAGTGTAGATTCACTTTTAATAGTTTAAGCTTTTAGGCAACTCGAAACATAGTCATTCATAGGATATTCATTTTGAATCATTGATCCATCATGATTTTAAAAGTCATGGATTTGAGTCCACGTGATTGCAACGGAAATGAGAATTTTTTCAATAGTATGTCCACCTTCTAATCAATATAAATAGGACAATGGTTTATTCTACTACAAATCTTGGAGGAAAGGTGACATCTATTTTAAATGTTCCATGAAGAAGAAATCACACATTTATCAATACAAAGTTGAATTAGATTTTTTACCTTTCTTACATTGTACGAAGAGTAACTCATATCTTCTTAATCAAGTTCAATCAGGCTTCCTCTTGTCAGGAGCTCCTAAAGGTCTTCCATACTATATAAAAAGTATGAAATCCTCCCATTTTCTCAAAAGGAAACAAGGGGCAATTTAAGTCACTCATAGATAACAAGTGAATATTCCAAGTCTTCAATATAAGAAGAGTGTTCCATAGTTCTCTACTTAAAACAACATTATTAGAGGCGTAAACTTTAGGGTGACCATTCTTCATTAATGAAAAAATCCTTAGTATATACATTGTAGTGCTTGTCTTAAATAACAAGAGTACTAGAGATGTTTTTTAGGTCTCTAAAGAACCACTAAGCCACTAAAATCCTCATCAACAGTCACAGAAATATAGTTAGAAAAGGCCATATGAATTTACCCACCTTAAGAAAAGCATCAGAACTCATCTTGTTTTCTTAAAGAAGTAGTGCATTTAGATTTAATCATTTATGTAGTTTATTATTAAATATAAGACACATTTAGTCCTCTTATGCTCTAAGAAACAATGATAAAATCAACTAAGATTGTCTCAATATCTTGATGAAAATATTTAAAAGGAAATAGCCTAAAGGGAATGATATCCAACCTCAAGGATGAAGGATGGGCCTTCACCATCCTATAAGAAGAAACACCATTGAAAACACTTATTCAATGGAGGGAGAGGAATAAAAACATCTAGAGATACCTCGAGGGAGGGGGGACTCCCCAAAACACCCAAATTTTTCGCCCAAAACATAGTAAGAGTGAGGTGTTATTCTATGATATTTCCAATTGTCATGAAAGGGACATGAGAATCAATACATGACAAACAATAATTTCTTGGGAGTATTATAAACCTGCATGAACACCCCTAAAGTGGAAGAAGAGGGAGGTAGATCCTTCTCTTTCCCTTTTCTAAAATGAACCCTTTTAAGCCTTCTAGGGAAACTATTAGCTTAGTATTTAGAAAATAAACAATGATTGAAATAAAGAGTACAATTATTTAAATCTAGTGGTTGAGCTTACAATCCAAAATTAGAGTTAAACTCAACTACAAGTGGCAAATGAGACCCTAGAACCACAATAACATAGAAATAATGAACTAGACAAATAAGTTTGCAATACTAGTAATGATCTCCTCATCCCAAAACTCAAAAGAGAGACCTCACATATGGAACTAAGATAGGATGGAACCTGAAAGGTGGTTCTTAGGATTGAAACTCATGCACCACATACAAATGAGCAGATATTTTTTACCAAACATCCACGACCCAGCATACATGATATTGAAGCGGTCTTCCTTTAGATAAAATGAGAAACATAACATACCTTTTAAATGAATAGAATTCGAAAGACTCCCTTTAATGACACTTCTAGCAGAGGCCCATTTCTAGAATATAGTGGTCTTTGGGCACATTCCCACAAGATTATAAATTTTTCATTTATGGATACCAATTTAAACACTTTTTGATATCAATTAAACAATTTTTTTATGATGATCAAATATAAAAAATAAATTCTTAAAGTACCAAAGTAGTATTAGATTAAGAAATTTTTATTTTTACCACTATGCTATTATGGTGTGATAAAATTTGATACTTTAAAATTAACTCAAGTAAAAGTCCAATCACATTAAATGAAATATTTTACAACATCAATAAGTATCGAATATCTAGTTACTTAAATGCTAATGTAGATTCCCTAAACTTTATTGCATCATTTACTTAAATATAAATTATATTATTCATTTACAAGGTAAATAAATGAAATTCAAAGTAACATTTCCTTGTTGCCTCTCTAAATGCTCATTAATAATGAATTTAATATTAATCCTTTACTTAGCACAAGTGTTCTCAGAGTTTACTAATGACACTACTTGAGCAACATTATATCCCCTATATAGTCATCTAAATGCATAAATTGTAATTATTAATGAAATGCTTCATATGTTTTCTAACCATTAAGTGATATATCTTATAGATTTGTTTTAGAGCACCAAACCATGACTTCATAATTCTTTCTTTCCCCAATTAACCATTACAGAGATGATCATTAAGTTAACCATGTAAATTTACATAAACTAGTCATCTCCTTAACTATAATTATTATCAATCATTAATCAAAAAAATTACTAATTCTTAATTATTATCCTAGATTGCATACTAAATGTTTATTTATTAAAAAACTTTCCATATCATTGACCTAGGCTATAACCTAGTTGTTTTTCATTACATAAACATTATATCAATCCTATAAATAATTTAGCCTTGATTAAAAATCTATCCAATTAATTAATTTTTTTTTATACATAGATTTACTTTAATAAACCTATACATTAACATTTATGTACAATTTTCATGTTTACATATTATAAATCAACTAATCATATCATTAAATCAATGCTAGTATTACTTTGAATATCAACATATACATATAACCTCAATTTAGTTTCCTTACTATATGAAAAATCAATTAGTGTCCACCTATATTATTTACATTCATAGCTGCAAGGATAATTATCTCATAATTAATCACTTTTCACCCCCTAATCATTCAATAAGTGCAATTAACACCATCATTTATCCTATCTCCTAAGTGTATTGTTCATTCACATATACTTTATTAAAAAATCTATTCAAATTATCTATAAATATATTTATAACTTGACATTTATCATCTATAAAGATATGTCATTCCTTCTTTTACTAATCCACATTATTAGATCAGATTTAGCATAACATAAATTTTCATATCAAACCATCTAGATCTATAGAATCCATTGTTTCCAAATACAAATACATCAATATATCAATGAATAAATCAATCTCCTTTGAGGAGTATACAATTACATCAATAAATATACATGAGTACACTATATCATAATAATAGGTGCAAGATGAAAGTCTCTAATGCAACATATATATTCAAAATGTAAATGTATAGAATCCATCCACAATACATAAACTGAACCTCAATAAGAAAATATTAACCAACCAACCACATGAAACTTGGAGGTCCAATACCACAAAGATAAAGAGGTAGGAACCAAGGCCACATGAAAATATAAATAAACCATGAATATAAAACAAGGTGGTAACCAATTTCCTAATCAAGGCTTGTAACGACAAGAAACAATATAGAAATGAGACTACTAGAGGAAAGCATTAATGAAAAATCATAAAGACTCTATGAAATAAGTAGAGTGAGTGTCATAGCATGTACCTCACCCCTTTTGTTATCTTGGTAGTCTCTATGGACCTTAGTCCCAAAGTATGTACATGTTAAACTGAACAACCTTTCAGATAAGGTAGTTTGATTATGCCATCTCAATTGGAATCTTCTCCCACTCTCATAACTATTGTGTAATAGTGCTAGAGGTGTAGATGAGGAGTCAAATTTATCCTATTAATGTGTATCCCCCTTTCCAATTCATTTTCAATGTTTTCAATTCATTAGATAACTCATTAATGGGTTATCCTAGTAACAACTTCAGGCCCCGACACCCATTGAGATCCACTTACCTACCATGTATCTAGGTATTCATTTCTTAAACATAAAACCATATAATAGATAAATATATATTATATACACAAGTAATGCATCAATTTTAATTCCAAACAAATTACATGACCATAACATTCTAGTTTACGAACACTCATATTGTCCTTCTCAATGGACAACCCTAAACCCCAACCAAGAATACAATTTATATCAATCGATGACTATGGAATTCAAAGAATATATAATCTAAATAATTTAAATAAATAATTTCCCCGTGGAGCATCCATGATAGAGAAAAAATTACATATAGAAACCCTAAGCCTCTAATATAGGTCTACAACCTTGATTTTCATAAGTTTTGACCAAAACAAGCATGCTAGACAAATTATATATGCATTAAGTGTAATTTTTTATTATTAAATGAAATTTATATAAGGATTAAACACAATTCATAAAATAAGTGACAATCTTCTTGTAAATTTAGATTGGTAGTTTCACGGGATAGTCTAGGTTGACACTCAAAACTAGGCATTAATTGGACCCTAGCAACAAAATATGGGAGATACCCATTTGAGGCCTCTAAGTTTTCATCCCATGAAATGAATTAATTGAAACCATAAATTATTTATACAACTAAAAATACACAAAAATATAAAATAGGTTCATTAAAAATCTACGAAGGAAACACATTTGCAAGCAGTATTTAACACAATCATTTAAAGACTCCCAAAGGACAAAAGTATACATTTTAGGCATCAAAACAACACAAAAATAATTATAAACATTTAATTTTGAGAAATAAGAATAAGGGATTACATCCCTGCCTTGAGTCCTGCAAAGATCCAAAAAAAGATGAAGCAAATGAAGGTTAATCAAATCCATACACGAATGACAATCTAATCTTCAAAACTTTGGCAATACCAAAGGAAAATAAAACTAATCCCACAAAAAAATATTTTATCTCAAACAAAAGATCAATCTCTATTGAAAATTCTCTTTGAAGAGTTGTATTGAAAGCGAAAACTCCCAACTAATTCTCAACTAATGGGGTAATTAAATAACACTAATATTAATAAGAAAATTATCCCAATATTTTCTCAACTTAATAATATTATAATAAATACATTTAAGCACGCGCACACACACACACACACACACACACACACACACACACATCTATGCATTGACTTAAAATTCATAAAACATAATCATATATAATGTAAACCAAGATTATAAATATTGTGTGTGTGTGTGTGCGCGCGTGTGTGCGTGCACGCGCGTGTGCGCACACGCGTGTGCCTGTGTGTGTGCATGTGTGTGTGTGTGTGTG
>MU223104.1:4081370-4100180 GCA_018584345.1 Thuja plicata
ATCATACACACAAAAAATTGTGTAAATATACATCTTTTCCACATTTTTTATCGAGAAAATGAAAAAAAAAATCTTGCATATTACATTCATACTATCAAAAAATTGTATTCTAAGTATTGATCATGTTTAAAATTCAAAATTTTAATTGATCATTACATTGTGCATTCAAACTGAATGTAGTATGCATATAGGTATCATGTTACATCTTTTGGATTCAAAACATAGAGATAATTACAGAAAAGAAAGTATGACTGAAGCATGAGTAGGGGTCCATGCATTGCCTTGTATAGTAGAGTGTCTGCATTTGGTGCTGGTTGTCTTCATCTGTCCAATCTTCATGGTGTCTTCTATCCATTCTTGAGTTAGCTCTGCATACTAGGTCTAGGGTCATGTCTTGCATCATGGAAGAAAAGAGATGTTAGATCCAATTGGATCTAAGCAATACATGAACCAAAACAACATGCATCAAGTAAGCTTTCAAAGCTGAACATTTAACAATAACATCAATACAACAACAAGATATACCTCAACATCAACTGAATAAATAATATCAAAGGGACATATCTTTATGAAACCTTTCATTGCATATGTATTTTCAAAGTATTCTTGTTTGTAGAACCATAAAAATATGAATCAAAGGGACTTAGGTCTTGAATCTGAGAAACATTTCTCTGAATGACATCAGCATGTTAGGACAACAAACATAAACAAACCAACCAGCATTCATGCATGAGTGTCATCTCATATGACACTCACACACAAAAATTAATTGGCTCATTTTGTTTGCTGACCTAACAAGTTAATTGGTGATGTGTGTAATAGATGAACAAGTAAGTAAATGCATATAACAAAATAATTGCAGTGAGTGTTGCAAGAGCATGCTCGAACCTCACATAAGGAATTACGTACAAGAAATATGTGTACATTATAGGGTTATGATCTAATACTATGAAAGATGTAGAAGAAGAGGATATAATGCATGAAGAATGATACAATAATGTTGCAGAAGACACATGGAGAATGAATGTTTCATGCGAAAGATATATACAAATAGAGGTGAAATGTTTACTGTCATCTTTCAAGATTAATTCAGTTTGATGTTGTTATAGTAAGTATGCAAATACATTAAACACATTTGAACTGGATTCAATTATGGAAAAATGCATGCTTAACAATCAATTATATTATCATCAGTCTCATGTTATAAATTGTTTTTGTTTATGTTTACATAACAGTGTGGTTTGCAAAAAGTGAGAATAGATAACAATGCTAACAATCTGCATAAAGAGCTTCAAATGAAAAACAATGTGCAAAAAATTGGAGTAACAGTGTATTTATATGCTGTCATATAATGTGCATTTATAGAAAATAGCTACATTATGTCAAGATGAGGAAAAAACATATAAATAATTTTTTGGCATTAAACAAGTACATCATGACAATGTTGTTGAATGCGATAAGAAATCAGTCTACATTGATATCTACTTCTGCAAACAAATGAAAATGGAATATGTACATTAAACAATGATATCTATGCATGTATATGTTCATAAGAATGGAGCAGAATAATATGTATCTATGTATTCATGTTTGAAACAACTATGAAATTCAATGATGCTGTGGTGATTCATGTTTTTGAAAAAGGGAGAGCAAGAGGAAAATGACAGTATCCATATGCCTAATGTGGATTTGGAGTAATGTTTTATGAAGGGTGTTAAACAAGCAGTGCTATTTTGGTGTGTTGAAATGGCAGTGCCATGTGTGTTCATCAATTACATAATGTTGTTATCAATACAATATTCATATTAGAACCAAATTGGAAGTTCGGTGCATGTAGGGTATGGTGTCGAGAAGATGGAAAGAAATGAGATGTGCATTTTTGGGATGAGTTTCCTGTTATGAATATTTCCCATGGGAGTCACAAGCCCGTGCTCAAACCCCATGGGTAATGATCTATATGAAATTAAATAAACCTGGAGTATTTATACAATATTTCTTTCATAGAGATTGCATATTTTAAAAATTTTCAGAGAAATAAAGAGAAACTATCAAGCACAAGCTACATTATGTTGCAAATTAAACATATAATGTGTTTAGTTCAGAAAAAATGCTCTCAGCCTCAAACAATAATCAAATGTTTTATTTTTATCACAGTATGGTCATGTTTTTTGTAACATTACTATCAAGCTTCAAAGAAAACATTGAATGAAGCAACTGTCAAACATGAGTTACATTCCATGCATATCAAATATCAAATGTTTCTTAGACAGAAGAAATGGAGCTTGACCTCGACAGAAAGAAATGTGTTTTATGTTTAAAACATTATGGTCGTGTTTTCAAAACAGACATTGATGAAGCCAACATAAGACATTTGAAGTTCGTAGCATAACAAAAGAATGACAACTTGCGGGTATTTTTTAAGTTTACATATAAATATGTAGAGAACGCCATGTGGGTATCCATTTTTTTTGCCATTCAACCAACACATAGTGTACAAGAATGAAGAGGAGTGAAATATGGCTATTTAAAGAGAAAGAATCAAAGTGAAGCTACAGGTTTCATGCTACAAAAGAGGATATTCAATAGTGAAGTAAATATAGACCTATATTTGTTTTTGAAAGATGAAGAACTTTAAAAACCCATAAAGATGGAGTCATTTAAATCCAAGACCTTAACCAATATGCAAAAGATCACAGCTTGTCGACTTCAATAAACATCTACTTCAAGTAAAGCTGCAGAGAATGAATGAAAGAGTTACTTATCTGATGTTACATGTCGAGCATGGTCTTCTCCAAAATGTATACATAGTGCCATGTGTTAGGGGTTGCAAACTCACAAATGGATAAGTAGAGTTTCAAATGCAGAGAAGGTGCCATGTATAATGGCTTAAGATTAAGAACAAGCTACAGAAGTTGCCCCAACAGCCCAAGCTCTTCAAGTTACAACCCAGTGAAAGCCACAGTCGATACTCTTACTTCTCCAAAATCCTGACCTCTCAAACCAAATTCATAACTAAAGTTTGATGTAATGAGCCCCATGTGTAATGACATACAACTTTCAAGACTCCTAGTTACACAAAGAGCCCAAGTTCAGAGCAAGAAGCCCGAGCTTTTTTTCCAAGTTCTAGAAATAGTGCCATACATCATGGCATCGAGTTCTAGATTCAAACCATAAGCATTATGGCGTAGTGAAAAACCCTAAACTTTACCTCCAAAAACAAATGCAGATGAGATGCGAAAAACATTATGCAGTGTTTTTACAAAATTTTCAAGTCCACTGACAATGTAAATTAATTCCCTGTAAGTTTTCAGTGCCACGACAGTACCCCAAAGTGCCACAAAGACAGTGAGATATTTCTCAGTGGGTATTGTCATGTTGATCCTTAGTTGTGATCAAGTTTAGTTATGAGCTTGATTATGGATCAGGTTTATTGCATATGGAGTTAGGGTTGTTGACTATGGTGTCAACTTTGTCGTGGGCTAAGGGTTGTCAAACTGTGGTTTTGGCTTGGATTTAGGGATTTTTATGCCATGGTATCGGGTTATGTTGTGAGTTAGGTTCTTTATGTAATAGGGTTTATGAATTTTGGGTTAGTTTTTTATGGATTTTGTATTGTATTTTGTAATAAGTTGGTAAATTATGGAGGAAGATGTAAATATTTTATACACCAACTTTAGGGGCTAGATTAAGGGCTTAAAGCTGGGAACTAATTAAGCCTTAGGATTAGTGATATGTTTTTTGGAGATATTTTGGAGGGTTTTTGGAGGGAGGAGTGATTTTTGAAATTGGCTTCATGGGCTATTTAGCTGAACTTTTGCTTTGAGGGTTAGAGTTCAGAATTGGGAGAGAAGAGCTTTTAGTGAACTATTTTGTTCCTATAGCACTTTTTATGCATTTTTTACCCATTTAGTTCATTTTGAGTATCGATTATGTGTAAGAGGATGCATGCATTCCTTTCCATTATTCTAAAATTCATTCATGTAACTTCTCATAGATTTTGATAAGAATAAAGCTAGCCCATTATTCATACACCTTGTTATGGTCTTTGTTATCAATCCTATTCAATTTTCCGCATTGAAGTGTAGTGTATCCATAGCATAGATTAGTGAATTATCTTGATTCCTATTCTAGGTTATAGAATATAACCTCTTGCAGAATTTGCATGTCTATTGACAGGAGTATCACTATTTGTTGTGAGATCTCTAGTAGTGATTTCCATAGTGAGTGATTTTGACAGAAAATCATTAGGGTATGTCAAGTGAATGTTATTTTAAACCTTTCAGAAATCTGAATCTTATTTGGTGTATCACCTTTCAAGTTTTTATTCATTTCAATTTTAGTGAAAATTTCTCCCTCTCCTTCCAAAAAATTAGAAAAGAGCAGTAAATTAGTGATACCCCAAATCCAATAGGAACTAGCCTATAATCCAGATATTCCTACTTATTCAGAGTCCAACCACAACTCAGGAAGGTTTCTATTATTATGATGAAATATTAGTATGCCCTAATGCCTAATTTAGGGTGATATTTTTAGGCCTTAATAGTTTTTGGCATGCTTGGTGGGACTCCTTGTGATAGATGAACATAATCCAAACAAGGAGCGGAAAAGAGTTTGAGTATTTGCAGTTATCACATACCAGGAGAGGAAGAACTTTGCTGAGAGAGCCTAGAGGTCCAATAGAGATATCCTTCCAGCATGTAGCAAGGGGTAGCAAGCCAGGAAGACTAAGAAATAGAAGATCTAAGAGAAGTTCGGCTCCTCCCACTTACTACAATGATTTACGTAATTCAGATAAAAAATCTTCAAGAAGTCCTCCAACATTTCAATTTCAAGTTGTTCTAGAACAACCAGTAAAAGAAGAACAACTGGCATCTTCAAGTTCTACTGCAAAAACACCAAGAATGGCTAGAAGACTACCTTTTGTGCCATTTGATCAAGGCATCCCTTTAAGGATTGAAAATAACACACAACACCTATTAAGGATATCAGAGAGGTTGCTTCTCTTTGCAATGTGCATCATATCATGGAGGGGGATGTAGCTTTGAGGCTATTGGTTGCATCATTGAAGGGAAAAGCATTGGAATGGTTCTAAACTCTCTGAGTTGGATCAATTTATACATGGGATGTACTAGGTGAGGAGTTATCTAAATTTTTTGAATATAAATCTGACAATCTTTCTTTGGTGGAACAACAAACTACTATTAAAAGGGCTCTACAAGAAGAGATGAGTGATTTCAATCTCTGATTTTAATAGAATTGGAATAGGATTCCTGCCACAGTAAGACCCTCTACTGAATATGCATTTTTGTACTTCCTTAAAAGTCTGAATAGTGATATTTCAGTTATGATCCAATCCATGGGGGAACTTAATTACCTCAAGCTTTTGAAATTGCAATTGTGGCAGAGAATATCCTTATTTAGGTAGGGAAGATATCTCCTAGGCCACCTATGCCTTTCTTTCCTAGCATCCAATCCAATATGCCATTTATTAACCTACCTCTGGCTCCATTGCCATTTTATAAAAATGAAGAGATAATGCCCGTTGCCCCTTCTAATGAGTTGCAAAGCATAAAAGACAACCATCAAAAGATAGAGATCTTATTACAAACCTTTGGAAATGAGTTGGTAAATCTTAAAAGGAAGCAAGCTCAAGGGAATCCAATATCCCATACGCAAAACCAATTTGCTAGTTCTTCATCTTAGCAGCCTAGTCAGCCCATTTGCTAAGGTAACAAGCAACAATACCAATAGGCAAAATTAGAACCAAAGGCCTTATAGACCTTATAACCCAGCATCTCTTAATACTGTTAGGGATATTATTGCTAACCAAAATAACCTTGTTGCTGATTATAAATGGTGCTATCCTTGTGGGCAACCCCACAATCAGTATAAGTGCACTAATAGAGTGCTTAATCAAGCCCTAATTGTTCAAAGTGTGATTTATTCACAACCCACTACATCCGTTGAGGAGACTACACAACAACCGGACCTAACTACTCTAGACACTACATTTCTAAATTGACAAGAGGAAGAGTTCTGTGGAGTGAGTAATGATTCACTTGTATCAGCAAACACAAGAGCCAAGAAGAGAGCTCTAGAGTTAGAATAGTTAGTTGTTAAGATTTCTACCACAACTAAATCACCACTCATTCCTCCTATTTCTATTCTTAAAGATCACTCCACTCTTGCGAACAAAGAACAATAACATCAGAAGCAGGTGGATCAGACCATTGGTAAATCACCTCAAAAGGTACACTGTGTTGTTCCCTATAATATTGTTGATAATATGAAGAAGATGAATGTTTCTATTTCTATGCTGTATTCATTAGCTATTCCAAGGATAGTGGATTTATTTAAGGAAGAGTTGTCTAAAGGGACAACAAGTTCACAACAAGCCTTAAAGCAGCCTTCAAGGACTGTTTTGGCTAATTTAGGGGCTGTAGATGTGTAGGGGACAAAAACAAAGGATGGTAAGAAATTTCCAAATGTTAATCCACCTCCTTTTTATGTGTCCTTGATAGTGGGGGATAAGTTAGTGCATAATTGTATGGTTGATAGTGCTGCAACCAGCACACTAATGCCTAAAAAGATTGTAGATCTGCTTGATTTGAATTATGAAACTCTTGATAAAGGAGTAATTCAGTTAGATGGTTCATTAGTTCATACTCTAGGTGTTGTTAAAATGCAAGTTTGACCCTACATGCTTGTCCCAACTTCTCTATTTTTTAGGATATCTATGTTATAGATCTGCCTCCCTATTTTTCCATGTGTTTGTCTAGAGACTTTACTGCAAAAATAGGAGGATATTTCTCATCCGATTGGTCTTATATGTTGTTTAGAACTAGATATGGTGCAAAGGTGACCATAAAATATAATTTTTTACCAAGGATCACATTGAGCCATATATTCCAAGTTCCATAAATGCTAGTTGTGTGATCATTGATGTTGATGATCTTAAAGATTATCTGGCCTTTGATACATAGATTGAAGGCATCCCTGATATTTTATTGGATGAATGGGAAGCTAGTGATGCCTTTAACACCCAAGATAATGTTTTTAATGATGTTGGATTTGGTAATTACATGATTGTAGAATCAGATTCAATTATTCCTAATTTGGTAAAATCTCAAAGTGTTGATTTGGAATAGCCTAATCAACTTTGGGATCTTTATTTTGATGGATTTAAGAAAAATGATGGAGCTGGTGCAGGGGTTATGCTTGTGTCTCCCGATGGTGACAAATATTATGCTACATTTAAATTGTTATTTCCTTATTCTAACAATATGGCTGAATATGAGAGTCTAATTCAGGGATTGGAGTGAGCAAGAAAGAGAAATATTAAGTCTTTAAGAGCATTTGGAGATAGTGAATTGGTGGTCAATAAGTTGAGAGGCTTGAATGTTGTAAAAAATAATTTCTTGAAATTATACAAATGTAGAGTATCAGATATTCTATCTGATTTTGATACATTCAATCTAGTTTTTGTACCTAGAAGTAAAAACAAGCATGCTGATAGGTTAGCTTCCATCGGTGCTCAAGTTATTATTTCTGAAAATAAAGGTGTAAATTTTGATTAATACCATATCTAGATTTTTGTTAGGCCATCTATCCCAGATAATGACCTTAATTGGAAAGTTTTCAATATTGATGAGCAGATCTTAATCTTTATGACATATATAGATGGATTTGTAGCTTCCAATGACAGCAAGATAAAATAACAATTTGAGGACCTAATCATACAGTTGAAGTCCAATAAGCATCCTAAAGGACTAGATAGCTCGGAGTTGTGTTCTATAATGTTGACACACTTCTACGAGTCATTATATCTAAGATTTATCTACAATGAGGTCTCAAATGGTGACTCATGGCTCCCTATTCATGGAGTGCAAGGGTTTGTGATGAAGGCCCTCAGTTTAGATCTAGTTTATGCCCATGCAAGTACACAATTAAATGAGAGATTCAAAGAGGAAGAGAAAGAATGCTAGTCTCCATGATCATCAAATATGCGTTGCAAATGAAAATGAAAACTATTCTATATTATAATGATGAATGAAAGAAAACTAATCTATATGATAACAATGCATGAAAGGAAATATGCAAACTAATCTATGAATTAAATATGCAAGATTAACCTATGAAAGGAAATATGAATGCAAGATTATTATATGAAATGAAATATGAATCTAATCTAACATGAAAGTGCAAGAGTAATCTAAATGGATTTCCATGTATGCATGAGAGAAGAAGACAAGAAAAGAGAAGTTGAAATGTTCAAGCTCAAGTGCTCAAACTCTCCTCAAAAATCACTCTCCAAAACCTGCAGCATAACAATAACATGAAATCTTGATATCCCTGATTCTTAAATGAGAAGGAAAGGGCTTCGTATAAAGGAAAGTGTGGAGAGGAATGCATCCTCAAGAGCAATGTGGGATAAATCCCTAAAAAAGAAAGTAAGAGGAAAAAGCCCACCACTTAGGAATATGTGTAGAGAACAAGGAATTTTTATTTGATTTATTTCCTTTTTTTCATCAAAAAAAAGAACTTTAAGTGGGGATTTTATTTATTTAATTAAAAGAGGGATTTTCTTTCAATTAAATAATATTATTTTATTTAATTAAAGAGTATTTTCTTTTAATTAAATAAGATCATTTTATTTAATTAAAAAGGATGTTTTCTATTAATTAAATAAGATTATTGATGAAATTATCAAACCTTAGAAAATACTAAAATAATTGAATTAATTACGATTTGATCAAGGAAATTGATTTGAATTGAAAATGTTGCAAAGCATTGATTTAGGAAATTGACAAATTGATTTCATCATTTGATAAATTGAAGAATGGGGGCCCATAGTCTAGGCGACCATTTTAGGGTGCATGCATTTGCCCCTCTTTGACTAATGTGTGATCTTTATGGGAACACATGTAGTCAAAGAATGTAGTTGAAGTGTGAGATCGATTTAGGATCAATAAATAACCTAGACATGTGATCGATGGGCGGGAACACATTAGGAAAAAGATAAGCTATTTGAAAAAGACAAGGTCAACACCCCTATAAATAGGTAATTGACATGTCCAAGATAAGAATCTCAAGAAAGTTTGTCCCAAGTGGAGCTATTGATAGGATTGATAAAGCTGAATCAAGGATTGAAGTTTGATAAGGTATTTCCCCCTCGTGATCAAAATCAAAATTAAATAGAGGAGAAACAAAAAATTTATAATTTGGATCAAATCAAACTAAAGATAAGGTTCTTGATGTAAGATGAAAGATATAAGGATCACAAAACCAAGGTAGACCATCAAGCACGAAATATTATGCCCCAAGGTTGAATTAGAATAAAAGAAGTGGGGTGAAAGAGAATGGAAGATATAATTTTGGAAGAGGTGGAAAGAAATGGAGAGAAGAAAGAGAATTTTCCTTAAGAAAGAGAATTTTCCTTAAGAAAGAGAATTCCCCAAAATCAATCAACCGTTTAAGATAGAAAATTTCAACTGAGATCACAAAAGAAGATAAGGAAATGAAAATCAAACATGACCACAATTGATTAAAAGTCCACAAGAAGGATGAAGGAAACCCTCTCAAACTCATAATGCAGCCTAAAATGCAAACTAACATGAGGTATAACAATGCAAGCTACATGAAAATGCAAAGGTGTACTTGCAATAGAGCAACTGTAACATAGGAATTTATGTTTATCATTCATTAAACAATGCAAAGGAACTTATTTTCATCATTGGGCCCTTATTAAAAGATATCAAAAAATCACTGAATCATCACTAGTCACAAGGGAAACTATGAAGATATGAATGTGATTTACATTGGATTGGAATGTGGAAATATTCTAACATAAGCATCAAAGACATAAAAGTCAAGATGAATTCTATGTTAGCTTAACCAATTTAATGTAGTAAAACCACGCTCGCATCAAGGTATAGATGCCAAGATGACCAGAAGAACAGTTGTGAAAAAAAATAGTCAAGGATAATGCCTCAAATCTCCTAAGTGTTTCAAGGGAACAACAAGAAACTCTCAAGGGTTTCAAGACCACACCCACAAGTAGAAAGAAAATAAAAACATACCCCATGCCCCAAGTCCTCTAGCTATGCATCCCGGAGAGACTTATTAGACAAGAATGATCAATGAAAATCAATAATAGTCAGCACACAAAGAAAAGATCATTACATAGCTCAAGTATTTAGTGTTGTTTTTAAAAATTTAAGTGTGTTAACTGATACCAAGTTTCGAGGAGAAGGATCGAGTGCTTGCAAGAAGGTAAGATCACATGACAAAACTGGGTAAAACCAAATTGATAAGTGTTGACAAACACTTGATGTTAGGGGTTGTGTTCAAAAACACAGTTGGAGTGGTATTGAAAAATACCATTTGTGAGATGTCCTAAAGACTAACGTATCCAAGAGACCATAGCTAACATAGTTATGCCCCCTAGACAAAGAGAAAGACCAATTCTAGACCAAGGAAACAAGGACAAGGCATGATGGAGAAAGGCTAAGTGTCGAGGACACGCGCAAAGAAAAAGGGGTGCAAAGGTGTTAAGTAGCGCCCATTTCAAAGTTTTCACCACTTGGATGTTATTGCAATTTTTTGCTACCAAGGTGCCTGTTTTGAGGTTCTCACCAAGGCACTTTTTCTATTTTTTTTTTTGAATTTTTGAATTTTTGTATTTTTTTTTGTATTTTTAGAATATATAATTTTTTGGGAGATACATCAAAGTGTCTATTGCTAGGTTTTCACTAATATGATCATTTTTCAGGACATTTTCTGATTTTTAGAATTTTTAACAATATATCATTTTTTTGGAATTTTTGAGGATCAATAATTATGTACAAAAGATGCCCCTAGACAGAATGGGCATCATGGATAGAACTCCTTCAGGTGCAAGACATTGATAGGATCAGGGAGATTATCTCCCTTTGTTGTAGACAGTAAATAATCACCTAACCCAAAATTTGTTGTAATGATGTAAGGTCCAAGCCAATTAGGTTCAAATTTGTCCTTTTGATCTCTATGTTGTTGATTCTTAGGATTTTCATGTAGGAAAAGATCTCCCACTTGGAATTTTCTAGGGAAAACCTTTTTGTTGAAGGCTTTGGACATGCGCTTTTGAGAAACCCACATATGGTCCAATGATGCTTGATGTTTCTCATCTAGAAGTTCTAACTCTTCAAGTCTCATGGCGTGGTAGTCTTCGTATGTAACTAGACCTTTGAGGGAAACTCAAAGTGAAGGAATCTCAACCTCCAAAGGTAACACTGCTTCAATGCCATATGCAAGGGAAAACTGAGTAGCCCTAGTAGGAGTATGAATACTCGTTCTAGAGGACCACAAAACTAGATTTATCTATAAGTGCCAATGTCTACCATTCTTACAGACTGTTGTATGCAAGATTTTAAGAATGGTTTTGTTTGATGCCTCTGCTTGACCATTTCCTTGCGGGAAGTAAATGGAGGACCAATGTTGTTTAATCTAGAATTTCTTGCAGAGTTGTTTAAGGTCCCTATTTTTGAACTGGCCTCCATTGTTAGTGATAATCTTGGAAGGCACTCCATATCGACAGATGATATAGTTTAGAAGAAGTAGAGAGACTATCTTGCCTAAGGAAATAGAAGGTGGGAAAACTTCTACCCATTTAGTGAAATAATTAGTAGCAGTGATAATAAACTTGTGTCCACCTAATGAGTTGGGATGAATCTAGCCAACAAGATCAAAGGCCCAGCACTGAAATGACCAATGAGATATAGAAGGAATGAGCTCCCTTCCTAGAGCATGTATTAGGTTACCATATTTTTCACATTTTTTACATGACTTTGCAAAAGCTACTGCATCAATTTGCATTGTAGGCCAATAGTACCCTTCCCTAAGAAACCTTTGGGCCATGGAAAGACCATTGGAATGTCTCTCATAGATGCCCTCATGGATGTCTACTAATGCTTGGTCGGATTCTTCCTTTTCTAAGAATCTAAGTGTTCCATCTAGACCCCTCCTATAAAAATCACCACAGATAAGAGAATGGTGAGAGGCATTTCAGGTAAGGTTTCTGCGTTCAGATAAGTTAAAGGTTTCAAGTATAATTTTATCACAAAGGTATGAGTAAATGACACCATGATGGGATGACTCATGACTAATAAGGATATAAATCACATGGCTTTCTTGGGATTCATAGATAGGGTGATGTAGCTCTTCCACCGGGAATTCAAATCTAGATTCATGTTTCTCTAAATGAAGGAGTGAAGAAAGTGTAGCCATAGCATCTTATTCATTGTTTTTTCTCTAGGGATTTGCTGAAACATGACAAATGTGAAGTATCGTTTCAATGAATCAACTATTTTATTGTAAGGTACTATTTTCTCATGTTTTGTTTGATATTCATCATTAAATTGGTTGATTATTAGCTGTGAATCCTCATAGATGTGTAACTCTATGATTCTCCATTCTATGGCCCTCTTAAGTCCATTTGTTAAAGCTTCATACTCAACAATGTTGTTTGTACATGGGATTAATAACTTCTAATAATTAGGAATCGTGTACCCATGAGGAGAAACAAACAACACACCAACTCCTGAACCCTTTTGCATAAAGGATCCATCAAAGAATATCTTCCATGTTCTTTGAGTCAGATACATGAGGTGCTTATCTGGAAAGTCAACTTGAATAGGTGTGTTATCTTGTATTGGGAAATCAATGAGTTGATCAGCTATGACTTGTCCTTTGATTTATTTATGCTCAACATACTCTATGTCAAACTCTGAAAGGATCATCATCCATTTAGCAAGTCTACATGTGAAGGCAACCTTACCTAGAAAATGCTTGAGTGGTTCTATTTTTTCTATGAGGTGTATAGTGTACACAAGCATGTAATAGCACAACTTTTGGGAAGCAAACACAATTGCAAGGCAAGATTTCTCATTGCTGGTGTAGTTAACCTCATATAAAACAAGAGTGCACCTAATATAGTATATTGATGTTTCTTTGGCATTTTCATCAAGTTGAGCTAGTAGTGCCCCCAAGGAAGATTCTATCACTGAAATATATAGAATAAGTGGTTTCCCTTAGATAGGTGGCATTAAAATGGGAGAATTTTCCAAGTACTTCTTGATTTGATCTATACTCTTTTGACAATCCTCATTCCAAACACATTTGACTCCTTTGTGTAATTTCTTGTTGAAAGGTTGAGCTCTATCCACCAATTATGAAATGAATCTCCTTATAGATTGAAGATGTCCTTGAAGACTCCTCATTTGACTAATGTTTCTAGGAGGTGGCATATTTATGATAGCTTGGAATTTTTCATGGTCTACCTCTATTCCTTTTGTTGAAATGATGAATCCAAGTAGTTTTCCAGAGGTGACTCCAAATGCACACTTTTTAGGATTTAACCTTAGAATAAATTGTTACATGTGATCTAGAATGACTTCTAAATCGGCTAAGTGTGTATCTCTCTACTGAGACTTGGTCATGGTGTCATCCACATAATCTTCCATGTTTTTATGTATCATGTCGTGAAAAATAGTTGTCATAGCTCATTGATAGGTGGCTCCTACATTTTTTAATCCAAAAGGCATAATGTTCCAACAATAGGTACCCCATGCACAAGTGAATGCAATATTTTCTTAATCTTTGGGAGCTATTTTAATCTAATTGTATCCAGAAAAACCATCCATCAAGGTATAAAACTCATAACCCACAGTCATATCCACTATCATGTCTATATTGGGAAGTGGAAAATCATGCTTTGGGCATGCTCTATTGACATCTCTAAAATCTGTGCAAACTCAAATGGATTTGTCATGTTTGGAAACTGGTACAATGTTTGATATCTATTTAGCATAGGTGACAACTCTTATAAATCTTGCACCAAGGATTTTCTCCAATTCTGCTTTGACTAGGGGAGCTATGTGAGGATACATATTTCTCAATTTTTGTTTAATCATTTTGACCCCCGGAGCTATGGACAAGTGATGCATGATAATCTTAATGTCCAACCTTGGCATATCTGAATATATCCAAGAAAATTTAATCTTCTTTTTCTGTAAGAAGATATTGTAAGCTTCTTTTTCTTGTGGTGACAAGGACTCAGCCAAGTGTACTATCTGTGGAGCCTCATCTCTACCCAAATTGACTACTCATGTTGGTTCAATAAGCACTGAAGATCTATCTTGAAAGTAGCTAGGGAGATGATCAAGTACCTCATCCTTAGGCACCTCAAAGAGGTTTTCACCCTTGGATACGTCATTTCTTTTTACTTTTTTCTATTCTGACACTGCCACACAGTGGTTTTCGCCATCAGAACTCCTATTCTTTTGATTTTATTTTCTTTTTATTTTGTGACTAAGGTACTTGATGTCTGTCTCTGTCATGCTGGTAGCCAGTTCACTGGTGGAAGAGACTACAGGTTCAATGGCATTTAGGTAACATGATATCTCATAATAATTTTGAAATGTTAAGAGCTCAAGTTCTTGATAGCGTTGGGACCAATCAATGAGGCCATGATGAACAAGAGGCAAGTCAATGAGTAGTTCAAGGTTATAAATGTGAATGATATTATCACTGGTGATCGAATATTTAGAGTTTGTGAAGTATCCTTCTAAGCTACCCAAATCAGGATTCATCCTAACAAGCGAAGAATCACCCACTATGGAAACACATGGGTTTAAATCCTCTAATCTTACATGTGACTCGTCAGCTACCTTGAGTTGAGAACTAGAAGTGTGTATGAAATCAACATCCATGTCAACTATGGAAGGATCTGAGAAGGAGACCTATTCATACTCATATGAACTTGTGTCTGAACTGCAACTAGGATATTTACACCATGAAGGTTTGGGACCTCTTGATGTGGAAGGTCTAGTGTCATCAAGGGTAACACCTTCTCTTCCCATTAAATGAACAATATTCTTTCATTGAATTTCTATGAAGGGATCTTCTACATCTGACTCATCTTGTTCTAAATTTGCAAATGATGCATGAGTGATGAGAATATCTGAATCTCCCTAGAGGAGATTAGTGGAAGGGATCGAATCTTCACACATGTCTTGTTGATTTGTCAAATTAGGTATGTATTTTGGTTCATCTTCACTATCTGACTTATCAAGGATAGGACTAGTGTGCTTGTTGTGATTCATGAATTCTAGGAAAACCATCTTCTTAGACTTGCATCCAAAAAGAGCATGATCAAGAGGTTTGGCCCTAGCATCCAATCTATGATTAAGAGGGCCATGTCTAGAATAGCCCATCTATTTGAAAAAATTATACCCTCTTCCATAAGCCTTAGGAGAGGGAGAGAACTTCTCATTGTGAATGTATTTCTCTTCTCTATAAATCTATCTCTAACAAATGTCTCCTGTTTCTCATCTTGGATAGGCACTGAGGACTCTAAAAACGTGCCAAATAAAGTCATAGCTGAAGTGGAGGGTCTCTTTTCTTGTGAAGGTTTTCCATAAGACCGAGGTGAAACTGGTAATGTTGTGAGGGAGTTGAGTTGATACCCCCAATGCCAAGATCTACTAACTTGAGATTGTCTTTACATTCAGCTAAGGTTGCATCGAAGTCTTCTGCTTCTCTATTAAGGGGAATATGAGCTCCTACTGAAAGTGAGTTAATCTAGTTAAAGTGTTATCCCCAGGTATACAAATCTCTATTCCATTGTAAGGGAACTTAACACACTGGTGATAGGTAGATGATACTGCTTGCATATCATGAATCCATGGTCTACCGAGAAAGATATTATATGCAAGGGGGCTAGAATCAACTATTTGAAATAAAATATCTTTTTCAACATGGCCAATCCTAACAGGGAGGATGGCCATCCCCTTGGAAATTCTTTCTACCTCATCATATTATTTGATGGTGATCCTTTTCCTGGTATCTATGACTTTTTTAGAATAATCCAACTCTTTCAAAAGACTAAAGGAACAATTATTAAGCTCAACACCCCCATCTATCAACACACACCTAACATAGGTTTTGTGGATCATGACCTCAATATGAAGGGAAAGATTGTGTGTGTGGCTCAAATATTTATGATCATCCTCTAAAAAAGTAAGGTAATGAGGGTTAGCAATATGATTAACTATGTTTTGGAATTGATCAACATCTAAGTTGTTGGGCAAGTTCGCAATACTCAAAGCATCCTCAAGCACTTGTTTGTGTCTTGAGCACAACTCTAAGAGCTCAAAGATTGAAATCTAAGCTGGGGTTCTTTGTAACCAATCGACAAGATTATAACTTGACTTAGGATTGATAACTAGTTTTAAGGTGACATTCTTGGATTCCACTTGCTTAGGTTTATTGGGTTGACTTGAATTGAGTCCTCTAATGACAAAGGGACCTTGACTTCATGTGACATTAGGGAGAGTTTGTGATGATGCTCTAGAGTTAGGACCCCTTAGCACCATGATGGGTTCTTCATCAAAGAGAGGAGGAGAGTCCATGTCTAGATCATAATTATAGGGATCTTTACCCCTCATCATGTTGACATTTTCTTCTACAACTTGAAGCATGTTGATAATATTCTCTACATCTATGTAAGTGTAATTGATCTCATCCTTACCATTCTTAGCTTTAGAGGTTTCCCCCTTTTCATACTTGGGAAATAGTTCATTGAATGCCTTATGATCAGCGTTGGTGTTCAATCCATCTAACTGAAGTTTTCCATTATGAATGAGATTTTGAATAATATGCTTGAGTTTCCAGCAGTTTTCAATGTCATGTCCAATACAATTGTGGAACTTGCAAAAGGCCTTCTCATCCCACCAATATGGCTTAACATCATCAGGTATATAATTCTTTGTGGGATCTTGAGGATGTGGATGGTTGTTGGTGATAAGTGTTTTCAAGACATCCTCATATGAGTCACCAAGTTTTGAAAATTGACGTTATCTCTTTCTTAGGCCTATCTTGGTATCTTGGCTTGTTCTCTTGTTGATTAGATGCATTGATTTTTATGGCTTGAAAAACACTAGACAAGTGGAGCACATTTTGATATTTTTGTTGGGAGGAGTCCAAAACTACATCATTGACCACTTGTTTGTTCCTATTCCAATGTGAGTTCTTCCCTTTATCCTTGTTAGGGTTGTTGTTATTTTGACCATTGTTTTTTTTTTTACTTCCATGTTTGGTCAAAATTCCTTGTTCTTTTAAAATATCCTCAATCTTACATGCGGTTTCAACCATGGTGTCAAAGGAATAAAAAACCTTCTTCTTAACTTCATACCGCATTTTGGGAAGCAAGTTTCTAACAAGGATGTCAATCTTTTCAGTTTCAGGAATGGTCCTAGGGTAGTGAGAGAATTATTATCTCCACCTTTGCAAGAAAGTAACAAAGGATTCCCCTTGATTTTTCTTTAAGTTGCATAAGTCCAACATGGTGATAGATCTTGAAATATTGTATGCAAAGTGTTGAACGAATCTATGGACGAGCTCTTTGAAAGTATTAACAGGGGGAGTTATTTTGGTGAACCATTTCATCACTTGACCCTTAAGACTCCTTGGGAGTAATCTATGAGGTATGAGTCATCTTGATGGAATTCAAAACATGTGGTGTAAAAATGGCACACATGATCATGTGGCTCCATTCCCATCATATTTTTCATATTGAGGGATCTCAACCCTACTAGGGAATTCTTTCATGTTAACAATTTTGTCAAAAGGATTAGGACAAATTGAATCAAGTGAGAATGAATTATTAGGTACTAACATATTTTCCATCATGCTCTCAATTTGTTTGGCCTCCTCTTCTTGAGATGGACCGAGATCCTTAATCTTCTTGTCTAAATCAAAGTTATAGGGGAATATAGCACCCTTGTTGATTAAACTCTCTAGGAACTTATCTTTGTTTTTCTCTAAATATCTCTCCACATATTGTTGGAAGAGTGGTTCTTGTTTCATTTTCATGAAGTCTTGGGAGCTCAGGTCAAAAATTGAGCTACTACCTCTATATTGTGAACCATGGTGAGAACATTGTGAAGGTTGTCTTGATTTATTAGGAGGTGTTAGTCTCCCATAATGATCATGTCTTGAAGCCCTTCTTCCTCAAGGGATAGGAGATCATGATGGCGTTCTCAAATTTCTTCCACTTCATGGAGTCTTAGGAGGGGTGGATGGAGGAGAGTTGTTTCCACCACCAACACACATGTTGTTAAATTGATCATTAAGTTGTTGAGCCAAGAGTCTATCTTGCTCCTCCCAGAAGTCTTTCCTTTCTTCCTCCAACAAAGTTTCCCTCTCCAACTCTAGGAGTCTAACTTTATCTTTGTTTGCAGCTTGTTCATCTAGGAAGGTTTTATTTTCACACTTTGTCTTCTTAAGTCTTTCACTCGTGTATCTTGAAGATGTTTTGAGTGGAGAACTTGGTCTTGAATTTCTTAACATGTCATTGGTGAATGTGGCATTCACACGAGTGTCATAATGTTCATCAACTTTGTTATCATGTTGTTATTTTTCATCTTGATAGACTTGCCTCATACCTCTCTCATCCCTTTGGTGTGCATCTAGATATCTAGTTGAGATGAGGGGTGAGACTTGTCAACTTTTGTGAGAGGAACCGCCAAACAGAATGGTATCTCTATGTCTTTCAAATATGTCATCAAGGTGTTTATCCATTTCTCCTCTCTCTCATCGAGTCATTGTGTAACTCATATCCATATCTGAGTGATAAGATGCTAAGTGTGTACTCAACTCACTAAGGTTACTCTTGGAATCAAACCAAATTTCTGAGTTGTTCTTGGGTGATTGATCAAATATGGGTTCTTTTCCCTTACATTTTTGGTGAGTTTGAACTAAGGGTAATTGGTT
>MU223104.1:4100263-4132623 GCA_018584345.1 Thuja plicata
GCATTCACTTGTCCAAAAGAGAGGTGATAAGATAGAATTTTTGCAAGAGGCGTAAATCAACACTGCCATAAAGGTGCCCACTAAATGGGTGAATACCCTAACACATATGGATCAGGAGGATGATTTAACCAAGTTATATTGATTGAATTTGAATTTGTATGAAAGTAAATTGACAAGAGATTACCAAAACTCTCCAAGTGTGTTACCAAAGGATCTAAAGGTATGTCTTCTCAACAAGGATGATTTTTAGCTCACCAACTCCAAACAAGGTAACTTGTGAAGTAAAAGGTTACTTGTTCAATAGTTCAATGCAACAATCCAAAGTGTAAATAAGCTTCTAACAATGGGGTATGTAATCTAATCTGATCGGGATCAACCAAGGAAGACTGAAAATGACTAGATAGAAAATTGAGCAAGTTGACAGTTTGACACTTAAGAATGCAAGTTTGTTGATTGTTTTGATGTTTTCTTGATGTTTGGTTTATATTTTGATTTTTCACTCACACAATACACATCAAACAGATTTTTTTTTGTAAAAGAAATAGTCACATCACAACCTAGGTAAGCCAAGGCAATATCTGTTTAATTCCCACTTGAACTAAAGTTCAGCCATGCTTATTCATAGCGGACAACTAAAAAAATTGGAGGCATGGGCTCCTCCTTACATGTGCACTCACTTCTCAGGCACACCAAGCTTCAAATCCCAAGGGAATCACTTCCCAAAGGACTATTGTCTCTACTAAGAGCCGTGCAAATGTGGGATGTCTTAGTCAATCTCTTACCTTGTGCGCCAATACATAGAGGTTTTTTGGTCACTAAAACAAAGTTTGTAGTCAAGGCATCCATTCAGATGGTTATGATCAAGTCATTTTCCCAATTAAGGGGGCTCTCCCAATCCTTTCAAAGCAAGGTTTTCACCTTAACAATGTAGGGACTTTAACGCACCACTAGGGTACTAGAGGACATTTTGGTTTCCATAACAAATTCACACTTGTCTACTGTGAGACTAATCACAATGGCATTTTTTATATACCGGTTTGGAAGGGCTTGGCTTTAGCCTATTACCGGTTGGGAAATCCACTCTCACTGGCTCTATTAAAGCACTTGGGAGGTAGCAATGCTAAAAGAATTATATGAGTTTCACTTACACCCAAGATCCACAAAGGCAAGGGGAGAGGATACATTCATATAATTCTTAGGATTACAATCTAAAAGACACTTCAAACACATAAAAAAATGACAACAATGCTTCTAGATTTTTGATCATCCCAGAAGGGCGAGAGCATAGTTTCCTGACGTTATTTCCACCCCTAAAATACAAAAATCAAAGTTCATTTTATAAGTCTTGCATGTGGGTTCCTATTGTAATAAAAAAAAATGAAATACATGCACAAATTTTAGCATGCTATCGATCAAGGCAACCTGCAAGACAATTCTTTAGTAGTCTGTATTTTTAGTCTTCTTTTTAAACGTCTTGCAAACCACTGTTAGGCTGCAATCAACAAGATAAGTGAGAGAACAACAAAGCCCAAAACTTGTCAGCATTAGAAAAATCATAAAATCATAAATATGATTGCATATTCAGAGAGTAGATTAAAAATAACACACTTTCAGAAAGAAATTCACTCAAAAATGTTATCATATGAGCCCATATGAGGCTTTGGAAGCTGCAAAACAGAGGATTAGACACATATAGTGATCAAAACCTACAATTTATGATAAATCCATGACTCAAATCAAGAAACTAAGACCAACCCATAAATATTCAAATAATTATACCCAAAATTTAAAAAAAAATTGCGCTCAACTTGGACCTAATATGAGCAAGAAATGATCGTTTGAAGTTAGACTGCAAAATCAAAAAGATTAATGGTGTGAAGGCTAAGAATTTTCAAACCCTATTGACATCAGTAGACTATGTCATCAAAATTGATGGGCTGAGGGCCGTCACAGAAGGCCCATATTTTGATGGTCATATGGCCGTCAAATTTAACACAGCTAAAAAAATTGATTTTTGATTTTTTTTTAGGGTGCATACATGAGTCCCTCTTTAACTCTGATGATCAGTTTAAAATGAATAAAACCAGCATGTTGATCAAAGAGGATCAGTATGAGGAGCTGGAAATTTTTAGAGATAAGTATTTAAAGGTTGGTAAAGTCAACTCCCCTTAAGAGAAGGAAATACATATTGCTTTATTTAAAGAATTCAATGATATCTTTGTATGGGATTATTCTGATCTAAAAGGGTTTGACCCTCAATTGACCCAACACACCATTGGATTAGACCTCAATTCAAGGCCAATTAACCCAAAGTTAGAGCCTGTGATGCTCAAAGAGCTCAATAAATTGCTAGATAGTGGTATCATCTTTCCGATCAAGCATACATCTTGGGTTTCAAATCTAGTTCCTAGGAGGAAGAAAAATGGGGAGATTAGACTATGTGTAGACTTTAGAGACCTGAATAGGGCATCTCTAAAAGATAGACACCCTCTTCCATCCATGAAACAAATCTTACAATATGTCTCTAGTTCTAAAAGATTCTTTCTTCTTGATGGTTATTTTGGCTGTAACCAAGTACTAGTAAGAGATGAAGATCAATTTAAAACCACTTTTACTACTAAATGGGGAACAATGGCATATAGGAGAATACCATTTGGTTTATCAAATACAGGAGCCACATTCCAAAAGGCTATGGATATGGCCTTTAAAAATCTGATGTATAAATTTGTTCTTGTTTATTTGGATGATGTTACCATTTACAGCAAAGTTGCAGATCAACATATAGGCCATTTGAGGCAAGTACTTCAAAGATGTAGAGATTTTGGAATCTCTCTCAATCCCAAAAAGTCAGTTTTTACAATTCATTAAGGTAAGCTCTTAGGCTACCAAGTCTCAAAAGAGGGTACAACAATAGACCCTGAAAGAATCCATGCAATTCTAGATTTGTCATTACCAAAACACAAGAAAGGGCTACAAAATTTTATTGGCAGAACTAACTTTGTTAGGCACTTTATTTCAGACATTGCAGAATTGCTAAAGCCCTTGACTAAAATGTTGAAGAAGAATGTATCTTTCAGCTAGAAAAAAGAAGGAAAGTATAGTTTTGAGCACATTAAACAAGCCTTGTCATCAGCTCCTACCTTAGCTAATCTAAATTTTACTAAAGATTTTATTTTATATGCTTTTGGAGGCTATGATACTATTTCAGCTATGTTGGTGCAGAAAAATGATGATAATTTGGAGCAGAGTGTAGAATTTTTAGAAAAGGAATGGATGATTATGAACAAAGGTACAATTTTGTAGAAAATCATCTACTTGTTATCAAGTCCTTAAAGAAATTCAAATATCTTGTTTCTAGGAATAGAATTCACCTTATGGTTGCTCCCCCTAGCATCAAATATTTTCTATTAAATAAGTATGTAAATAAAAAGAGGCAGGTTGGATCACAAAAGTTAGGGAATATGATGTACATATCCATGAAACCAAGCTGGTTAGAGGAAAGGGTTTGTGTGCACAGATGACAGAGAAAGAGGAACAAGAGGCTGAAGGCAATATTGAGGTTGTTTTGTTGCAGGATACTCTTGTGCTTAATGAGCAACTAGGAAGTTGGTTGAATGATATGAGTAGATTTTTGCAAACTGGACAATGCCCAATTGATCTAAGTAAAGCCAAAAGGAGGTATTTTAGTTTTCAATTTGTCCCTTATGTTTTGATAAATGGTATGCTTTATATAAAGGAATATTTTGGAATGTTGTTGAAATGCATTGATGCTATAGATCAAAACAGAATTTTATCTGAATTCCATGATGGAGCATGTGGAGGGCACTTCAATCACTAAACTACAACATGGAAAATATTAAGGGTTGGCTATTATTGGCCTGATCTATCAAGGGTTCCCAGACATGGGAAAGAAAATGTAAAAAATGTGCATTATTTGCAGGAAGACAAAGGCTAGCAGCATTGCCACAAAAGCCTATCATTGTTGAACAACCATTTATCAAGTGGGGAGTGGATTTCATAGGTCCAATTAACCCTAATTCTGGTGCAGGTCTCAAGTGGATCTTAACTGCCACAGACGACTTTACAAGATGGACTGAAGCCATTGTATTAAAGGAATCAACCAAATCTGTTGTTCTCAGCTTTTATGAAGACAATATAACTAGGTTTGGAGTAACTCACTCAATCATTTCAGATAATGCATTGGCTTTTGTTGGTTCCAGAATAGCAGAATGGGCTGTTAAAAATAGGATATATTTTAACACGTCATCTAACTATTACCCTTAGGGTAATGGCCTTGCTGAGTCTACTAACAAGAATTTGATAAGGATTATCAAAAGGACTCTTTAAGAAAACAAGAGGGATTGGCATACTAAACTAAAGGAAGCTATGTGGTTGGATAGAATTACACCAAATAAAATCATTGGAAGCTCACATTATTTATTAGTTTATGGTAAAGAAGAAAGGTTACCTATTTCTACTGAGTTTCTAGCCATGCAATTGGCTGATGAGATGTTGATGTTTGAAGAGTAGGATCCTCTTAAGTTGAGGTATGCTGAATTATTGCAGATAGAAGAGAAAAGGAGCACATCTTTGAGGAATAGTGAGCTAAGATAGAATGAGACTAAGAGAACTTTTGACAAAATGGAAACTCCTAAAGAGTTCAAAGAAGGTGATCTAGTTCAGAAATTATATGTACCAAAGAGCAGACCAGGGCAGTAAGATAAATTTGATAACTTTTGGTCAGGCCCCTTTGTCATTGCTGAGTCTAATGAGAATAATGATTTCCAGTTGTCTACCACAGATGGAGAAATATTTCCAATCCCAGTCAATGGGATCTTCCTCAAGCTCTACTTTTAGTGTTAGTAGTTTCAGCTTGGTTTTTTTTCAATAAGTGTTGTCAAGCACTAGAGGTCTTTAGTTTTCTTTTTTGATAAGGTTCCTTCTTGGCACAAGGTCCTATTTTGGTTACATGAGTCCTAGTTAAGTTGCATGAGTCCTAGTTAGGCTTCATGAGTCCTAGTTAGGTTGCACGAGTCCTAGTTAGGTTGTTGAGTCCTAGGTCTAGGTTGCATTGGTTTTTGAATAAGGCTGCTTTGGTTTTCTAAATTGTTCTTCCCTTTCCCTAGTGATAAGGTCTAAGTTCATGTCTAGCAGAAAAACATCCAGCAGAGGTCGCCAGAATTGTTACCCTAAAAATTGCACATTTGCAATCTAACAATAAAACACACACAAAATTGCATAAATATACATCTTTTCCACATTTTTTACTCAAAAAATGATAAAATATATCTTGATATTACATTCATACTATCAGAAAATTGTATCCTAAGTATTGATCATGTTTAAAATTTAAAATTTCAATTGATCATTACATTGTGCATTCAAACTAAATATAGTATGCATATAGGTATCATGTTACATCTTTTGGATTCATAACTTAGAGGTAATTATAGAAAAGAAAGTATGAATGAAGCATGAGTAGGGGTCCATGCATTTCCTTGTATAAGTAGAGTGTCTGCATTTGGTGTTGGTTGTCTTCATCTGTCTAGTCTTCATGTTGTCTCCTATCCATTCTTGTGTTAGCTTTGCATACTAGGTCTAGGGTCCTGTCCTACTTCATGGAAGAAAAGAGATGTTAGATCCAATTAGATCTAAGCAATACATGAACCAAAACAATATACATCAAGTAGGATTTCAATGCTGAACATCTACCAATAATATCAATACAATAGAAAGATATACCTCAACATCAACTGAATAAATAATATCAAAGGGACATATCTTTATGAAACTGAAAGTATTGTTGTTTGTAGAACCAGAATAATCTGAATTAAAGGGACTTAGGTCTTGAATCTGAGAAACCTTTTTTAGAATGACATCAACATGTTAGGTTAACAAACACAAACAAACCAACCAATATTCATGCATGAGTGTCATCTCATATGACACTCACACACAAACATTAATTGGCTCATTTTGTTTGTTGACCTAACAAGTTGATTGGTGATGTGTACAATAGGTGAACAAGCAGCTAAATGCATATAACAAAAGAAATGCAGTGAGTGTCACAAGCCCATGCTCGAACCTCACACAAGGCATTACATACAAGAAAGATGTGTGTATTATAGGGTTATGATCTAATACTATGAAAGATGCAGAAGAAGAGGATATAATGCATGAAGAATGATACAATAATGTTATAGAAGACACATGGAAAATGAAGGTTTCCTGGGAAAGATATGCAAAAATAGAGGTGAAATGTTTACTTTCATCTTGCAAGATGAATTCAAAATGATGTTGTTATAGTAAGTATGCAAATATAGAAAATACATTTGAACTGGATTCAATTATGGAAAAAATGCATGCTTAACAATCAATCATATTATCATCAATCTCATGTTATAAATTGTTGTTGTTTATGTTTACATAACAGTGTGGTTTCCAAAAGTGAGAATAGATAATAGTGCTAACAATCTGCATAAAGAGATACAAATGAAAAATAATGTGAAAAAACTTGGAGTAACAGTGTATTTATATCCTGCCATATAATGTGTATTTATAGAAAATAGCTACATTGTGTCAAGACAAGGAAAAAAAATATACATAAACTATTGGCATTAAACAAGTACATCATGTCAATGTTTTTTAATGAGATAAGAAATTAGTCGACAGTGATATCTACTTCTACAAACAAATGAAAAAGGAATACATGTACATTAAACAATGATATCTATGCACGTATATGTTCATAAGAATGGAGTAGAACAATATGTATGTATGTATTCATGTTTGAAACAACTATGAAAGTCAATGATGCTGTGGTGATTCATGTTTTTGAAAAAGGGAGATAAGGAGGAAAAGGACAGTATCCATGTACCTAATGTGGATTTGGAGTAATATTTTATGTAGGGTGTTAAACAAATAGTGTTATTCTGGTGTGTTGAAATGACAATGCCATGTGTGTTCATCAATTAAATAATTTTGTTATCAATAAAGTATTCATATTTGAACCAAATTGGAATTTTTGTGCATGCAGAGTATGGTGTCGAGCAGATGCAGAGAAATGAGATGTGCATGTTTGGGATGAGTTTCTTGTTATCAATATTGCCCATGGGAGTCACGATCCCATGCTCAAACCCTATGGGTAATGATCTATATGAAATTAAATAAATAGTGTATTTATACACTATTTCTTGTACATAGACTACATAGTTGAAAAAATGTTTAGACAAGTAAAGAGAAACTATCAAGGACATGCTACATTATGTTGCAAATTAAACATGTAATGTGTTTAGGTCAGAAAAAATTCTCTTTGCCTCAAATAGTATTTAGAGGTTTTATGTTTATGACAGTATGGTTGTGTTTTTTATAACATTACTATCAAGCTTCAAAGAAAACATTGAATCAAGCAACTGTTGAACATGAGTTACATTCCATGCAGATCAAACATCAAATGTTTCTCAGACAGAAGATATGGAGTTCGGCCTCGACAAAAAGAAATGATTTTTATGTTTAAAACATTATGGTCGTGTTTTTAGAACAGACATTGATGAAGCTGACATAAGACATCTGGAGTTCATTTCTCAACAAAAGAATGACAGCTTACGAGTGTTTTTTAAGTTTACATCTAAATATGTAGAGAATGCCATGTGGGTATCCATTTTTGTCACCATTCAACCAACAGATAGTGTACAACAATGAAGAGGAGCGACATATGGTTATTTAAATAGCAACACTCAAAGTGAAGGTATGGGTTTCATGCTACAAAAGAGGAGATTCAACAGTGAAGTAAATATAGACCTATATTTTCTGCCAAAAGATGAAGAAATTTAAAAACCCAGAAAGATGGAGTTATTTAAACCCAAGACCTTAACTAATATGAAAAAGATCACAACTTGTTGACTTCAATAAAAATCTATTTCAAGTAAAGTTGTAGAGAATGAATCAAAGAGTTTCTTATTTGATGTTACATGTCAAGCATGGTCTTCTCCAAAATGTATACACAGTGCCATTTGTTATAGGTTGTAAAATCACAAATGGAGAATTCGAGTTCCAGATGCAGAGAAGGTGCCATGTATCATATGCACCAAGAGCCCGATCTCTTCAAGTTACAACCCCATGAAATCCGCGGTCGAGAGTCCTACTTCTCCAAAAGCCTGAACTCTCAAAACAAAGTCCTAACTCAAGTTCATTTTAATGAGCCCAAAATCCCTAGTGAGCTTCAAAGAAAAAACCACAGTGAAAATGCAATGTGTAATGTCATACAGATTTCGAGACTCCTAGTTACACAAAGAGCCCAAGTTCACAGCAAGAAGCCTGAGCTTCTTGTCCAAGTTGTAGATACAGCGCCATACATCATGGCATCGAGTTCCAAATTCAAACCACAAGAATGGTAGTGCAGTGAAAAACCCTAAACTTTACCTCCATAACCAAATGCAAATGAGATGCGTAAAACATTATGCCATGTTTTTACAAAATTTTCAAGTCCATTGACAATGAAATTTAATGCCCTGTTAGTTTGCAATGCCACAACAGTACCCCAAGGTGCCACGAAGACAATGAGATATTTCTCAGTGGGTATTGTCATGTCAATCATGAGTTGTGATCAAGTTTAGCTATGAGCTTGATTGTGGATCGGGTTTATTGCATATGGAGTTAGGGTTGTTGACTATGGTGTCACCTTTTCCATGGGTTAAGGGTTGTTAAACTATGGTGTCATCTTGGAGTTAGGGATTTTTATGCCATGGTATAAGGTTATGTTGTGAGTTAGGTTCTTTATGTAATGGGGTTTATGCATTTTGGGTTAGTTTTTGATGGGATTTGTAATGTATTTTGTAATAAGTTGGTAAATTATGTAGAAAGATGTAAATCTTTTATACACCAACTTTAGGGGCTAGATTTAGGGCTTAAATTTGGGCACTAATTAAGCCTTAGGATTAGTGATATGTTTTTTGGAGCTATTTTGGAGGGTTTTTGGAGGGTGGAGTGATTTTTGAAATTGGCTTCATGGGCTATATATCTGAACTTTTTCTTTGAGGGTTGGAGTTCAGAATTGGGAGAGAAGAGGTTTTAGTGAACTATTTTGTTCTTATAGCCTTTTTTATGCATTTTGTACCCATTTAGTTCATGTTGAGTATTGATTGTGTGCAAGAGGATGCATGTATGCCTTGCCATTATTCTGACATTAATTCATGTAACTTCTCATAGATTTTTATAAGAATAAAGCTATCCCATTATTTATACACCTTGTTATGGTCTTTGTTATCAATCCTATTCAATTTTCCACATTGAAGTGTAGTGTATCCATAAAATAGATTAGTGAATTGTCTTGATTCCTATTCTAGGTTATAGAATATAACCTCTTGCAAAATCTGCATGTCTGTTGACAGGAGTATTACTATTTTTGGTGAGATCCCTAGTAGTGATTTCCAAGTTAGCCTATGTATTGGATAGCGAGTGATTTTAGAGATAATCATTAGGGTATGTCAAGTGAATGTTAGTTTAAACCTTTGAGAAATTTGAATCTTATTTGGTGTATCACCTTTCAAGTTTTTATTCATTTCAGTTTTAGTTAAAATTTCTCCCTTTTCTTCCAAACATTTAGAAAAGAGAAGTAAATTAGTGATACCCCAAATCCAATAGGAGCTTGCCTAGAATTCAGAGATTTCTTCTTATTCATAGTCCACCCACAACTTAGGAAGGTTTCTATCATTACCATGAAATATTAGTATGCCCTAATGCCTGAGTTAGGGTGATATTTTTTGGCCTTAACAATAATCATAGTCATTGTAAAGCTTGTTTTGAGTAGCATCATATTCCATGTGGGTTTTAGAAGATTGTTTTATTTGGTCCTTGACTGAGAGCTTCAAAAGGCAAAACTTTATAGGAATTTGTTGGCTTTGGAGAGGAAGGCCAAATTCAAGGGGTTCACTCGAACACCCCTTCTAGCGAAGGGGGTTAGAGAGAACCCCCTTCAAGCGAACCCCCATGGAAAATTTGTGTACATTTCTTGTTTTTTTTCATTAACAGGGTTTGATAGAATTGGGTCTAGTTCAAGCAAACCCCCCATTTCATCTAGTTCATGCGAAGTGGTTTTTTCCCTTCACGCGAACACCCCCATACGCTTGAAGGGGTCAAAAATGAAAAAAAAATCATCTGCATGATTTTTCTTCGTGCCTAAAAGTTGTACAAAATTTTTTAGATCACCCATATAAGAAGAAAAGACAGGCATGAGAGAACAAAAGTGACTAAAAAATTCATATGTTTAAGAGTGCATGTAAATACAAAGAGTATTACATATATAAGAAAGGATGAGAAGGTTGGAAGGTTCTATACACCTATGACCACCACTCCATAAGAGGAAGACTTGTCATCTCAAATGACAAGTGTTACTTGATTTTGTAACTAACATCCTAAGGTGTCACAACACTTGTCTCCACCACATGAGGTGAGAAAATGTCTAAAATAACCTAAGTAATCTTAGGAAGATAAGTGTGAATAATTCTAACTAGTAAGAGATAAACTCAAACTAGAGAGATAATAAACCTATTTACACACACACACACACACACACACACACACACACACACACTAGAAACTTATATAGATAATAAAGAGAATCAAGACATTATGTGGATCTCACTAGTTGAGTAATTATGACTTCATCCCTCACTATTGAAACACATCACATTTATAAAAATATATTTATTATGTCCATCAAATAATATTGGTTAGTCAATAACTATAAGTAAACATATGAGACATACTCATATAGCATATTCGTAAATCATGAGAATATGTCATAGTTGTCGATACATTTACTAGTTACTGCTACTCTTCTAGGGTTTCATTTTGATATCTTCTCAGTGCTACTTCTGGTAACCCTCCATGGGGATGAAGGAACCTACTCTTCCCTGAACACCATGGATCCCAATCTCTTTGCTCCTATTTTGAAGTCCTCTTGTGCTAACTTGTCTCATGAGATAATATAGGTTGATATACCTACATGACCTAAAAATTTGGATAAATCTAGAGAGGTCTTTCTCCAAGAGGAGTTTTTTTCCCAATAGGAGGATCATTCCTCTTTCGATGATAAGATACTCCATGTCAGCCTAGCTAAAATGAAGTACTTTGATTCTACGAATGAGTATGGGGTTTCGTTCAAGGTCAGTGGTACTACGATTCATGTTCCTTATGAAATAACGAAGGAGATCATGGTTGAGTTGGAAATTTCGTTGGTTGGTAAATTTCTTTCCTTTTGACCTTCTATTGATCAACTTAGAAAATGGGTCTCCTCCCCATAGAAACTAAAAGGTACTATGAAAATCAATGTTATGTGTGATAGCCTATTTCTTTTCATCTTTGTTAACAAATAAGCTTTGTTGTATGTTCCTACAAATAGATCTTGGATGTGTAGTATTAACCAGAGAAATATATTAGCCTTATGAATGTGGAAACTAGGATTTAGTGACCAAAATGATCTCGGTGCTCCTGCTCCCACGTGGGACCATCTTCTTGGTTTATCCTTAGATTTTTTGAAGTTTGAAATGTTTAGAGGCACCGCTGATTCCTTTGTCTTGCTCCTCATAGTGGATATAATCCCTTGGTCATTGATCCTATTATGTAAGAATAAGAAAATGGGAGATGCCTACGATAGGGAAATATTAATGTAGGTTACACTTAATCAATATACCACTGATGCAAATATCTTTCTCTCATTAAATAACGGGTCAAAATTTATTTTCTGGGAAAGAATCATTTAACTTTCGTAAAACTATTAAATTAGTTTCTATGGAAACACATCCATTTACACTTCCCCTCATTGTTTCAAATACATTAATATTTTTTTTTTTGTAAAACTGTGTCTGAGATTTTTATATCAGTGTTTCATCTCACTATAAAAAAAAGTGTAATTGTAAAAGCGTCTTACAAGTGTAAAAGTGTGATACAAATGTCAATACAAAGTAGTGCTATTGGCTGAAAATTAATTGGACTATTAAAATAGGTCATCCTTAAACATTAAACACTAAGGGAAAGATTAACCTTTGAAAAAATAAGTCAAATTTGACTATTTAGCTCTTTTTCCTAAGAGTCAGTCCTTAATGTGTGATATTTACAGCCAGGAATGAAAATATTGTGCAGTTTAACATTGAATTTTGTTGCAAGATATAGATACATGACTCCAGAAAATAGTAATCAATAACGATTTAGACAAAAAAAATCTGAATTTAAAAATGTCGAAACCGTAATAGAAACATGGAATCCAAATCGAAAGAATAAAACTATTTAAAATCCTAAGAATAGAAGCACACCTCTGATTGATGCAGATCCATTTGAAACCTATGCTTTATCAACAGATGCAGCTGCTTCAAGAGACTACTCATTTAGATTAATTATGGCTTGCGGCTAAAAATTGACTTCCTCTATAGAGGCAACATTTTAAGGGGGCGACATTGCTTCGGTAAGTTTTTGGAGTGAGTGTCCGTCCTGCTTTCTTCACTATGTGGGGACCATATTTGTAGCATGTTCACATATCGTTTCACATAACAAACCCTCCTGTGATTCCAAATGTTTACTCTCCTCTTAAAGCACTGAGTTTTTAAAGCTTGTTGCAAGAAATCCTCCATCCCTTTATTTTCCATTCGGCTCAGGGATTGCTAGCATTGAGGACGAGATGGTATTGATTATATTCCTGTGAACACATGAAATGGCCTAATAAATTTTCCTTTCCCTTTAGTTTTGTTGTGATTTTTCTAGTTTGTTGTAGTAGAGATGAAAGCAAATACATTAATTAGAAAAATAGATAAATATAAAATCTAAAGACAAAAGAATTTTTGTTTATCTTAAACATATGTCTTAAAACATTCGACTATATAGTAGTGTATATTGTTTTAACTCATAGTTGATGGCAGATTTAAAATCTTTTGTAGAATATACACATTATGTAAATTCTTAAGTTTTTTAGTTTTTAAGGATATGAATTTGTGTATCCTGCAAGCATTGCATTTCAACATTATATAACACGTCTTTGAGGCATTTTGTGAAACAAATGAAGTTCCTTGTGCATGTTTCCACATTTTGGATAAATGTATACGAAATAATTTCCAACTACAATATCCTAATAAACACTCCCCTCCATCTTAGGATTGATGTCCATACCTTGTTCCTAAGCTACCATTTTTGCGTAGACAGGAAGGATACTGCCAAAAGTTGTCCAATTTATTTTACACGTGCCGATTGTAGCAAGTCAATTTTACTAATATCTTAGAATTCCTTGAAAGCACACTTCTTTGAGGAATTTTGTCAAATAGCTCACTGGCCTTGACTTTGCTGTGACATTTTGGATAAATATCTAGTAAGGAGAATCAAGTTTCTAAATATCCTGCAATCATAGTATTCCTTGAAATCAAATCTCTTTGAGGCATTTTGTTAAATAGTTCATTGGCCTTGTTTGTGCTTCCACATTTAAGATAAATGTCTAATAAGGCAGTTGCAATTTATGACATAATTAAAACTTTGCATTCGTAATGTGCAAAACCATCCAAATCACATCCACAAAATTTTTCCATCCACTATTCTTTTTGTACTTAATTTTTCTAACTTGGTGAAGTATATAATTGCTTTAGTTTATGAGTTTCAAACAGTTCATGTGCTTGGTGTATGCTTCAACATTTTCAATGCATATGAAGCAGGGCACTTGTAACTTCGACTATGAAAAAATTCCACTTTCAATTATGCCTTCATAGGTATTCATACCATGTTCTAAAGCTACCATTTTGGCACAGACTAGGAGGATGCTGACATAAGTTATGGAGTTTACCTTTGAACCCACCATTTTCTTTTGCATAAGAGTATTAAGGAATTTTTAGAGAACCCACTATGTGCATAGCTTACAATCATCAAATTCCAAGAATTTTTGGGTTATCTTCTCAAATGTATTACATGCCTTCTATATGCTTCTGCATGTTTCTTTCATGTCTGTCAGGGCATTGATAGTCTATGAGAAGAATTATGAACCCTCAGAAGTAAAGATAAATCTCAGAAGAAAAAAAAACTAAAAAACTTTGGGTGTATTGAGCAAGGATAACTTTAAGAAATCCCCTCCTAGGAAAAAGTGTAAAATCCTAGCGAATCATACATTAATTTAGGGGAAAAAATTTCTTGATGATGGCGAATTTTCCCTTTCCGAATGAAAATTCCATAAAATACTGGCGAATAATACATTAATATGGGGGAAATATATATTGTGTGAGGCAATTTTTTTTCTTTTGAAGTAAAAACATTATAATATATGAGGTGAATGATTTTGTTTTGAAGGGAAAAGAAATATTTGTACTGGCAAATTTTATGTGTTGTTTGAAAATATATTTTGTTTTTTGGCTAATTTATCATTAAGTATGGGAAAATAAACATTTTATTGGTGATTTTCAAAAGATGGGACTTGTCAATGTGTCATGTGGGACAACGCCAACTAATAACTTGTTTGCAGATTAAACACATGTTGGTATCGATAAGGACAAAAAGTTACATCGACACACAACCTAATAGTAACATCCATCGTATTATAATGTTAAATGTCTTATTTGAGACCGTTTGACGATCCTAGATCAATCGTTGAAGTTTAATTTTGGCCGAATTTATTGAAGGAAATAGAGTTCTCAAGGAATTCACTAGAATGATGACATGTATCAAATTAATCTGCAATATTACGTAATGGCATCATTATTTACATGTATCAAGTCTTACATATGTTTACATGGATGGTTGATAAATTATAATGTATCACAATTTCCATTAACAAAAGAAATGTTTTATCACTGACACTAAATCTAGCTATTTCTAATTTCACACATTTGTGCTTTTAATATGAAAGATTTACAAAATTCTGAAGGACAAATGAACTAATTTCACACACTCATGCATTTAATATGAAAAATTTACATAATTTTGATGGAAAAATGAATTAATTAGGTTACAGAGAATTGAGGGCTATTAGTAGATGATCTACACTTCTTTCTTCTTCTTCTTCAATTCTCCTTTGGTTTGAGTCTTCCTTTTCTAGTTATTGAAAGATTGCCTTTGGTTTAAGTCTTTAGGCTGTATAATTTCAAGCATTCTGGTAGTTTTTTTTTGAAGATGGAAACTCCTATTCATTTGATAAGCACATCTACAGAGGAACAGAAGGCCTTTTTGGGCCCGGTCTCAAACCAAACCCTTGAATCAGTTTGCAAGGAGTTTGGAGCCTTAACAAATGACGCTGCGAGGATGGTGCAAGGCCATGAATTTTTGGAAAATATCGATAGGTACCGAGTTAAAACGTACATTACATCCTATTTTTTTGCATATCTTATGGACCTTGGGGGAGGGAAGGTAGATATGCTCCTTCTGTTAAGGAACCTATTCAAACATGAATTCTTGGGTGACGCTGTTGAGGTTACTATTTATGGACAATTAGGGGTGGGGATCCCTTGGGCAAGTTATTTATGCAAGATTTTTGAGTGAGACAAATATGTGGCCATTCAACCTTTTCTTTTGAACCTAGATGTTTAGCAGTTGATGCGCCATAGGAAATAGGCACATATTGGTAGGGATTTTCTTCGCAAATGGTTTATGTTGGATGACTTGATGGACTATGGATGGTTGTATGACTTCGTAGAGCTTATCGTCTATGAAAAGTTCTACTTAGATGGAGGGGAAAATCCTTAGTGTTGTGTCCCTATGGCCTCCACTTGAAATTTTTAAATTTTTACTCTAGTAGGTTTTGTCTTTAAAGTGTTTTAGGGACTTCAAGTCTCCAAGTCTGAATATTATAAATTTATAGAAAATATCAATAAAAACTTTGCGACTTCATTTCAGTTTGTTGTTATGGATTTAAATTTAAAATCTGTATGTGTGACATATGTGATTTTATAATTTGGGAAATTGAAAATGAACCAAACAAATATTACTATATGTGTTATTTATTTAACAGTAATAACTTAATATTACTTAACTTTTGCATGTAGCATGTCACATGTGTGACTATATGTTTGCCAAATTTCAAAATTTTAAAGTATTCAGTTATTCTTTAAACTTTAAAGTAAAAATAAAATATAAAATTAGCCAATGCTAAATGGGAATTCATAAAATATCTAATAATTATAATATCCTGACTCCCAATCATGTCGAGTTAATATCACCTCTTTGATTGTCGAGTTGTCTATTGTCACTGGTAACTACAAGTAGTAGGTACATTTTGCAACTGCACGTGGTATGTATATTGTACTATCAACTATGGGTTTTGATACCATCGACATGTACCTAAAACTTGTTTGTTTAGAATCCTAAATTGTAAATGTATTAATCAAGATCATTGATTCATCATAGATCAATGGCTTGAGTTTTATCTCGGGCCCAGTTTCTCGAAAGAAACTGATTTTTGCAAGAAGTCTGTGGAATGGATGCACATCACAAGGTTGGTATGATAACTTTCAAGAAATGAATGTATTGTCAGAGTGATAGTGATATTATTTAACAATGATGATCTACTTGTTCATCATCAGGCACATCGCATAGTTTCCAAAATTGTACTAGTACAGACTGTAGTTATTAGTATAGTCACTATATTAGAAATTTCCCA
Source organism: Thuja plicata (assembly GCA_018584345.1). Taxonomy (NCBI): domain Eukaryota; kingdom Viridiplantae; phylum Streptophyta; class Pinopsida; order Cupressales; family Cupressaceae; genus Thuja; species Thuja plicata. The sequence goes on from MU223104.1 coordinate 4,116,882, forward strand.
CTGACCCACACTTGTGTATTAATGGAAATGATTTACATAAAGATATGAGAGATATAGAATAGGGCTATTTATACACGTGATTTCTTGCTTCTTCATAAATTTCAATTTTATTTTCCCTTTCAACCTCATCCCTCTGGTTATAAGTTTTTAGATCTGTGATTCTATAGATTCATAGAATTTCAATTTTTTGTGTGTAGTTTGAAGATTTAGGTTTTTATTTTAGGGTATCGAGGCTCTCTAAGTAGAGATGGACACACCAATTAGGTTGAGAACCACATCCACTAATGAGAAGAAGCCATTTTTGGGCATGATACTAGATGAATTTCTCACTTTCGTTTGCAAGGAAGTGGGTGCTTTAATTAACAATGTTGTGTTGATGGTGCTCGCCCATGAGTTTATTATCAATGAGAAGAGATGCTACTTCAACATGAATATTACATCACGCTTCCTGACATCTCTTCTCAACCTCAGAGGAGGGAAGGTAGACATGCTTATTTTGCTGTAGAATATTTTCAAGGAAAAATTTATGGTGGACGACGTCCAAGTCGTTATCTTTACAAAACCAGGGTTGGGTATCCCTTGGGATGATAAAATTGAAAAGCTTATCTAGTGAGGCAACAATGTATAAAGGAAACCCTTCCTACTGAACCTTAATGAAAGGCAGCTTACACAACATCGAAAGTGGGTGCAGCTGGGGAGGGACTTCCTGCGGAAGTGGTTTCACCTCGACAATGGGGTGGAGACGAACTACACCTGGCTCGATGAATTCACAGAGATTATCCTCCATAAATAATTATTCTCAGATAGGGATGGAGATGAAGACCTTTAGTGTTTCTATTCTTGAAAAAGGGGTTTCCATAGTTCATTTTATATTTTTGTTTTTTCTTATATGATCAACTAGTGCCCTTGTGGAAACAAATTTTGTAACAGTTTTTTAGGGATACTCCCTATTTAGTGATTCACACTCACAGTCACACCATTTTGTAGGGGTTTGCGGTCTGACTATAGTCTAAAGTTAAACTCTATAATTATAAAGTATATTATATTATTAGTGATGTAAATTTTTGAAATAATTAATAAAAAAATTTCTCTTCGACTCTTAATGAATGATAATAGATAGTCTGGACTATCAATTCTGTAATTTTATTTAAATTGCATAATTATTGTAATTTTTCTATCTTTCTCTGGAAATGAGACATGTATCAGTGTGTGAGATAATATATTATCTATTTAATTATGTTTAATTTCAATTTTGTAAATAAATCTTAGGCCGAAAGGGAAAAGAAACCCCAGTTTTACAAACCTATTCTCGAATCATGACACATGTACATTAAAATTTTTAGTGTCATTCAATGACAACGTGTGAGGTGACTAGGTGACTATGAGTCTATGAGTCTACGTATGATGTATTATACTACTATCAAGTGACAAGCCAAAAGTAAATGGGACCTGCGACACACTGTGAGCGTTGGATGATATATGTATCAACAACCCAAGGTATATTTTGGGCCTATTTGGGGAACTGCCACTTCTTTTTGCAAATGTCCCCCAAAAATAGGGCATGTGTCATGAATTAAAACTCAGCTAGGTTTAATTAAAATAAAAATTGGACTAAAATATTAACTTAACATTTAATAATCAATAAGCTCATTTTCGGGTCCTACTAACCTCAGGCATTTTAAATGTCAAACAATTAAGTGAAACGCCCATCCTAGTGACCTCATATATCTAGAGAAACAATAAAATTTAACATGAGTCATGACTGTCAACTCAGTACTCACGATTCAATTTTAACCTAAGTTTTTATATTTTAAGTTCTTGCTAGCATACTGTATTGGAGATTCAGAAAGGGGTTACAGCTTCTAGATTGAGGATCGAGGAATGCAACAAAGTCTCTCAGCTCTCTGCCCACTCACAGTCTGCACAAATTGAATTTCCAGGAAAAATCATGTACACCCACATCCCACGCTTTAAATTGTTCAAATCTATTGGTTTACTTTTTAGATTGTAGTTGTAGAATTAGGGTTGAGTATTTAAATAGGCCTGTAAATTGTAGCTTTCACCTGTGTAGAATTATTTAAATTTTCCTACAAGTAAATAGTAATACTAGTATACCACGGTCCATGATGGGAAAAATAATACCAAGAATTCGAGTAAAAGGCAAAGAAAGGAAACAAAGATAATAGACTTCCACAAACTGGGTAAAACACAAGGTTTTACTGATGAATTCCATGATATTTTTGATCATTTTATCCATGTAAATAAGGGAATCGTGGAAATTAGATTTCAACTTGATAATAAGTGGAAAGATATAATGAAGGTTAAAATTTTTGTCCATTTAAAAAAATGGTAAAGGCCAAGAAAAATAAAATTACAGCGTGGGTTGTTGGGTCAACACACATGGCATTAGCTCAAGTATTCTCTTGTCCAGAAATTGTCATGCTCTGTGCCAAAAATTATGATGAAAATAGAAAAGAAATTGTCAATAAAAATACTCAAGAGGTAATTTTGTCGATAACCGAGACTAAATTTTCTAGTCTCTTGGACCTAGAGTTTTAAGCACAAAACTCAAATGTGCACCTTAACTTGGGAAAGCTGGAAGAGAATTATGAAAAAATAGATGCAATAAAGAAATATTTGTATATCAGAGGAATAAAAAGTAGTTCTAGTCTACATCCAGGTCATAAGCCTCCTTATGATTATGATATTTTTGTGCAATGGGTTCAGGATAGTATTATCTTGCTAGCATTTTTTTGGGATTGGATAGTAACAAAGAAGTGGGTGCTAGCGTTCTTCAAATAATTTTTTATATTCATTGTGAAAAGGAACTAGTAACATATGGTTTTATTAAGGACACTATTCATTGCATGAAAGAACAATTACTAATGATAAAAAGAGGTTCACAGAAGACATTTAGGTTCTCAACTTACTTGTGCTATCTTCTTTTAGCAAAGCATTGTGCAATATTTCCCACAAACAAACTTCAAAGTCAGGTCCAAAATGCAATATATGAATAGAGACCAAAGATAAGGATGAGTGATAACAGAAGGAACTATAAAAAATTTATAGAATTATTTTTGGCACCAATGTATCATAAAATTGTAGGAACTTTGTTGCCTAGATTTCCTGTGTCTTGTAGATATTGCATTCAACTTCGAAGTCAAATACAATTGGGTGACTGGTACTTCACGGATGACTAAACTATGTTAAGGTTTTATGGTTCAGTGGTAGAAGCCTACAAACTTCCAATACATGTTATAGAGAGGGTATTTGCATTGGAATATGTTTGGAAAATGGAGAGCACAAATGTACTATTTAATGGTCAGCAAAAGAAAATGATATTTCCTGCCTTGCCTTTCTCATTGGGAGGGTTCACATTTGAGAGAAGAGGATTCAAAGTAGTAGAGGATTTTTTTTCTATTTTTCACTTTGTTGTTTACATTCACTAGTAATATGATCCACTAAACATAATTGGAACAAATCTTAAGTGAATGAGAGCTCTACAAGAAAATGTCAACATGAGAGTATGCCATTGATTGAAAATTTTAAAAACATGGCATCCTAAGATGAGGTCAAAAAAGAGATGGAGAAATACGCCGCTAAAAATAATATTTCAATCCAAGAATTGTCATAAAAAATTATGGCATTGCATAAACAGAAAGGAAAAGTGTAGCACGGGACATCCTACAATCTCTACCAGTGAGGTACTAAACTATCTACAAAAGCTAGTTCAAAAAAGCTAGCACTTCAATGTAAAGATGATAATTGGACTGAAACCAACATTTCTAATTTTTGGGAAATGAGGATGAATCTCGGTGATTCAAAGACCTTTGCAGATCTTTATAATGTAGACGAGGATACAATATTTAGCAATTTGTGGAATGGAGAGCATCCTTGTCAACCACATCACAAAGATTATCATAAGGATGAGTGGGATTATGTGAATCCCAGATCAACTAATGTATATTCAATAACAATTGCTACTGGAGTCAATGCGTCCACAAAAGAAAAATATGGCAAAAGGGGTAGAGATTGTAGAAAAACTGGGTTTTCCAGGTAGGGGTGGTCTAGGTCCCATAGGAGAAGATAATTGGTATCCAATTACCACACCCACTCCACCAAAACATGGTGAGACACCAGTAATTTGAGGTTCATCAGAAAAAAAATGTACTACTTAGTCTCATACCTTTGCACCTTCATTTGTTCAAAATTCAAATTGAGTTCCACCTTTTCCAAGCACTCAGATTCAATCCGAATCAAGTGCCACTCCCACTAGTGGGGATGGCATGGTTAGTACTAGTGGTCCGAAAATGAAATTACAACTGGGCATTATATCAGTGGATCCTAGAGATCAAGGTAGTGTAATGAAGCAAAAGGTTATGACAACAATGCCAATGGTGTCTGTGACTGCACGGGTCCAACAATTGCCACACTTTCAGGACAAAACCCTCCAAACAGTCGAACAACTCCACTTGTAATGGGTCAGAGAATTATTGTTACTAAAACTCATGGTGCAATTATTTAAACCATAGTGGAAGCTCATACATCACTTCAAGTTCTATTTCACCTTTCAAAAATTCAATTGTGTCAAAAACGTTGATTTTTGTTACAATGATTTTATAACTAACTTTGAACAAACAAAAAATAGGAATATACAAAATATTAAGACATTGAAGAAGGATACAGTTGTTGTAGCTCGTGATGCAAAACATGTATTGAATAGTTTATTTCCCACATATGACCCAAACAAAGAAATGACATAGTTCATGGTTGTTATGCCCCTAGCTAGAGATAACAATCTACCAGAGAGTCAGATAGATCCATATGAAATTCAAGTTAGCACCCTCCAAATATATTTATCCAAAATTAAAAATGTGGACAAGATAAATGTGTCAATAATGACCAACCAAGTGGTCTACGATTCCTTGATGAAGTTGGAGAGAGAGAATTGAAAGCTTCAGGGCAGAATAGAAAAGTTACAAGCAGACTTGGAAAATGAAAAGGAAAAGGAGAAAGAAGCAGATAAAAAGTTCTAAGAATTAGAGAAAAGGATAAAATATTCATCCTCTAAAGAAGCAAATGGACAACAAGAGCATATGGAGGCAGAACTGAAAATTGTGAGGAAAATTTGGAAGAGAGAATAAAAATCTTGAGGATGAAAAAACCTCTTCATCAAATTTATACAAAAGTGTGGAGAGTGTAGCACAAGTAAACAATAACTTAAATAAATAATTGGAGGATAAGAGGGTAAAAGCTAAACTGTGGGAAGAGAAAGCAAACCAGTGCGAAGAGGAAGAAAAGAAAATAAAACATAAAGTGAACACCAGTTGTCAGAATTGAGAGAAGATCTAAAGAAGACAAATAATACAATTAAAACTCACGAAAATAGCTTGAAAGACCAAATGAAAATACAGTCAAGAAAATAAAAAGAGACCTTTGGGTGAAAATAAAGGTGACTAGTAATAGGTTGTGTGATTGGTTTGAATAGAATGAAAGTCTTTGAGATGTTTTTTGGGAGCTCAAAGAGCACATTGAGAAGAACAAAAAATTTTGTCAGAGAGAGAAAACTGAAAAATAAATTTTGCATCAAATCAAAATAACCAGTGACAGGCATTTGGCAAGCAAGGGAATTCATTACCGCATTCATGCATCAATAAACACAAACTTTCTCTTTCAAAAATGTCATAAATTAAAGGAAGTAGAGGAAAATCTTGCCTTATTTGAGAGAAAGATCACCAAGATGAATCAAACAACAACTGAAATGATAGGTCATGGTTTTCTGATTCCTAGACCTAGTAAGTCATTAAAATTTTTTTTTGGAAGAGAAGCTTACAAAAAAAGGTTGGAGGACACAATGAGACTGATTTAGGCAAGCTTCCTCAAGATACAACTCATGAAGGCATTGCAAAGTGCATCAAACCATTAACAAATTTGAATGTGGTATTGGAAGGATCATTGATTTCAAGTCACTCTAACAAGTATGGATGGTTGACGAAGTTGCAGGTCATTTACTATAACTTGAAAAATTTTGACCTTGCAAACGATGCAGAATGGAGCAAACTAAACAAACTGGCAGAATCATCTCATCAAAACTAGTATGTGAAAGTACTTTAAGTTTCAATCATCTTTATATCATTTATCTTTTGTCTTGAATTGAGTTAAAAGTAACAAGTTTGAACTTTTATTTATTAACAGGATCAATGTTGCAAATGCTATAATGCTATTTCTCAATGCTAATTTTCTAAACTGACAAGTCAAATGCAGAAATGTACAGTTGTAGAGATGTTATACTGGTCTTTACTCTTACTGATTTTGATGTTGAGACTTCACATTAGGAAAATTGACCTGAAGCTATTGTTTCTCCCTCATTTGTATAAAAGGGAATTCAAGGTCATTTTCTAAGGGTAATGAAATTGAAATTGGGTATGGGTAAAAGCACAATAATTTGTCACCCTTTTAAAAAGGAAAAGGATGACAAAATCAAAGTTGTTCAGCTGCAATAGTATAAAAGTGACATTTATGTTTGGAATTTGAAGATGACGTAAACTAATAAAATGTTTTAAAATGGATGAAGTTTATGATTAATATTTTAAATATTTTTTTGAATAAGTTTTGATATTTTTTTTTAATGTTTAAAGATGATTTTTCAGTTACACAAACATGCTTAAAATTAGGGGTCTAGTTCCCGCCAAAACATTATATGTAAATAAACATTTTTTCCCCTAATTTCAAAATATGTTATAGATGACATATATATCTAGTGCATGAAGAAATAAAAATTGGTTTGTGACCTATATTTTCTCTTTTATAACAATTCAAATTCCAACTCACCTGAAATCGACAGTTTTCATCTCCCACCATATTTTTCATAACAAATATATCCCAATCAAAAAAAGAAATATATATTCTTGAAGAGGAATCTCTTTTCTAGTGCACCATATGTTTTTCAAATTTATTTAATATGTTTTACAATTTTTTTTCTTTCTCCGAATCAACATCTCCTTGACTGTTAAAATACCTACTTGCAATATTTTTTAATTATAATAGACTATGTAGAATTAAAATACTATAAAATCTATAAGAGATATTCTTGACTCTGATCTCTACAAAAGGGTAATTTTTATATTTAAAAAAAATATCATTAAAAAGTCTTAGAGTTATTGAAACATCACTTTTATGAAATAATTTTATTTCTACAGTAATTGGCCTCAAAGTGGTATAAAACATGCATTTAATAGACATTTCCAATTGGAAAAGTTAAAAACCTTATCTAACTTAACTATAATGAATCTAGCTAGACCATATGTTTGGCAAAAATTAATTTTTAGTTAGAAATACTAAAATTCAGCTGTGCTGATAAGTTGTCCTAAAAGGTGATAGATTATTGTGCTTTTACCCGTATTGACTCTTGAGTCATAATTCATTGTCAATTCAATTTTGCAAATAGAATCACACATAGTTGTGTTCTACTTCTTACTACTATTAACGAATGAATTATTACATTGTGTCATATTTGTAAATTAATTAATGAGAATCTCTATTTCTAAGAATTGTATCATATAAATTTCTACGTTTTCAAAAAAATAAATCTTTAATAATTGTACCATATGAGCTGAATAATGCAAATGAAAACCATTATTAATTATAGAATTCATGACATTATCAACCAGTTTCATGTTTGTGACATTGAAATATGATATTATGCATGATTGATGATGAGATACAGAAACTGACAGTAGAATATAGAAAAAGGTTTAATAAATACCTAGGACCTTCTACTTATACAAAGGTTCAAGTTGCCACATCATATCATTATCGGGATCCTCAGATTCATTTCCATCAACTTCATAGCTTCCTTGGTTCTTCGATATGTTTTCTTCACTCTGCATGTACCTCTGCTCAACTCAAGTTCAACGATAGCATTACCAGTACCAATATACGATTCAATGAAACTCACATGATTATCTCTGGCACTCCCACTTTGGTTTGAAATGTTTCCCAACCCTCTTCTCTTACATTTCCTCCATAATTTCAGTGCTCTATCATAAGGAAAAGTATGAACTTCATACCTGGATGTATAGAGCCTCAAGTAATTTTCCAAATTCTTGTCTAGTTTATTTCTTAGCTTTGACTTTAGGAACCCCAAAGCACTGAAAACTCTCTCATCCTCCACCGACCTCAATATTGTGGTGAGACATAAATCAACAAGATTGAAAAATTATGATATTGAATTAATCAACATTTCACTCTTAGCTAGATATTTCCAAAGCCTTGTTGTTGATCCATCTTAATGGGGATTCTGCATAATATTATATTGTTCCCTCATTGTCAGTGAAAAATAGCTTGATTGTTCTCTCAAACGAGATTCAACTAAAATTCCATTTAGAGTTACTCCATTTAACTATTTGGTTTTGCAAAAAAATCTATCCAAGTTAGTATCTTAGTTTGATAATCCTTTGAATTATTGATACTCCAATATCAAGGAAACACAATAGCCATAGATTCACATAGTTTGACTAGAGGGAATATTTTTCTTATCTCTGAGGAAAGATCATAGGTAATGCGCTTCATAGAAGTTGTTACAGACTCAACGATCTTGGTGAAGTCTTCCCTTTTAACACTTGATATTCACTTCCTATTGTTTCTCCTTGGTTACTCAGACTTGACCCTGACATAGTAGTACATTGGTATCTCACCTCCGTGTACTTTTGCACATAACTCCCCATTTACACCGATCTTTAGAAAGTTGTCAGGATTGTTCAAATTTGTGATTTTAAGCCAGCTGACAAATTTTACATCAACACATGATTAATAGAGGTTGTCCAATATCATGCATGTCAATTTACAAAGTGCATCATATTCTACAATATACATTCCTCTTTATTGGGCCTTTTTCATTATATTTCTCATTTCCTCCAACAGGGGGAGAAGACCCACTAATGTTAAGAGTGTCTCTACATAACTTAACCTTCACAACAGCTCAGGAAATTTTGGTAGCCCTGCTTCTTCACGAATTGAGTTCATTAGACCAAGAAACAATTGATATTCTAAAAATAATCGATGCACTGGTCCATCCAAAGAGATCCATCTAGTATCATTATCCTATAGAAGCTTATTTCCATCAGTTAGTCCTTCATGAAAGTGTTGAATTTCCCTCAATCATTTCTAAATTTGATAGAAGTATTGGTAGATCTCTTTGATTAAAACTTCAATTTTTTGTAGTGGACCATGCTTGCTAACAATAGCAAAAGCTAGACTCATTCTATGGACCATGCAGTGAATGGGAGTAACGTAGGGTACACAAGAAGATTATATCTTTGTGCAAAGAACACACCTGTGGCCTTGCATTGTTAAAGCTCCATCCACTCCAACACACACCAACTTATTAGCAATCGTCATGTCATTTATACCTCCATATTAAATTAGAGAACTCTTTACTTGTTCAAATAAATTTTCAGCTGTAACATTATCCTTGATTTTAGCAATAACTAGTAGATGATGTTGGCGGACAAAATTGTGTGCAATATAAACATGCATGCATACCCACAAAGTGTTGTTTACTGCTGTAACCTTGTCTAAAGACAATGCAATAAAATTTGACTCTTTGATTTTTGCCTTTAGATCCTATTTTTCAACATTGGCAAGACAAATTCACCAGTCTCATCTGCTATTTACTGACTAGTGACTGTTAGGATAGTTACAAACTTTAAAAACATGTAATAAAGCACTCAATGATGGGTAGTCTCTCATAAAATGCCCTCTGCTCAAAATATTAAAGACAACGCTTAACTGAGCAACTTCTCCCATTAGTTCTACTTCTAGTGCTTTTCAAAAATAAGCTTCAATAGAGCCTTTAACTTGAGCAGGCTTTGTCTGTATATTCTGCTGAAATTCATATAATTATGCATTCCTAACATGTAGAGATTCGTCCTTTGTTTTCCATCTTAACACTAATTTTTTAACTCTGGATCTATGGTTTTCTTTTCGTAAACTTTACCCATATGCTTCTTTATGGTGACAATTTTTAACTGCAAGCTCTTGTCCTTCTTATTTATCTTTCTGAAAATCTTACATATGCATTCTACCAAAGGTTGCACTTCGATTGAATTGTCCACTCATTCAATGAATAGATACTTTTACACCCATTCTGTTTGAAAATTGCTTGACAACTCCCACTTCTGATCATTTTTTGATTCTCTATCCTTCTTTGAATTGTTTTTTTCTTTTCTTTTTACCTGCACCATCATCAACTCTGACATTCTCACTCGCATCCAAGGCGACAATAGCATTATAGCTACTCTGACTATTTAACTAAAAATCTTCTTCAAGTTCATCGTGATCTAAGATATCAGGTTCACCTACTTCTTCAATATGTTGTTTAGTTTCAGGTTGTGAATCTTCAAAATCTACTTGTGATGAAGGCTTCCTGATTTTGGACAGAAACATTTCCAACACCATGACCAAAGTACAATGATAAGGTTTTGCATTTTGCTGGCCTTTCTTGGCTTTCCCCACTTGCAAGAGGCTTACCCTTATTCTTGTTCGACATGTCCATTCTCCAACGACTTCTAGTGCAAAAAAAAATGTTAAATTATTAAAGAAGTGACAATATACTATAATATATACAAATATGATTCTAGATTCATTGGCCCTAAAATCATGTCTGGGCTCTCCCTCGTCACCACTGTTCGCTAACTGGTTACCACTAAATAATAATGAACTCAAAGCTATAGAGTCATAGAATAAGTATCACTTACCTTTGCCTCAAATTAAATTCCAGTCGCGACTCGCCAATGCAGTATGCAGTTTCACTCAACAGTTTGAAACTTTGCTATCAATCAAATGTTTTTAAACTAATACTTATTTGGCAAATTTGGTGGGAGGTATTAGGTATACAAATATTTGGTGAAGCCCGCATAATTATAACATATTTTTTGTTATTTCTGAGGAGATTATGGGTCGTCCAATACCTTCGCATGATTAATAAAGTTGGTGAAATTGCGTCGGTTTGAGACACCCGTCCATAAAATGCCAGGCGAATTTGGGGCTGCCTATAAAATTATATATATGTGTGTGTGTGTGTGTATAAAACTATTGGCGAATATAGGCTATCGATTTGGCGTCGCTTAAAAATTATAGGCGAATTTTTTAAATCTACGGGGACCAAAATTTATATTCCATTGGCGATAATATGTAAGAAATGGAAAAATTAAATAAATTGATGGGCAATAGGCCTGGGCATTGGACCCAATATTAATAAATGTTAGGCGATAGGTTCAATCCAATATAGGAAAAATATTTACCAATTCTTGGGTCGCCGACATGCGACATTCGCCAAATGGTAAATAATCACCACTAAAGTTTTCGCTGGTATGGAGAATACACAAAACAACTTCAGTAACACCCTTGCGCACCTTTGTAGAAGTATCTGTCTGAATATCTAATATTTTTTCACCTACTACTATTGGGCTGGTGTGTCCTCACATCAGACTCTGATCAATTTAGCAATGATTCTGAAGCTCAAAAATAATCTTCAGTTAAATCACAGTATTCGCAAGTGCAATGGTCGCGGCTTCCTTCTTTGCAACTCTTCCATTTACTTCGCATTCAAATTATAATCCGAAACTTTTCGTCTTCAACAAGCATAACAATACTAGTTTGGCGTTGTCCTGTGGTGAAGCAAGGGTTTTGAATGTTTAGAAATGGCTGCATTTGCGAAGAAACTTAAGGATTATTAGTACAAAGGCTGGTGAAGAAGTGCGGCCATTAAAGACAATTGAAGTGGTTAATGTTGATTTGGGAGACAAGAGTTAGCCAATTTATATCGGATCTACTTTGCTTGATCGCCCAGAGCTTCAAAAAAGGTATTGATTTTTTCAATTTTCTTAGCATTTCAAAATTGCTGGCGAAAATATCCCGCGAGAGCGTGGGACACTTCACCGTTTTCTTTAAAATAAATGATACCATTTTTCTATACTTTCCTCCACATTTTTACCGCAACGGAAAAAATCCCAGCCCCCGAAATATAGGTCAATGATTTCTCCCCAAAGGAAGTTTGGGAAGCCTGGCTAATTAAGGTCTTCAAAAGTATCTTCTATTATGGTAACAATGAAGTGAAAAATCTTTGGAATTTATCACATGTTTGGATTATAATGGCCTGAGTGTGATTGACTTTTTATGTTAGGCTTCCTCTCAATAACCTAAGGAATACTCCATTGTCTTCTTGAATGTAAGCACTGAAAAGAACTTGCTCAGCCTCGTGGATTCGTCCATTCTTTTCACTTCATCATAAGTCTATTACATTATCTTATATTGACCTTTCTTAAACTAAGATGTTTGTATTGTTTCTATAATTTACGGAGCCACAACAATGATGGCGAACAAAACCACTTTGTTGGTCATGGAAATTGAATCTGTTATACTAAAAGATATATGGATACCTAAATCCAATGAACCTTGTCGATATAGAGTAGCAAGGTTGGACTAGTGATTACATTGTAGGCAGTTGTTTGCCAAACAATAATAAGGGCAACGCTAGACAATATAGAAGGGGCTACGCCAGACACAAATCGGCAACTTGACAATAAAAGTGTAGGTGTTAATAATCGTAATGTATAGTTGTAAGTTCTGTCACTGTGAAGCTTTTGTGTATAATATTTAAATTTTTCGACAACATGTGATATGCCAGACGTATTTAGCTTTGTACTTTGCAGGTGCTGCCCTATAAAATTCTATATCTAAACATGTTGGTATCTAGTGTATGAACCTGCACAGTAACTTGCGCAGTTGACTATTTTGAAATAACTATGAAACAAAAGAAGAAAAACATAAATATATTTATTATCGACTGTAATGTGGTTCTCCAAGGATATTTTAGTTGAGTCATCAGGTAGTTATAAAATCAATGCTAAGTGTATTTGTTCATTAGATTGTTTTATTCAGATTCCAGATTCCAGAAACGAATAGTAAGGACACATAAGTTCATTTGGGATCTAAATATATACCGCATGGGTAAATAAACTATAAACAGAAGGAAATAGAATAAATTACAGACTACTGAATAGATGACATTTTATATGTTAAGTTCGAACATTAGAACTTTACAGCTGTAAAGAGAAGTAGATGGTCCATGCTGATAACTGAAATTTTAATTATTATTATTCGGTGCGCTTATGATTAACAATAATAATGCGAGCCCATAAAGTTGCAAATAGACATAAAGGTATTAGAACATGGACTTAATTTTAAAAGAAATTAAATAATCTAAGTGGAACTTTCGCTTAAAAAATTAGCTTACGATAAGGAAATGTTTTGAACGAACTTTCCGACTTATTGAATCGACATCCAAGCTTGTAAGGCGATTATTCATACCCAGTTGTGCGCGAACAAAAGCAATAATTTACAGTTCTGATGTAACGATAACAACTTCAAATCCCAAATCGTTTACCATCTTCGACTATACTAGTGTTGGACTAAAGAATCTACCTTAAAAAGCAATAGATATAATAATATTAAATTTCGAAGCAGTAGTGGAACCCCAACCCAGGCTAGAATTTCGAGGGGAATCTGAATTGCTCAATTTAAATAAGACATGAGATAGTGCAGCCGCCAATACAGATGGGCATGCTTCACAGAATTTTAAGCCTATATATTGAGTTTAGGTCTCTCACAATTATACCAACAATCTATTTGCGATTGGATTTCTTCTTTTCATGTACTCTGTGTGTTGTCATTAGAGTTCATTACGAAGTTTATATTTCCTTATCATCATAGCATACTATTTGCCAGAGTTGTTATTGTCTGAAATTTTTTTTCTTGTACTTCCAAAATGAGATTTGGCATGGCTGTTATGCTTTGCTTTGTTTTGGGTTTCTTGTTTTGTGAAGCTCGGCCAATGAAGGCGATGGATAGTGGAATTCAGGCGGTCTCTCCTGCGCCCCAAATTAGTGTGGTCTCTAAGGAAAGTGATGATTATAATTTTATTGCATCAAGGCCCGTCATAAATCACCAGCAAGGTCACAGTCCAGGGATAGGCCACAAGTGATCCATATTCTCTGTACTGTTGAGAAACCCAGCTCGAAGATCGTTTAATTGGAATTGACTTTTATGTGTTGTGGATTGGGTTGGAGAGTGTTGTCATTATATTAATGGATCTTGTACAAAGGTTGGTAGTCTTGTCAAGAAAAAGTAGAATACATCTTGAATGTATATGGAGATCAGAATAATTTGGGTAATTGTCTATGAGTGATTATTTGTATTACTTCTGTATTCGATATGTACAGTGTGTTGTAGTGCATCAGCGATAAGAAACTTTGATTTCTAGCACCCAAAACAGCGGTGTAAATATTCATATATTGCAATGTATTTCTTATCATCTTGACCATGCGTAAATATCCATTGTAAGTATTTGTTGTAGCTATTTTATATCTTGTATCTGTTTCGCACTTGAAGATTTATTTCAGTTCTTTTACTATATATTTTAACAGGTGGATATTCAAACTTAATTAACACATTCCTGCAAATTCCATTCGTCGGTGTCTAAGGAAATTGTCGAACACATCACTCATGTTGCCTCTTTCAATACGCTTAACTGTAATGAATTAGCTTTGTATCATTCAGAACCCAAAGAAATAGCTTTGTTGTAAATCCATAGCCATGCAAAGTACTCAAGGATCAATACAACGTTAAAACTGGGCAGCACAGAAAGAAAACTCACTCCCTGTAGGTGCTTTTTCTTATCCACTTGCGCAATCATGATAATTATGAGCAATGGTGGATACGTAATGTGTTAGGAAAGCAACGGTGCGGAAACGCTTTCCGAATGCCAAAAAATAGGGGAATAAGCGTCAACGAATTACAGAGATGTGCAGGTTAATCAAATTATAAAAACGTATCAAACACAAGACACAGAGAAAAATCAGATTTAACGTGGGAAACCCTTCCGGGAAAAACCCACCACCCAAAACCCCGAGCAAACTTTTGTATTACAGTAAACGAAGTTTACATACAACTCTCCGGATTTTCACAGGCTCAGACTGCCTTTACAATCAACCTGGTTTCTTCAACTTACATTCAAACGAATTCTTGCAGCCATTAAAATAACCTGCAAATTCGTTACAGAATACCAGAAATGGTTACAGGCAAAACGGTCTACCAACCGTCTGTCACACACGAATGCCTTCAGTCATCCCTTCGGTGACACGGATGTTGTCTGGCACCACCGTGCTGTTCGGCACCACTGTGCTATCCGTGCTGTCTGACACCACCGTACATCTTAGATGTCCGTTCTGTCCGACACCATCGTACGTCTGAGATGTCCGTTTGGTCACCGTACATGTTGCATATTTAACGTCACCGTACGGAATAAACTATTTATCACCGTACGTGAAAACTGTGTTATCACCATACATTTAACAAATTAAAATGAATTGTCACCATATGGTAACTTACCTCCACCGTACGGTAGTTTTCCCGTACGGTGAGGCTCATTCACCGTACGGTGCTCCTTTCTTCACCGACGCATCTGGGTTTCCCGTACGGTGAGGCTCATTCACCGTACGCTACTTCATACTTCGGCATATAACAATCTCCCACTTGACGAAGTACGAAGTCACACAAGACAGCTAACAAGAGTCAGGGGTATTAAGCCCCATAGAGCTTGTGCACCATTTGGACTTAGCTGTGTCCACTGGCTTTGTCAATGAATCTGCAACATTCTCCCGAGTATCAACTTTTTCAAGAT
>MU223104.1:4149021-4178392 GCA_018584345.1 Thuja plicata
AATACCTTTATCCTTGTTCTGTTGGTTCTCATCCAACTTGTTGACCTTGCAGGTATCCCCAGAGTGACCTCTACATTCACATTTTTGGCAGAATAAAGTAGCATTCTCATAGACTAATGCTTGGGTCCATCTTCCCAGTTTGGATCTCAAAGTAACAAAGTTGGGCAGGACTTTATTCATGGTGACATTCATGCAGAATCTTGCAAACACCAACCTGGATCTCGACCTTGTCACCTGATCCGTCATGATGAAAGAACCAAAGGAATCTCCAATCCAATGGAATACCTGCTCATCCTAATATTCTAGCAGGAGACCTGGGAGCCGGACCCAGACAGGAGCCGATCTAGTTAGGTCCGTTTCCGGATTGAATCCGGGCTTCCACTTCGCAAGAGCTAGGAAGTGCTTTCCATACACCCATGAACCAGCCATCACACTGGTCATGTCCTCAAGAGTGGTAAACTTAAACAGGAAGAGCCCACCCGGCATTGCCGAAACCAGGGTCGATCCTTTGATCTTCCACTGGTTAGCAATCCATTTCCTAACCATTTCAATGGTAGGTCAGAAGTTAAAGAATCGACCCACAAGAGCCAACTGGAAGTCATCCATCGTGCGATTCACCACAGAGTCTGGGAGCGACAATTCTGCTCCTTCCGTCTGAAAAAAATTCACCAAAAGGTCCTGTAAGGACTGTTGGGCATCACCGACAAGAGCCCCTTTCCAGTTAGGTTTAGGATCAGTAGAAGAAAACACCTTTTGAGATTCCTCCGTTGACTCTGGTACAGAGTTCATGATCTGGGGTCCATCTGGACGAACAGGTGGGTCTGCCAGGGGGGCAGCATCTCCCCTTGGGGAGGCAGTCATGGGAACCTTCAGTTTGAAATCGAGCTGGGCGGGAAAGTATGCAGAAGTTGCAGAGCTAAGTTACGATACTTCTTGTAAGTAGACATGTTGTGGTCAAAGAAGAATAATCTTTGGATGCAGTGTGGGGTCACCCAAGAACATTGATACCTCCAAGAGGAATAATTTAAAATCATTTTTTTTTAGGGTTAAAATAAGGTCCTATAGACCATTTCTTATTTTTTCAATTCATTTTTTGTTCCAAGTTGTTCCATAGGCCTAGATAGCGAGATATTCTCATAATGTTGTCCAAATGCATCACAAGTGTAAAATGATGAAAAAACTATTTGTAATCCTTATACAAGGTCTGTTTGACCCTTTTTAGGCCTTTTTAGGTAGTTTTGAGTCATTTTGGATGTTTTCACAAAGATTGTAGTCATTAAGAAAGAATTATAAAAGTTGCATAGCAACTTTGCAAAAAGTTGTCATTATGCAAAAATACAAAAATTAGGAAGATGAATAGTTATTGTGAATCAGTAAAATTTATGACTATCCCGTGTTTTCCCTATCTAGTGATTGCTGCAGAAAATTATGTGATCTTATTTGATGTAATATTGATCTAAACTCATTTGTGGATGATGAAAAAATTAATATATTTCTTGTCTCACTAGTTTCATTAATTTTCATAGATTATTAAGCAATATATGACCATTTGAGTGACTGTGGGTCCATTTTTCTGAACATTTTTTTCTTCTCCAAACTCATTGTTCTTTTGTTCAGTATGGCTACATACGACTTGGAAATGGCATAAAATTATGTCACACTAGTTATTTTTATGGCTCTTATTTATTTTACACCAATTTAGACTGATTTTCATGGAGTTTTGGCCAAGACGTGTTCATTTTTTCTGAAAACTATCAATAAATAGAGGGTTTATAGGCTTGAAAGTTAAATTAAAAGATTCTCGCAAATGTCACTCGTGAAATCCGTTAAAATTGGTTAATAGATAGTTTAGGGAGTCTACTTTTCAATTTCTAATTTGTTATAAATTAGAGACAATGTTTTTGGGTAGTTTGTTGATGCCCTAGGTAAGTAAACATGAGTTTTTGAACCATTTGATAGGGCTAATATGAGGGTTTTGTAAAACTATTGAAGAATGGTCTTATAAAATATCGAAATGGTAGCTTTTTGTTCTAAATAAGGTATATTGGTATCTTTTGATTTCAAATTTATTTTATTTGAGTCAATAGTGTCCAAGAGCGCTTTGTAAAAGTAGGCTAATTATCCTTCACATAAAAACTACTAGTCCATTTTATAGGTTGTTGTTACAAAATTGTAACTAGAGATTAAATGTGTTATCAATGATGAAAAAGGGTATTTAGAGTGATGATTTTATTTTTAGTTTGAATTCTCTATGAGAAGTTATTCCTTGATAAGTGTCTATGTAGAGCTACAAGAGATTAGTGCAGTATACATAGGAAGGTACGATGATGGAAGTGTCAAGGTTGTTGAGACAGTACCATTGGGTTGAAGTTGTCTTCAATATGCTATGAAATTTCCATCAAAGATTAGATAAATGTATTTTTTGTTGGTCCTTCATATTGAGCTTTTTAAATAAATGCTCCAAGTATGCCTACAAACTTGAATTATAAGAAATGTTCCTTAAGTGATTGATAAGTTATCATTTTGAACCCCACTTGTACATCATAATGTAAATATAGACAAGACAATTATAGGTACAAAACCAATACAATATGATGATAAATAAGGATAAGACAAACAAAACCAAAAAGGGCAAAAAGGGAACTCCATAAAGAAGTCCATAAGGAGATAATACACAAATGGAGGTTGAAAAAGGAGAATGATCAAGTCGACAAGTAATTAACAAATAAAATCAGGTACTTGCATCATCGAGAGTAAGGATTAAAAATAATAAGACTATTAGTCTGTAAGAAGTTTATGGTGAAGGAGATAAAATAGATTTTTAATCAAATATTTCTTTATTTTCTTAAGATCCTATATGCTTTGAAGATGCAATTAAGGAAGAACATTTGATTAATATAATAAAAAGTGAAATAGAATATATTTAGAATAATGATACATAGGAATTGTTTGATTTTCTCTAAGGATAACGAATGCATAAGTGTGTAATGGGTTTATAAGACTAAGTATAATTCTAATGGAGAAATTGATAAATATAAGACAAGGTTAGGAGTGAAGGAATTAGCTTAAGAATATAGAGTTTATTATAATGAAAAAATTGCTCTTGTAACAAGACTTGATACAATTAGGATTGTATTAGTTATTTTTGCTAAAAACCCTTGGATGGTTTATCAAATGGATGTTAATTTTTCTATCTTAAATCATTTTTAGAATAAGTGTATGTTCAACAACCACCAAGATATGAGGTTAAATGATACAAATATAAGGTTTACATGTTCAAGAAGGCCCTTTATGGATTGAAGCAAGCACTAAGAGAATGATATAACTAGATATATTCATGCATGATAAATAATTAATTCATAAGAAGCACCAACATGGATACACTATACACCAAAGTTATGTGTTGATGATCTGATCTTTGAACTATAAATCTCTCTATGGACATATTTAAATTAGAAATGAAAAAATATTTTGATGTGATAGATATGGGTTTAATCAAACATTTTCTTTGTATTGAAGTCCTACAAAATGATAAGGGTATTTGCATTCATCAAATTAAGTATGAAAAAGATGTACTGAAAAAGGTTTAAAATAAAATTAGGAACAAACCTTAGTAGAGAATATAATGTATGGATTTTGACATAACAATATTTTCAAAACTTGTTGGTAGTTTTTTGTATCTCAGGAAAACTAGGCCAGATATTACGCATGGATTTAGTTTGACTTGATTGATGGATTAACCAAATATATCATATTGGCAAGAATAAAATTTTTTTGTGGCACATTGCAGGGATTATGGATCACGTCATATTTTATTCTACTTCTGATGATTTTTAGTCAATTGGATACAAAAATAGTGATTTTTCTCAAAGTATTGATGACAATATGAATACATCTGGTCATGCATTTTAATCTAGGAATAGGTGTTGTTTTGCGGGAATTTAAAAATCACCCTATACTAGTAATTTCATCGTGAAAAGGAGAATATGTTGTCAGTTCATTAACAATATATCAATAAATATGTATGTCAAGAGTCTTAAAAGATCTAATGCATCAGAAAGAGGAGTCTACTACAATCTATTTTGATAATAACTTCACTATTTCACTTTTAAAGAATCATGTTTTTACAAGAGGACAAAGTGTATTGACACTAGATATTACTTTATTTGAGAGTTGGTAAAAAATGAAGAGATCATTCTAGAATATTGCATATCCAAAGAGATACTTGTAGACATATTCATAAAATCCTTAGCACAAGAACAATTTTTGTATTTGCGAGAAGTCTTGAGAATTGTAAATATCAATGTGATAAGTGGTAGAAATTGGGGGGAGTATTAGAACTATCTAGTAATTTCTACCAGCTACCACCACCTAAAAGTATACAACATTAAATATGGAAACTTCTAGAGGTTTATCAGTAACCATGTTTCTTCACATTTTTTTTTTTTTTTTTGAAATTCTAGTTACCTCTTTTAAAACAGGCATATATAATCATCTAAGACAAGAAATACAAGTTCGAAGTTTATTGTGCAACAACACAACTAAGCATTTCTATCTTTTATTTTTTTCCTTCCTTGTGCCTTCCCACCATCAAGGAGAGCCTTTCAACCATGCACTAAAACTAGATTGAATTAAATCTATTCATCCATAATATTAACACTTTCAATGATTTTCTAATTCTGACAGAAGTGAAGAAAAGCTATTCAAAGAATAATATTTTGATATTTTATTAAGATGGGTAATACTACGATTTGAAGTACGAACTTATGGAAAATGACAATTTACTATGGTAAGAAATTAATTTATAAGTTTTGGGTGGTGAATCAAGATAAATATAAACATAATCTATGGAAAATATAAATAAATCAAAATAATTTTTTATCGAACTATCTTCATTATTACAACACTTGGAACCCTTCATTAATGAATTAAATTGAACCATTATTTTTCCTCTTATTGTTACAACAAACATATCAATCCTCATCTTTTAAGTTGATTAGATAATAAATCGATCCTAAAAATACCACAAAACACCTAATTAATTACTATATCATGATTCTTCATGTTATAGAAGACTTGGAAATTTTTAAGGATTATTGTAAAATCGAGATCAAATTCACTATACTACAAAACTTACTAACCAATATTTAATATATTTATATTTCATTCTTATATATATTTTTCAATTCTAAAATATATTCTATTTTATTTTCTTTTGAGCATTACAATTTAAGTGGAAGATATTAATACTAAATTTGCTAAATATAAAATATAAGTTTTTGATTTCATTTTTATAATAATCTAATAATAATTTTTTTAATTAAATTTTAATAAATACAATTCCCATCATATGACACACGTAGACATCCCAAGCTATAATCTATATTAATATTGAGCTAATGGTCTTATTTTCATTAAACCGGTACGTAACCATTTCCCTAATCAGTTTCACAATTGTTGAGGCTTGGATGTTCATAGTCAAAATTTCTTTTGGATCTCAATTTATCATTTAAAACATTATTGAATGGGGAATTCATTGGAATATGGATAAACAAAGGTGAATTATGGTCAAATTCCTTCTTAATGGACACAAGAATTATAAAAGACCAAAGAAATATGGCATCAACCGAATAATTATGCCTCACAATTATTATCTTGTTACCAGTCCTAAATAAATCCATTAGCTTGCCTAGCATTAGAGAAGTTGTGCTCTTGAAAAAAAGGTCACAAGATCAAATCCCATTAGGATGGTAGGGTATGTACACCTTGATTCTAGCTCAGTTAGGTGCTTTCCATAAGTAGTATCTATAAGTGCCATATTACTATAAACATATATAGACACAAAAATATATAATTAGTATTATGAACTATAAAAGTTTTTTCCCCTTTTTATATGTAGTGTGTAGCATGTTTTTGAATAAAGTAGTAGCAAGAGGGTGCTGGCCCGTGGTACAAAAGAAGCACACTAGATACACATTAACAACACATTAATCATATCCAGAGTGCCCAACAGTGAAACAGAAAAGAACACCAAGGTCAAGAAGACCAACACCAAAGCTCAACCAACAAACTATCAGTTGAAACTTTCAAACACCCAAAGGAAAGCAAGGTTATCAAGGGTCTTCCCTATGAATACCAACAGCAACCTCCTGACTGTAGATCTACCCTCCAACAGCAATAGCCCTTTCCACCTTAATAGTAAAGGGGCCCACCTCAATAGGATCAGTGAGGAGGGAGATCAACAACACTAGGAAAAAACTGTAAAACCACCTACCGCAGAAGAGAGACCATAACACGTCCACCTCCAAAGTCACGAAAACCTCCCCCTCAATAAGATGAATTTACACCTCCATAGGAGCCATGAAAGAAGAACCAGACAGACAGTACCAAGCCCTCATCCGGATAAACCACTCACAATCCAAATCCATAGGATTGGGGAAAACACCCAAACTGGCTGCAAACTTCATCCAAAAACTACCATCCAAGGTGTGCGCTTGAAAACTATCAACATTCACCCGCCCAACAAAGAAAGGAAACACACTGTCCAAACCAAGCAGAAAGGACAGACCCACAAAAAGAAAAAAGGAACTGGAAGAGAAAGCCCTCCCCATCACACCATCAACAAACATAACTACTCTTGAAGGTGAAGAGCCAACAACCACATCCAGAACTCTGGAGTATCTTCGTAAACCATCTCACAAAAAGGGCATCCAGGCAAAGAAAGGCAGCCAACCACCAAAGGCCAAAAAATTGACCCTCCAGAACCAAACCACCCACAGCTTCAACAGAGATAAAAACCACTCTGTGTATGGTCCCTGCCTGAGAAAAGATACTCTCAGGAGCAGCCAACCAAAACCCCTCCATAGAAAAGTAGACATAACCCCAGGGGAAGCCACCATAACACTAGTAGGCAGACTTCACAGCAGCATCCACCTTACCCCAGCAAAGGGCATCCATAGACTGCTGTAAGTCCCCACCCTATATACTTCTTCTCCATCGCATAGGAGATCCTCCAAACCATCTCACCATGACCATCCACTTGTCCTTGGACAAAGGAAATGGGCTTTCCATCATGTCAAAACACCAAAAAAAGTGGGAGCAGTGCCTCCCTCTCCTCAAAATGTCCACGAGGACCAACTTTGCCGCACCACAACAAACAGAGCCATCAAGACCGCTCACAAAGGAGGAAGAATACGTCTACCCACCATTCTTGGGCCAAACCATCCCTTCACAAATAGTGTCAAGAACATAGGCCTGAAGAGGCAAAAGTAGCAGGAATCCCCAAATACAAGGGGCCTGCAACAAAAGAGACTGGAAAGGGTCGTTAACCCTATTCACTCTAGCAGGGACAAAGCAGATGGAACCGCCCTGGTAAGGAGCAGCATAGACATTGCCCCACCTCACCAGTGCCGAACAAAAACCCTGAAATAAAAGGGTGTCAGTGCCAAAACGGCAGGGCCAGGGCCAAAACCTGAAACAAGGATGGTCCAACCACACATCGTCCCCATCCCAAACACCAGGAGGTGCACACAGGAGTAGAACCACCTTCCAAACCTCCTTGGATCCACCTAGATCATCTTCGTTGACCTGGTCTCCCTCCTCAGAAACCCCTGAGTTTGAAAACTCTCCCCTCCTGCTCAAACTCACGCGCTCCCTCATTATCAATAACTCCTATATTAGTGTGTAGCATGTTAAAAAATGTAATCTACTATCTTAAAATTATGTGATACTAGGAGGTTAAGAGGATTTTACTTTCATCATGCACCATTGGTAGATAGTATTGAGTGCTAAGGTTCCATACAACTTTTGAGATTCCACATTAACTGCATGGCTTGTGAGATGATGTAAATGCAATTCATTGCGACTTTAACTGCATATGAAATACATATAACATTAATATAAATTTGTGGCCCATTTATGGAGAGGCTAATGACAAGTCAACATTAAAATTTCCACAGTTATCTTCTATAGACTAACTGCACTCAATGAATCACTAAAATTAATGTTTTTACATCAAATCAAGCTCGAGGCTTTTAAAAAAATGAACATAAATAAATATTTTTTTTATTTTAAATTAATCGATCAAAGAAGGCTAAATATGTATCATGCTTGAGAGATGTATGAGATATTATATTAGGTAAAACATATGATTAAAGATAGTTAACATATTTTAATGAGAACTCATAAAATTTATTTTTTCATGCAACCTATCTAGATAATATGGGCCACCTATCAATATGTATATTAGCTACTCATATAAAAATGAATAATATTTAATTTTGTCATATTCAAATAATATAGTCCACCTAAAAATATGTGTATTAGCTACTTATATAAAAATGAAGAATAGTTAATGTTGATGAAGTAATTATGAGATGCGTTACTTTGGATAGTTTTTTTATCGGCCTTTTCAGCTACCAATTTTTCATACTAAACCATTTTAGATATGATAAGTGCATTTATATTCCTTTGATTTATTCTCTCCAATATCACAATGTATAAAATCCCATACAAAAAATCTCTCACATCCATTTTTGCATGTAGACTTGATTCTTCTTATAATGGAGATTTCCAAGTCTATTACATTAGATAAACAATTTAATATTGATAGGGATAAAAAGGATGTTAATTTATTCCTAAGAGACCATACAGTTGGTCCTAACAAAGATCCCTTATAAGGTGAGGGTAGGCTGAAAATAGGTAAGAAACAAATCCAAAAAAAGGGAAGCCAAGGCCCATTAAAAAATTTGACGCATCTGAAGATGAGGATTGTGATTATCCTCCCTCAATTGACTACATCACAAATTATTTAAACCCTGGTGGGGATATTAAAGGTAAGGGGAAAGCTAGTGATTCCACTTTTTCTACATTCAAAGGGAATGAAAGGGCCATTTTTCAAATTCATCCTGTGAAAAAAAAACCCAAATGAGATAATGCTATTGATGAAGAATCTCCCCTACATTTCTCACCTATCAAAATGGAAATTTTGGACCTGCAGGTGGATATTGATATGGAAAAATATACTCCTTAGGAGAAATTTCCTCTATGTATGATAATGCAAATATAGGAACAATTGTGAAAGACACTATGGATGGTCATTTCTCTCTCGTAATGTCAATTGTGTCTGAGTTAAATGCAGTAAATCAAAGGGAGGTTTTTACCCCCCATAATTAGAAGGAAAATAAGATTATTGTAAAGAAAAATTTTTCAAAGTGGGTGATGGACCTTAAAAATTATCGTGATCAGAGAATTAAGGACCTTGAAGATGATACCCAAAATATTTATGATAGATTGATAGTTGTGCTGGAAATTAGTCATACAACTATGGAAACAAATTTAGATGGTGTGAGAAGGTTGAATAATCAATCTAATAATTTATAGGGATTATGAAAAGGTGCTAATATTTCATAAATTAGGAGTTTTAATTCAAATAAGAAAGGTGCTAAAAAAGGTGTTGGTTTAGACTCATTGCTCAACCATGCCATAAGACTCATGTAAGTCCCCACCCCTAGCTTGTCATAACACACCATCTATTTTCATGATAAAATTATTATTTGATACAAAATATTGAAGCATTATTGATTTAGAATTTATGTGAAAAGGATATGATAGCGTTAGATATGATACATTCTATTTTATGTTGATTCTAGTTCTTATGTTGATGATGTTATGATACATTTATGTCTACATTATGGTTAGAAACTTTACTAATTATTATAATGATGCAATTGAGTATTTGATTTGATGTTAATTTGATTATATTCATGTTGCATTATGATTTGGAGAATATAAGATGTTAATTTGATAAATAGAATTCCTTCATATTCTTATATATATGTACATGTGATTTCATGAGTATTTACCTTGGAAAATGTTATTTGGTTTATATGGTGTTGAGCTATCAATTAAATTTGAAGATATTCTAATTAATATATTATATTCTTAAATTATATTCACTCTCTTATATTTATATATACATGCTATTTTCTTGGACTACTTGTATTTGAATTGAGATGTGCTGGAATGTTACCATGGAAATTATTTAGAGAACTAAGACCAAACCCATGTACATCAGTAAATCCAAAGTTTTGTCTATTGGAGAGACAATACCTCTTATGCTAAGTGTATTAAGTGATGTGAATTTTGTGGTGTCACTTGAAACTAGTGATGTGTGTGAGTTGGAAATGTCATGTCTACTTGAGGGAGGTTGTGTAAAATCAATGCATTCAAGTACCTTGTATTGTTCCCATGTAGGCCACTTGAGTAAAACCCATATATTGGGTGAAATCTTGTTGAACCTGTAGATCAACTTCAAGGCAGTTTTTGGAGGGTTAAATGAGCCCCTAGGGTGTAGTTTGGATCAGTTTTAAATACCCCATTCGGTATAATTTAGGATGGGGATTATATTTTTTTCAAAATAGAGCTCATAACTCATTTATGACCCATCTATAATGCTTCTTAAGTCAAGTGGCAAAGTTTGGGGTTGGGGAAAGAGGACAATCCCATCCCATTTTCCCCCTTTTCACTATCTCATTTATGAGGGGAGACAAGAATGGAGAAAAAGACTTTCTTGAGCCACATGCGCTTTATGACAATTGGCTAGGAGATTGAAGAAAGCCCATTAGAGGAACTTTGGAGATTTTTTTTTCATTCACCCACTCTCTAGTTTGAGAGAATACTTTGTTTTGGGAGAGAATTTTGGGGGCTAAAAAAGTAGATGTTGGTTTTTGGGGCAACTCTTCCTAAACTTCCAAATTTTCCATTGCAGGAGTAGAGGTTGGTATCATCTCACCATGCAGTGCATTGTATGGACTTTTTTTAGTTAGTTTGTTTGTTGAGGGATTTTTTTTTCCTTTGAAGTATTGTTTTTGTATTTGTTGTGTTGAAATGGATTTTATTATGGCTACTGGTAATTGTTCTTGTATTGAATGTTTTCTCTTCTTTGTTAATGGGTGTGCAAGGCCATACTCCCCCTTAGGAGGGTAGAGTAGCCTTGGGGAAGAAGGGAGTTTTTGGATAGTCTATACAGTGTAGAGTCTCTCATCTTGGAAGGTAGGGATAAGAAAGGATTATGGGATCCATTTTTCTTTTTTCTTTTTGCTAAAATGGGGGTCATAAGGGGATTTTTTTGGCTAGTATCCATTTAGCAGTCATAAGGACTATTATTGAAAGGAGGAAGGAGAAAAAAATTAAGTTTATGTATAAGCCTTGTGAAGGCATTGTTACTGTGCATTTGCATCTTTCTCCTCTTGGATACTTGGTCACCTTCACCCCTATGTGTAAGTCAAGCAGTGACTTTTGTGACAACCATTGGGTTGGGAATTTTGTGTTTATATGAATGTGGAGTAAATGATAATGTTATAAATTTACTCTTTATGACTAAAACCCATTTGGTTCTTAGTTTGCCTAGGTCAGGGGGACCTTGTAAATTCCTAGGATGTGAGTAATCCTCCATGGTCAAGGCACATATTTTCTTTATAAGTATGTACCTGTGTAATAATGGAAGAGAACGGTGTTAGAGAAAAGAGCATGAAGTTGCAAAGAATTATTATTTTGAATTCTTGTGAATGGAGTTGTTACTTTCAGTAGGAGAAGAAACTGATTTTGTAAATTTATAGCCAAAGAAATGTAGATAAGAAGTTTTAAATGTTTATTATAAAGCTAGAAAAGAAATCTTAAATGTTGTAAATTATTGTTGCATTCGTAGAAAGAAATTATAAGAAAATGATTTATTTTCAAGAGAAACAATTGTATGTGCAATATACATTCGTGCATTTAAATGTATTGTTAGTATGCTAAAAAAAATAATAAGAAAGTGTTTTGTTTAAATACATTAGTTGTTTTGTGTAGGTTTAGATCTACATATTTTACTTCATTGTAGCATGCTAGTTTAAAAGTAGAGAAACTTGAAATCTGAAAATTTACATTCTGAGTTAATAATCACTATCATTTATTATGAATTTACATGCCTAAAATGTGCTTCCTCATAAATTTTATGAAGTTATAGTTTATAGGAAAGAGACATAAATAAATTTATTACTTTTTGTAATCATTTTATATATTCTTAAAACCAGTGTGACTTCATTTTCTGTTGAAATAATAGTACAGAAACTATAAGTATTAAAGAAAAATATTATTATATGTCTCTAAGAGAACCATATTGGAAGAATTTGGAGCATTCAAATAGGGAAATTATTGATGTTTCACTAGTATGGTAACTCAATACGGTATGTAGATCACTCAAAAAAATAAATACCAATGGACTCTATTACTGACTTTTACCTATTAATTTTTAATATACCTATGTGGCTAATTAAATATACATCTCAAAAAATTTGTTTGAACTTTAGGGTTTTGCACCCTTATCTGTCATGTCCATGATTCATCAATTACACTTGACATTTTCTTGTTCCTGAAAAAGCCTGTGGTCATTGATGAACTCTTTGAATTATTTTAGTACCTTTTTTTTTTTTTTAACAAGATTTATTGGGGAAAATATTATGTTGTTCGGAGTCGCACTTTTCCCTTCCCTTTTTTTGAATGTCTTTGGAATTTCATAAGATGCACTTCCACGCTACCTTTTTTGAAGGCTACAAGTTTCAGAATTTGCACTTCATCCTTACATTTTATGACAAACTCATCTTCCTTGTCTTGTTCTTGTCTTCATTTTTGATTCATTTCAAAAATACAGAAATCACAATTCCTTAGTGAAATTTTTGAAGGCTTGCCTTCCTTTTAGAAATTGCACTTCTTGAGTACTATTTCCAAAGGCTTCACTTCCTTTAGAAAATCACACTTTCTAAGTGTTATTTCTGAAGTCTTTCCTTACTTTCAAAAATCACACTTCGTGAGTGTTATTTTTGAAGGCTTTTAATCTTTTTGAAAATGACACTTCCTGAGTGCTATTTTTGAAGGCTTTTCTTCCTTTCAAAAATTGCACTTCTTGAGTGCTATTTTTGAAGGCTTGCCTTCCTTTTGGATATCATACTTCCTAAGTGCTATTTTAGAAGGCTTGCCTTCCTTTTGGGAATGAAACTCCCTTAGTGCTATTTCAGAAGGTCTATTAGAGATCAACAACCATGCAATGAGACTATTATGGTCTCTGTCACGAGCTCACCACATTTTGGCCTAACTGTGTGTTAGACCAATGAACCCATGATAAGAGCATTATATTCACTGTTGTAAGCTCACCACTCATGCGGCCTAATTTTGTGGTAGACTTGTGACCTCAAAAAACACTATCATGGTCTCTATCACAAGATTTACATGTTATCAGCCTAATTATTGGGCCGACCCACAACCACACAATGAGACCGCTATGGTCACCATTGCAATTTCACAAAAATTTTGTTAACAACCTCACACCCTTTCAATCACCAAAATGTTTGTTCTTTGGAAGAGCTTAAGTGTTCCTCTTTCTTAAAAAATGTATCTGTTGAAGTCCCCTGGTTAATGTCAGATAAAAGGATAGGCATAACTAGACCCAACTCTCTAACTTGTTGTGTAATGTTTAACCATTTTCCATGGTCAAAGGATTGATCTTCTACTACTCAATGCTTAGATTTGGGTAGTGTAGATGGAGATTAGACTCGTCTCCTCACACTGTATAAGGTCATGATCCCTTCCTATCTTTGCAGAGGGTTTTTGATAACTTAATCACATGTCATATATATATATATATATATATATATATATATATATATAGGTCATTATTATATGTTGTAACTTATATTTTAACGTAAAAAAAAATAAAAAAAATGTTGGTGTGTTTTTGTCATAAATTTTGGGCATGGAATTTTGGTATCAGAGTAGGCTTTCAAACACTAGGAGCCTTAAAACATTCCTTGTCTCCATATTCATGATGGGAATATCTTATGTATTTTTATCTACTTTATCGAGAGTTTAAGTTAGGCTCATACTCCCGCTAAAGTGGGGGCTAAATGTATTGTCTTAAAATAGAAGCACCCATGTTGAGACATGTTTATCTCTCCTTAGTAAGATGCTTTGGGCCTAATTTAAACACCTTTATGGACCCATCGATGTACCTTTTCTTTTTTGCTAGATTGGGCCCCTATTTTCTTCCCTTTCTCGCTGTTCTTTTCTCAATCCCTGAGATCCTGGACCATCCCCCGATGGACTGACCCATATCCAAGTAGGAAGAGGTTGGCCTATCCATTTAGGGGTTTCAAATTTATTTTCCCACCTTGTGCAGTCAACCCTTTTTAATTTTTTGTTGTGAACTTGGTATAAAAAAGGGCCCACTCACTTCATTTTGAAAAAAAAAGAGCTTTCATATTTTGTCTACAAGCATTCATGAGAATTTCTAGGAGCATTGAAGGAGAGCTTTTGCAACCATTTGAGACTTCAAGATTTTAAGAAATTTTTCATTCAAGGAGATTTCAAGGAGTTTATTGGAGGCATTTTAATTATTATTCCATGATCATTCATGTTCCTTTAAAGGTCTATCTTCCTTGTTTGAAGATAGTGGAGTTGGCTATCAAGGAAGGGTTTTGTTCATCGATTCTTCACTTGCATTTGCATATCTTATTTGAGCATATAAGTACATCTAAATCCATAGATTCATGACTTAGTAAATTTATCTATTACATTTGATGA
Organism: Thuja plicata; assembly: GCA_018584345.1. Lineage (NCBI taxonomy): Eukaryota > Viridiplantae > Streptophyta > Pinopsida > Cupressales > Cupressaceae > Thuja > Thuja plicata. The sequence continues at coordinate 4,163,638 of MU223104.1, forward strand.
GATATCCTACAGTCCTATAGGATTCAACAACATTGAACACTTATACATCCTTGTGAGTTATGGATCTGGATCCTTCACGAGGGTTTCTACAAAGTAAGGTGAAATTGTACATTTTCTTTACTTTTACATACATTTTACATAAATTTACTTTCAAGGTTAATTCCTAAACTAGGGTCTTGATAGAGGTAAGCCCCTCTCCAACAAAAAAACATTTTTCTCTTGGAAATTTAGGTATAAAGACTTATGGATTCAGATTCAGAGCCATAAAAAATAGGTTACTGTTGCAGATCCAGATTCTGTAAAAACTTGCAAAGCGGGTGGATTTTGACTTCAACCTAGTCCTGGATGGATTTTCTGCATGTCACCATCAACCCTCCAAGTCCGCATAGTCCTGAGATAGGAAACAAATTCTGGGTTTTGTAAATCTCAAGTTTCTTTTTCCAAATTTTGGTCATGTTTAGATTTATGTGTTGTTTCAAGAAAAAAATTGCAGATTTGAGTTTGAACACATGCATTTCAAGTATTGAAAGGTGAGTTGGTTTATTTCAATATTTATTTTTAGTAATTATATTTCACGTCTGGTTTATTACATTAGTTTCAGTATTGCCTTTACCTTCCTAGTTGACTATACTTGGAACATATGAAATAACATCTTCTTTATTAGCACTTGGTTAGATTCTTATTTTGCATTCAAACTACTATACCACTTGGCTTGTATTAATCAAAATTGGATCCAAAAAGGGGTCTCTTCTTTGGATATCTCTTCCTTTTGTGGCCCTTTCTCTTTAGGTATATATAAATATATACACCATTTTCGTTAAATATATTTTTTTTTGCATTATACAGTCACAAGAAATAGAAACTGGCTCACCAATACTTATTCTGATATATTTCAACATTTTCTTCATCATGATCACTTTTGTATAATTAAACAGACTAGAAACACATTCAACTTCAACTATAGATTATGATATACATTTTTTCTTTTTACTTTCCAATGAAACTAACAATTTTCCCAAAAATAATGCTCCACCACTTGTGCTCTTTCTATCATCCACATTCCCTACCAAATCCACATTAGTAAAAGAACTTGATGTAAAATCACCATCCTTACAAAACCATAATCTATAATCAATTGTTCCTTTAAAATATCTAAATATCCTTTTAACAACAACATGTGATTCCTTTGAATCTATTTTAAATCTTATATCAATAGGAACACCATTCATATTATTAGGTATTATCTGTATCAAGTAAAATAAGCCATCAATCATTGATCTATATCCTTTTTTATTTTTACTAGGTGAATCATCATCCTTTGTCAAATTTAAACCACTAACCATAGGACTACAAAAAAGTTTTGAATCATCCACACCAAACATCTTCAACAATTCTTTCACATACTTGGACTGAGATATGAAAATACCTTTATGAGATTGTATAATTTGCAAACCAAGAAATAATTTCATCTCACCTATCAGGAAAATATCAAACTCTTTCGGTATCTCATCAGTAAATTCTTTACTCAACTTGTCATTTCCACCAAAACTGATATCATCCACACAAACTTCAACAATTAAAATATTATCATGATTAACTTTGAAGTATAAGTTACTATCATTAGTACCTTTACCAAAACCAAGTTACAATAAATACTTGTCCAACCTTGCATATTAGGTTCTAGGTGCTTGTTGCAATCCATATAATGCTTCCTTTAATCAGAAAACCATGTCATCTTCATCAGTAAAAGAAAATCCATCAGGCTACTCAACATAAAATTCCTCTTCCAATTATCCATTAAAAAATCCATATTTAACATCCATCTATTATACCTTAACATATTTGTAAGTAGCACATGTAAGAAACATCCTAACAAATTCAATTCTATAAACATGAGAAATACTCTCCTCAAAATGAATATCTTCTATCTATCAGTATCCCTTGCAGACAATTATATCTTTGTTCCGAACCACTTCACAATCTTGATTCAATTTGTTCCTGAATACCCATTTGGTACCTATCACATTCCTGTTCTTAGGTCTAGGAACAAGATTCATTGTCTTGTTCTTCTCAATCTATTCCAACTCTTCTTCCATTGCTTTAACCAAAATTTCATCTTTGGATTATTCATCAACATCCTTAGGTTCAATCTTAGAAATCAAACAAATTTCATCTCTAGCAATTCTTCCTCTAGTCTAACCATGTTGATTTATATACCAATAATCTATTTTTATTAATGCTTTATGCTTACATACCTTGGAGTCTTCATATTTTCATTTGTAGGTAACTCTTGTGCTTCCACCTCTTCCTCATTTGCAACTTCTCCATCCTATTCTACTAAACTATTCTGATTTTGATTTTGATTCTCTACTTTCATTACCTGGTTGTCTTCTTCATCATTTGATTAATAACTACAAGATCTAGCTTATTTCCAATAATTTTCATCCACTTTGACATTAGAATTTTATAATCTTTATCAACCTATTTCTATAAATTTTTATAATTTTATCTTTGTAGAATAACTAAGAAAGATTCCTTCATCACATCTAAGATCAAATTTCCATAAATCTTCATCTCTTTTGATATAACATTTTATTTCAAAAATTCTAAAGTATTTCACTATAGGGATATTACCATACTAAAGCTCATGAGGGGTCTTACCCATGCCTTTCTTTATTTGAGCTTAGTTAAAATTATAGACTATAATGCTAACTTCTTCTCTCCAATAGTTCTTAGTATATTTCCTTCAATCATTGTAGTCCTTCTAGCGTCAAGGATAATTTTGTTTCTTCCCTATATAATACCACTCTTTTATGGGGTTCACAGAGTAGGCATTTTCCTCTTTATTCTACGATCTTCACAAAATGCATTAAATTCACTAGATGTAATTCACCACCTCTGTCAGATATTAGACATTTATGCTTCATACATGTCTCAGTCTAAACCATAGCATTGACAAATTTGAATTTTTCAAAGGCCTTGTATTTATCCTTAAAAAATGTAACCCACAACATCCTCGAATAATCATATATTTATAGAATGAAATACTTATCTCCATAAAAGCTTCTAGTTCTTGTAGAGCCACACAAACTAGTATGTACCAAGTCTACCAATCCTCTTAAAAAATAAGTCTTACTTTTGAAGGTAGATTTCGCTAGTAATCCAATTAGAATTCCTTACACATCACATAAGTAGGCTTCAACAATTTGAGATAATCTAACACTTCTCTTTTAGTTATTATCTTAACAATGTTATCAAAGTTTACATGAAAAAGTATCTTGTGCCATAACCAACTATCATTAATCTTAGCGATAATACATATATTCTTTGAATTGTTGAAATGAAATACATTACCTTTGTTCTTGTATAGTTAAAAAATGCAAGCACTTCCATTGTAGACTGGTTTAGCTTTCTAATTAAGTGGTTTGGAGTCATGTCAAATGCCTTGAATGGGTTCCTGATTTAGACATGGCTTTCCCCCTATTCTGCCCCATTTTCCACCTCTCTCCAACTAGTTTTTGGCATTTTGGACCCCAGATTTGAGATCTTTGAACTCAGGGTCAAGGTTGAACTTTTAGGTCTATGTTGACCTTGACCCTAACCTAGGTAAATGTTGACCTCACCCTTGACCTAGGTCAAGTTCAACCTTGATCTTGACATAGGGTCTAGATTTTAGGATCTCACAATTTTTGGATGTCGGTCTTTGCAAATTTTAATTCCCGCTTCCGGGTCAGCTGCTTTGGGTTCCGAAGTGATGATTCCTAAATTATATTAAATATAGGTCCTCTCCTAGTATTAAAGGCTTTAATGAGAATCTAATTCTCCTATGTCGGCCTCCTTAGAAGATTGTGCCCTAATTTCATATAAAAGGAAATTTTCTCCTCTAATTTTCTCTAAGCACTAAGACTCTGTAATCTCAAGCAAGAAATCAAGACTTGAAGAGTGAATTCCAAAGGTGAAGAAGAAAGCTTTAAATCAAGAAAAGTAGCCATTGAAGAATTCATCCAAGCATGAAAGCATTCATTCTCATCAAGGAGATCCATTGGAGGCCATTGAAGGATTCAAGCTACATAGTGCCCTTTTTGGTGATCTCTCCATCCACCTTCTTCCAAGCCTCTTCCTATTCAAGAACCCAATCATGATTTTTTGTTGGATATCTACAAGGAATTTATTTAATTCATCCTACATTCTAAATTCTAGATCCATTGATGCATACATACTTGTGGATTCAAGGATTTGAATCATCCACAAGGACTTTTACATAAGCAAGGTGAATTTATGCATTTAGTTTGATTACTTATACAATTTCAATTATATATTTAAGGTTAATTCCAAAAATAGGGTTTGACCAAGGCAAACCCCTCTCCAACAACAAACAAATATCTTTTTCTTGCATGTACAGGTTCAGGACTATGGATTTGAACCCAGATTTGGATACCCTTTTTAGCAAACTTTTGGGAACCGCAATCAGATTTTCTGTTGGACCTGTGCAGGTAAGGGTCAAGATTATTGGGTCAGAGTGACATTTTGGGATCAAGGTCAACCTTTTTCACAAGATGGTGTCAGATCAAAAAATAATTTCTGGGTTTTTTTTGTCTCTGAGTTTCTGTTTCGGATCATACTTCAAATTTTCCAGAAACATAGTAGAAACCTTAGAAAACAACATTCTTCAGATCTGCTATTCTTTAAGGTTGGTACTTCCTCTCATCCTTTTTAATTATTTCAATATATCATATCTCTTTAATAATGAAACAAAATTTAAGATCTTCTTCCTTACTCTGATTTCCAAATGGTTGATTCATTTGTGCATTGATCCTTGTTTTGGGTTAATCAACTTGGATCTTTCATTTGTGCATTTGAGTATAAAAGAGGAAAATCTTATCTTCTTTCCCCTTATATTCTTAATCACATTACAATATACAACAAATATTACAAATTAAATGTAAAGGTTAAGGAAATATAAACCCTAAACAAACATCAATTTTCCCCCTTAACATTTTGGTGAACCCGCGATAGACAAATCTTTCTTTTTGGTGTTAGATTTACATGTTTATGCTAGAGCTTTCATGTTCTTTCAATTACATTTAAAATAAATAAATATTGTGTTAGTTCATTTGAATTCCATTGGTGTTTGAGCTTTACCACTTCTAGTCCAACTTATAGTATCCCGGTTAGAAGAAGCCATAGAATTATGGGTTCCTTTGATCCTGAGTCTTCCTCTCATTTTCTTAGGATTCCGGATGATAATTTCATAACTCATGATTCCAATCCTTCTATGGAGAAAAAATATTCTCACTCATCTCATGATGAGAATTATTCCTTAAGAGTTCCTCCTAAATAAGTGCAAAAACTCTCAACCGAACTTGATAAAATGGGAAATTGGCTTATCCAAGAAAACCATAATCAAGATTCTATCCAAGCTATAGAGGATATTAAGAAAGTCCTCCATGATAATGATCAAGGTGTTAACTTCTTGCATGGTCTTACTCATCTTGTGCATTCAAATGTTAAACCTTTAGCTCAAGAAGCTCAAGAGTTAGGATATACACCTCCTATCACTAGTCAAGGACCTTCTTTTGTTTTGAGCATTCCTACTTATACTCCTCTTTTGATGACTACATCTCTCCCAATTGCATCTATTCCTGTGAGTGCACCACTAGTATCTCTACCTACCTCACAACCTTCATATCATAGTGTACCTTTTACTTATTCTAATCCCCTTCCAACTGTGGTTCCTAAAGTTCCACCGGTTGTGTCTTCTATTCCTGCTGCTTCCTACACTTTTCCTAGTGTTCCTAATATTTTTGTGCCACCTATTTCCTCTAATGATTCCATAAGTATTAGTTTGGCTCAAAGTGTGTCATCTTTAGAACAACTTGTATCTTGAACCCAATCCAATTTTAGCATTCATACATGTGACATGGGTAGTCCTTTATCCTTAGACATCATTCATGCTACTATCCCTCAACAAGCCGATATGCCTCATCTTGAGAATGAAAATGGTAAAGGCGATCCTATCACTCATGTTAAAATATTTCAAATCCTTTGTATTGATTATGCTCATGACCATAGGATTTTAGCTAAATTGTTTGCTATAACTTTTCATGATAAGGAATTACAATGGTATTGTTCTTTACGTCCTTATTCAATTGATTTTTTTCCTAAACTTGCTAATACCTTTATCTAACAATTTCAAAATAACATTGGTCTGCAAGTTTCCTTAACCGATTAAATGCATTGTAAACAAAACATTAAGGAAAAATTGATTGATTTCATTGGTAGATTTAAGCATTTGTATGCTCAGATTTCTTATCATCTTCCTAATATTGATATTCAACACATGTTTATTTCAAATTAAAAAAGGATATTAGAGATAAGATTATGCTTACTAAATTTACCTCTTTTCAACAACTTTGTGCAGCACTTCACCATTATCAGTTACAATTGAGTCAATTTGAGAACAAAATTCCAATGGATCCTATTCCAGTTAATAAGAGTGACACTGCTCCTAATCCTAATAAGTTTCAGAAACCTAAAAATTATGTCAACATTAATAAATAGATGAATGTGATTGCTGATCAAGTTGTTGTTACATCCAACAATGCCACTTTTGTATCCACTGCTTTCCATATGAATCGTACGTTTAGTCCTCTTTGAAACTTTGCATTCTATAATGAGTAGGTTGTTATGTGCTAATATGATTACCTTTCCTCCTATTCGACCTCTTCTCCCTACCACGATAGCATCCAAATTCTTCGATTCTAAATCTTTTTTCCAATAGCATCACGAAAATGGCCATGATACTAAAAAATGTTATTCTCTAAAGCATAAAATTCAATATTTAATCGATTCCAAAGCTTTGAATATTGATAATTTTGATGGTAGTGGGAATAAATCAATTTCTCCTCCTAATCAAAACCTTCAAATGTATATGAATCCTTTACCAACACATGATACTAATACCATAGCTCAACCGTCTTCCGTAGATATCATTTATGATTCAAAGAAGGATGATCTTAATCACATTGTTAATCACGTGGAGAGTGTTATTTTGTCTCAAGCTATTGTTCAAGATCCTTCACCTCCACTTCAACTTCCACTTCCACCTAAACCTCAAAAACAAACTAAGGGTAAGTGACCTAGGGAACTTTTAATTAGCTTTGATCATTCGATTAAGGCTCCCGATGGTCCCCTTTATATCTATGCTAGGATTTCTAAGATACCTACTTTGGTTTTATAGTTGATCCCACATCTTTAATTAATGTCATTACTAAAGAAAATATTTTTATGAAAATCCTACATCGTGATTTTTATGGTCCATCTGATTCATGGATCCAAACTTGTAATGGTTTTCTTTATCTTGCACTTGGTTCTATCAAATTACCTATTGCACTTTGTGGTAAGGTTGTAGATACTACCTTCATTATTATTCCTACTTCTGAACAATTTAAAATCAAATTTGGTTTACCTTGGATAATTGCTATGCATTCTATTTCTTCTCCTATTCATAAATGTCTCAAGTTTATTCATAATAGAGCTTGGTCAAAATGATTAATCATAGTTTGTATCAACCTTCTAGGCCTAGAGAATGTACTACTCTTGATTTCTTCTAGCCTTCATTACCTAATTCATATCCTCACCTTGATCATCTCTTTCACTCATACCAAGCTTACAAACATCACAAAATTTCTGAGTTAAGCATGCCTCAGATAGATCTTAACCATGGTCTTTTTCCTACTCCTTCCATACTTCCTTTATCCATTGCTTCTAATCCTAATAATCAAACTTCTATTGTTTAATTACAACCCATTGAAAATCCTCCTATAGAACCTATGAAGGAATCTATGGACATTCCTCCTAGTTCTCAAAATGTGTTAAACAAATCAAAATGCAACAAATCTACTAATGAATGTCCTAAGAATCATAGAGCTAATGCTAGGGCCCATGCTTCTCTTCTTTGAAAATCATTACCTACTTTTGACCAACCTATGCCTGATGTGTCGAAAGAAGTCAATATTCCTAATGATGTTAAGATAAATGAGTATGATGATCCTATTTGCATCTTAGATCCCATTTAAATTAATCTTGATGAGGAAGACACCTTAGATGATCCTATTGATCTTAGTGATGAATATGAGACCATTGACCTTGACAATGACTTACCTCATATGCTTTCCACTCAATTAACAATTACACCTACTATAGTCCCTCTTGTGAGTTTCCCACCTATCCTAAATGACATAAACCAAGATGGGAGTATAGGGAAAATGCTTGATTGGCCTATCCTTTATGGTATCCCTTTTTGTGTTTGCATGTTGTATTGTGCTTCTCCCATAATGTATTTTCTAAATGTTTGTTAGACTCTTTTGTATGATCCTTGTTACTTCGTTGGTACAAGGTGATAAAGGAATCAAACCTATTGTACAATTCCTCTATATGTATCTTTACTCTTCTATATGTTGTTTCATGTTATGTTGTAATTATGATATTGTTCATACATGTTTTCCTTGTATAGTCTACTTGGATCTGCAACATGGTAGCACTAATTATTTTTGGTCTCCAAGTTGTGGTCTGAAAAGATTCTTCTTTGTAACTCTTAAGTTTTCTTTCCTCCACTGTGATTGTAGTTTTAATTTATTTGGGGAATGATCTAAATTCATTTGCAATAATATCATATTTATATGTACATGTTATATTATGATCATACTGACCCCATAGTAGGTATATCCCTTATGTATTCTTTTATATGTTTATGTTTTATTTCCCTTGATTTCTCTTCATTTGGGGGCATCTCGTAGTGGAAACATAATCGGTAGAATTGTTTAAGTTTGCATTCAATCCATTTCTCCTGTTAAAGTGTTAGCAATGACTTTAATGCGGGGGCATACACTCTACTCTCTTTTTGCACACATACACATTCAAAATATTTTCAAAAACTTAAAATTTTTTCCATTTTTGGATTAAAAAGCTAATCCTTAAAGCATGGACCACATTTTACTTTTTTTTAGGATCTCTTGATCCCTCCAGTTTAAATTTACATGGATCTCTTGATCCCGCTAGTTGTAATTTACAATGTTTTTTTATCCCTTTAAGAATGGATCTCCCTGATGGGTTGACTAGTGAGTAGCCACATTCACTAGGTGGTTCAACTCCATCTTTCCAGTTATACTATTTACTTGTGTGGTTCACGATGGGACATAAGTTCTCATTGGGAAAGATAATAACACCCTTCCTTCTCTCCTTATTTAGTGATGTCTCTCTTATCATGATCTTAGGGTTGATAAATACTTAAGTCCCTTGGGGGCTTGAGGGTTTCTTTTTTCCTTTTTTATTCCAATAAGATTTTCTGTCCTTTATGATCTCCTTTACCAAGAGTTCGCGTTGAGTCCATACTCTTGCTAAAGTGGGGGCTAAATTTATAGTTGGAAAATGGAAGCACTTCCATTATAGACTATTTTAGCCTTCTGAGTAAGTGGTTTGGGGTCATGTCAAGCACCTTGAATGGGTTCCTGATTTAGACCTAGCTTTCCCGCCAACCAGTTTTTGGCATTCTGGACTGCAGATTTGAGATCTTTGACTTCAAGGTCAAGGTCAACCTTTTACGTCTATGTCGACCTTGAACCTAACCTAGGTCAAGTTCAACCTCACCCCTAACCTAGGTCAAGATTGACCTTGACCTTGACCCGGGGTCTTGATTTCAGGATCTCACAGTTTCTGGATGTCGGTCTTTGAAAAAGTTAATTCTCACTTACGGGTCGACTGTTTCAGGTTCCAAAGTGATGATTCCTAAATTATATTTAATATAGGTCCTCTCCTAGGGGTAAATTATTTTATTAGAATTTAATTCTCCTATTTCATCCTTCTTAGAAGATTGTGCCCTAATTTCATATAAAAGGAAGCTTTCTCCTCTCATTTTCTCTAAGCACTAAGACTCTCTAATCTCAAGCAAGAAATCAAGACTTGAAGAGTGAATTCCAAAGGTGAAGAAGCAATATTTAAAGAAATAAAAGTAGCCATTGAAGCATTCATCCAAGCATTCAACCATTCATTTTCATCAAGGAGATCCATTGGAGGCCATTGAAGGATTCAAGCTACATAGTTCCCTTTTTGGTGATCTCTCCATCCACCTTCTTCCAAGCCTCTTCCTATTCAAGAACCCGCTCAAGATTTGGTGTTGGATATATACAAGAAATTTATTGAAGAAATCCTACATTCTAAATTATAGATCCATTGATGCATACATACTTGTGGATTCAAAGATTCAAATCCTCCATAAGGACTTTTACATGAACAAGGTGAATTTATGCATTTACTTTGTTTACTTCTGCAATTTCAATTATATATTTAAGGTTAATTACAAAACTAGGGTTTGAATAAGGCAAACCCCTCCCCCCCAACAATTTTATTGTAGGTACAGGTTCAGGAATGTGGATTTGAAGCCCGATTTGGATACCCTTTTCGGTGAACTTTTAGGATCCGCAAACAGATTTTCTGTTGGACATGTGCAGGTCAGGGTTGAGATTATTGGGTCAAGGGTGACATTTGTGGTTCAAAGTCAACCTTTTTCACAAGACAGTGTCGGATTGGAAAAATATTTTTTGGGTTTTGTTTGTCTCTGTGTTTCTGTTCCGGATCATACTTCAAATTTTCCAGAAATAGAGTACAGACCTCAAAAAATAGAATTCTTCAGATCTCCTATTCTTAAGGTTGGTACTTCCTCTCATCCTTTTCAAATATTAAAATATATCATATCTCCTTAATTATAAAATAGAATTTAACATCTTCTTCCTTAATCTCATTTCCAAATGGTTGATTCCTTTGTGCATTAATCCTTCTTTTGGGTTAATCAACTTGGATCTTTCATTTGTGCATTTGGGGATAAAAGAGGAACATCTTATCTTCCTTCTCATTATATGCTTTATCACATTATAATATACAAAAAAAATTACAAATTAAATGTAAAGGTTAAGGAAATACAAACCCTAAACAAACATCAATTTTCCCCCTTTACAGTTCTTTTTACCCATTGCAATCTCAATTCTAGAGCTTACAATGGTTTTACACATTCCATCCTTGAAGATTAAGTTGTAATCGTTATCAACTAGTTCTCCAACAATCAAAAGATTATGCGTTGACCTTAAACATATAAGACAACATCAACATTGTTCTTACCATCAAGTGTAATAGAACCTCTACCTCTAATAATACAAGATGCATTGTTATAAAATTTGGGAACACCACCATCATACATCTCCATGCTAACAAACTTTCTTTTATCTTCGGTCATGACATGTGATCAACCACTATCAATATCCCATTTATCTTTCACATCCACATGTGACACCAAATATTTTTCTTCATTAAAAAAATATTATCATCTTTAATCACAATAAACATAGTCTCATCTTCTCTCCTTTCAGATTCATCATTCATTACACCTTCATTAGCAACATAATAACACTTCTTCTGATATTTAGAATGGAATTTCTTAGGCTTGTACTTATGCTCTTCATCCAAAAATCTTAAATAAATATGACCAATATTATTGTATGAAAAAAAAATTCAAAGGTAACTTTCCCCAATACTTACCAACTCCCTTACATAGTCTCTTTGCAATTAGGGCTTCTAGTTCTTCAATATTTATTTGTTCTTCCATATTTTCTTATCATTCCTTAGTATATATGGATATTGTAACACCCCAAAATTGGCACCTACTAAACCTAATCAATTTTGGTGCATTTTCTCATCTTTGAAGTCCTATTGTACTAGGCAAATTCTTCTCCTAATTGACTTTAATTGACTGAGTTTCAAATGTAGAAAACCCAAATTTGCATAAATCTAACATTACATTTAATTCCTAATTCTCAAATGATTATTAGCTAAAAATCCCTATGATTAATTTATTTAATCCTAGTCCTAAGTACTTTTAATTAAATCAATTCTCACGATTGCCCACTGGCATCAAAACTTTTGACAAAATTGCTAATCTCTTTATGCAACACTATTCTCATAATGTTCAACATCCTGTTAACACAAGGAATCTCTACAACCTTAAACAGAAGCAAGGGGAACCATTCTTGACATTTCTCCAAAGATGGAGACAACTTTGCACAAAGTACCCTCGCAAAATACCTGAGTCTGAGAAACTTGACATATTCTTGGATAATCTCACCCCCGACTTCGTGTATCAAGTCCAACTTCAAGGTCCCATTAACTTTGATAGTATGATAATATCGGCTGTGAGAATAGAAGCCTTCATGGTTAAAAAGGGTGAACTGACTTTATATAGGAATAACAAGAAAAATTCGTCATCATCCAAAGACAAAGGTAAATTCCCCAACAAAAATAGAGATGTTGTGAATGATGGGGTAGTTGATAACGTGAATCCAACTTCTTTGAAACCAATATTTAATCTCATCGCGGGTATACAAGTGACCAAAGCTATCACAAAGGCTGCAACCAACACTCAACAACCCTCTAAATTCGCTGGCAACAAACCTTGGATACCACAAACCAAGCGTGTATTTACCCCTCTAGGAGAAACACTTGATGTGGTTTTCAAAGCTTTGGTGCAAAGTCAAATTCTTAATCCTTTGGAGAAACATTTATACAATCCACAACTGAGACCTCATTGGTGGAAAGAGAATGACTACTATGATTACCATCAGAATAAAGGTCACATGACTTCTATTTGTTACCAACTAAAACATAAAATTCAAGACTTAATTGATGATGAGGTCATCAATGTGGGGGATCATAACCAGAATTTGGATCATCAAGCATTCAAAGACCCTTTCCCTTGTCATGAGAAAGGTGAATCCTCCAACACTAAGAATAATAATGCTAAAGTTAATTACGCCAATACCACTTACGATAATGTGATTAACATGATTGAACCAATGGGAGTGGAATATTGCAATATGTTTACTGGCAAGGGAAATGGGAATGTTTTTAAACCCAGAACCCCATTTGTCATAAGAGGTCCTAACTCTCAATCTGAAATGTCTCATGATTGTGTGAACATTGTTACTCGATCTAACACTAGAATCACTATCACGGGTCTTGACCCTCCTGTTGCTACGTCTACGCCAAAACAAACTACGAATAAGACTATTTCCGGTTCCACCAACAAGACCACGAAGGTGGTCCCTACACCTCCTGCTGCTGGTTATAGCATCCTTGACTAGCTTCAAAGGACCAATGCTCAGATAACTTTTTTTGAGCTATTAAAAATCTCGCCTACTCATAGGCAGATTTTGGACAAAGCTCTCACTGAAGCTAATGTCCCCAAAGATATCAACTTGCATCAATTTCAATCCATGGTGGGTCATTTGACCTCACCGCATTACTTATCCTTCTCCGAAGAAGATGATCACTCAATTAGTCACCCACACAATGCTCATCTGCACATAGAAGTCATGATAGGTAAGAAGTTAGTCCACCGTGTGCTCATTGATAATGGTGCTGGTCTTAACATTTGCTCCGCTCATTTTCTTGCTCAACTGGGTTATGGTGAGGATCACATAGATTCTCGCAAGAAAATTACCATAAAAGCTTATGATGAGGAAGAGAGAACATCTAAAGGTCTAGTTGTGCTACCCATTCAGGTTGGTCCGGTTGAAAGAAACATCGTATGTCAAGTGCTAGACCTTCCTCTTGCATATAATATTTTACTAGGAAGACCAAGGATTCATGAGATGCAAGCGGTTCCTTCTACATACCATCAGTGTATAAAGTTTTCTTTTCAAGGGGAAGAGGTGACTGTTCCCTCTAGCATGGGATCTTCTTGTAATGCTCTCACTCAATCAGCCGATAGTCTTGTTCTAACTAATAGAGAATACACAGAACTCTATGATGCCAAGCTCAAGGATATGTAACAGACACTGAAAATCACAGATATGGGCATGGGGGGTATCAAATGGAGCCAGTAATATCATTAGTTGCTCTTCCCCTATCTCCTAAGTCTTATGGGAGACCTTCTGAACATAATAAACCTTGCATTACCCCTAAGGTGGTTTTTGAGGGTACATTTGTAAAGACTAAAATACCATTGGAAGATGAAGACAAAGATAGAGCTATCAAAGCTTGGCTTTGTAAAGGAAAGAACAGAGCTGAACAAACTACCTTGGCTCATGAATTAAATCCTAATAGTGAGGGTCTTAAGATTATGAAACATTTTGGGTATAAAGGAAGTAGCCCTCTAGGTGTGAATGGAAATGGGTTAGTGGAACCTATTCAAGCTATAGGTCAAAAGACAAGAGATACCACTGGGTTAGGTTTCAAAAAGGTTCCGTTTCATCTAGGAATCAATAAATTTGTACTAAAAGTAGAGCCTACACCAGAACCTGAAAGTACAACTATAGCTGACACTACACAAGATAGCTCGGATGAGGATTTTTTTCCTTATCCCATCCCTCCAAACCTGGTAGCATTCTTTGAAGAGCCAGATAAATTTGTGCCATGTGCCTGTACTAAAAAAATAGATAGGTATTATTATCAAACTACTCAATGTGAGACACTCACTTATGAGCAGTGGAAAGACTTACAAGACCCTAACTTCAAAGGAGAAAGGTACATACCACTAGGCATTCAAGGACGATGGACACAAGAATAGACTCATATTACAAAAACTCAAAAACCTTCATGGTGCAAGCACCCAAGTCAGAGTTCAGAAATAGACTCTCATGAGTATGAGTTTGATAGTTTGTCAGCAGGATCTTGCGAAAGACCTCTCAACGTGAGTGAAGAGTCTAGT
>MU223104.1:4179196-4202654 GCA_018584345.1 Thuja plicata
CATCCGAGTGATTGATTATGCAGAGTGGATTTCTAATATAGTCCCAGTAACCAAACATGACAAATCTATTAGGGTCTGCACGGACTTTAGAGATTTAAATTTGGCATGCCCAAAAGATGATTTTCCAATCCCCAATATTGACATGATCATGGATATGACAGCGGGATATGAGATGTACTCCTTAATAGACAGCTTTTCTGGCTATAATCAGATCAAAATTGTGCCAGAAGACCAAGAGAAACCAGCTTTTACTTGTGCATGGGGTACATTTTGTTAGAATTTTATGCCCTTTGGTTTAAACAATGCTAGGGCTACTTATCAAAGAGCTGTTACTACAATATTTCATGACATGATGCATAGGACAATGGAGGACTATGTGGATGATACGCTTACCAAGAGTATGGATAGAAAAACACATCTCACTAATCTAGGTCCTATACTAGATCGTATGGAGAAATTTTAGTTGTGCTTAAACCCTAATAAATGTGCATTTGGGGTTACTTCTGGAAAATTACTTGGCTACATTATTTTGGCAAAAGGAATTGAGGTGGATCCAGAAAAGGTACAAGCTATAATGGAAATGCCACCACCCTATAATATCAGACAAATCAGGGGTCTTTAAGGTTGACTTCAATTTATCAGGTGGTTTGTCTCGCAATTAGCTGACAAGTCACAACCTTTCACCAAAACCTTGCCTAAAGGGGTGACTTATGACTGGAACAAAGAGTGTGAACGAGGGTTTCAGCAAATTAAATATTATCTAGCTAATCCACCCATATTGATTCCTCCCATTTAGGGGAAGCCTTTGATCTTGTATATCTCAGCAATAGAAACATCCTTGGGTGCTCTCTTGGCTCAAGAAGATCCAAATCATAAAGATAGAGCCATTTACTACATCAGCAGAACATTGGTCTCTTACGAAATGAATTATTCAGTAATTGAGAAGGCTTGTTTAGGAGTGGTGTTTTCTTCCTAGAAGCTAAAACACTACATGTTGGCTCACACTACGAGGCTGATTGCAAAGATTGATCCATTTAAATACTTACTCAGTAAAGCTACCCTCATAGGTAGACTGGATAAATGGGTCATGCTCCTTAGTGAGTTTGATATTGTATATGTTGAGAGAAAAGCTATTAAAGGACAGGCGATTGCAGAACAATTGGATGAAGCACCTCTTATAGATCACCAACTATTAATGATGGAATTCCCAGATGAGTCCATTATGCTTCTCATGCATCAAACATGGACAATCTTTGATGGTTTGTTCACTCAACATGGATAAGGAGCTGGGATTTTGTTTATCACACCGCAATGATATTCCTTACCAAAGGCATATAAAATGATGTTCCCTTGTACCAATAACACCACTGAATATGAAACTCTAATCAATGGACTCAAGATTGCTATTGAATGGGGAGTGGATGAACTAAAAGTCTTTGGAGACTCACAACTAGTTACCAATCAGGTCAAAAATACTTATCAAACCAAAGATGAAAAGTTAATGCCCTATAAAAGGATGATTGACAGCCTTAAGAATTATTTTGAACATGTGACTTTTCAGCAACTTCCCCGAGCAGATAATAAAGTAGATGATGCTATGGCTACTTTGGCCTCTATGTTGCAAATGTTAGAGAATGATTTTAGACACGAGTTCCTAGTGGAGACATTATACTACCCTGCCTATGACTCTCTTGACTCCCAGATGGTCTGTTCAGTAATTGGACATGACTCATCTCATTACCACCACATATACTCCTATCTCCATGACCAAAATATTCCTGACACATATACTAGAAATGAAAAATGCCATCTAATCCGCAGTGCTTCACGGTACATCATCGTAGCAAATGACTTGTATAGATGGGGTCTAGATGGTACCCTCCTTAGGTGTCTAGAACCTGATGAGTCTAAATGCGCATTAGAAGAGGTACATTAAGGCATTTGTGGTTCTCACTCAAATGGCCTGACACTGGCTCGTAAGCTTATTAGAGCTGGTTATTATTGGCCTAATATGGAGAAGGAAGCTACGTAGTTTGCCAAATCTTGTAAGCAATGTCAACTTCATGGAAACTTGATTCATGCTCCAGCTAAGGAACTCATTCCTTTTATCACCTTTTGGCCATTTCAATAGTGGGCTTTTGACTTAGTAGGTTAGATATATCCATCTTCCTCAAGAGGACACAAGTACATCATCACTGCTATAGATTATTTTACTAAATGGGTTGAGGCAGTGCCTCTTAGTGTAGCTGATGGAAAATCCATAGCTCTATTTTATCTTAAACTACATTATTTGTAAATATGGTGTACCTTCCTCTATTATCACTGACAATGGGGGACAGTTCAAGAATAAAGATATAAAAAATTTATGTGCTAAGTTCAAGATCATCCAACATTGGTCTTCTATTTATTACCCCTAGGGTAATGGGCAAGCTGAAGCTTCTAATAAAACAATTCTCAAGATCCTGCACTGTATGGTACACAAGTCTAGAAGGGATTGGCACCTCTAGATAAATCCTGCTTTATGGGCCTATCACACTAGTATCAGAATGCCAACAGGGGCCATGCCCTTTGCTTTAGTCTATGGCACAGATGCTATATTGCCTATTGAGGTTGAGATTCCTACATTACAAGTCTCTTTGAAAGGCCTCATTACAGATGATGACATGAGAATATCTCAGCTTCAAGAGCTGGAGTTACTAGATGAATGTCAGAAGGTGGCATTCGATCATCTCAGAGCATACCAAAAGAGGATATCAAAGAGCTATAATAAGAAAGTCAGACCAAGAGACTTCTAAATAGGTGATCTCATCCTGAGAGAGAATCCTAAAAATCAACAACAACGGACTTAGAAAGGGAAGTTTGAGCCAAACTGGCTCGGTCCTTATATCATTACTGTAGTATTTGGGTCCAGTGCTTATCAGCTCTCCACTACAGAAGGTGAACCACTCAAAGAGCCGATCAACACTCTTCACCTGAAGAAAATCTACAGTTAAGATATCTTCTGCATGCTCATGTACATACTTTATTTCTGAGAAAATCCTAAAAATTGTAAAATGTCCTAAAAAATGATCATCTTAGTGAAAACCTAGCAAATAGGCGCTTTGATGTATCCATTATATTGGTGAAAACCTGGTAAATAGACGCCTAGATAATAAAAAAAAAATGAAAAATTCAAAAAATACAAAAAAAGAAAAAAAGAACAAAAAAATTGAAAATAAAAAAAAATGTGAAAAAAGAGAAAAATGTGCCATTGATGAAAACCTAGAAAACATGAGTCATGGTAGAAAAAATAGAATTTCTCCCAAGATGGTGAAAACCTGGTAAACAGGCACCTCTTGTTTTGCAATGCTTTATCTGTCGCAGCATGTCTTGGCTTTCTTGCAGTTGCTTTCCTGGTTTAGTTGCTTTCCTGCTTTATTTTGCTTTCCAACTTTAGTTTTCTTTCCTGCTTTAGTGTGCATTTCACTCTCAGCCTTCTTTGAGATTTTTCTTGACCTCACATGGATTGAAACTGGTCATACTTGGGGGCATGATCCTGGTCTAGGGGGCATTGTCTTATCTTTTGGATTTTTTCTCCTTTTGCATCGGTCACCAGTGGATCTCACTGCGTTTGCCTACCGATGCCTCATAGCACTTTGTCTCTTCTTGAGACTCTCTTTTGCATTAGTCAGCAGTGGATCTCACTGCATCTTCCTACTAATGCTTCAATCCCATTATTGATCTTTATGCTTGAGAATCTCTTGCGACATTCACCAGTGGTTCTCACTGAGTCTGCCTACTACCGCTACATTGTTGAGATTTCTTGCATCATTTCGCTATCTGTTCTTTCAGTTTTAATCCATTTTTTACTTGGGGGCATGGCTCCCCATTTCGATCACTCTTTTGTTTACACTTGAGTCAATAATCTTGTCAGTCCTAAAGGACAACTCTCTAGTGGCATAAACTAGTGTTTCTCAACACCTTAATCAAACAATGTTTTTCAACACTCTCTTTGGACACGTCTGTGTTTTTTAACACACTTTGGATACCTCACGATGTAAACATCTCTTGATAGAAATCAAATACAATGCACTCACAAGCACAATGGTGTTTCTCAACACCCATAACATAGACACATTCATAAATCTTGAAACATGGTGAGATATGATTGACTCTTTCGTAGTATGTTGTCTGTTCTTATGGATTTCATTGATATTTTCTTTGTCTACTACTTGTTGGTGTGGTTTTGATGATCCAGCAATGTCAAATAAATAGGGTGTATGTGATAAGATCTTATGCATTAAGGTGGAAAATCCTCGCATCCCTTGATCTTGTTTATTTGTACGCCAAGGGGAGGTTGAAACTATCTCCTTGACTGTTATTGCTATGCTTGTTTACTTGTGAGCTTTTACTATATAAAACTGGAAACAATGTTCAGGTCGCCATTGGCTTTTGTGCCTTTGGTGCTTACATTTGTTTCCTACATTTTATCCGATGAAAGTCATATTCATATTCTTATGGTTGCAGCAGCACCAGTAAGGATTGTATTGACTCTGATGATCCAAAGCACCCAATGATGATAAATGCATTGAGTCCAACAACCAAATTCCTAAGATTGCATTTAGCTTAGGTTTGCATCTACACCGTAGGCTTGCATCTGCATCATAGGCTTGAATTCATCATGGTTCTTCTTGGCTGCATGAGTGTCTAGTCCTCGTTCTCGATCTTCGTGCATGTACTTTTGGCTAGTATCTATTATATATTGTGGAGGTCCTGCATGAGATGATTAGTACCATTGCATTCATTGCATCACATTCATTTTCAAAAAGTGCATTTCCATAAATGCATTTGCATACATATATACCCATACACATGTGCATCCATTATAAGCATAACTCAAATCATACACAACATTTATCCATCTAACATCTATCATAGTATTTTCATACATCAATAAAACACATGCATAAACATTTGCATATTCATTCCTAATCCATACATCTAAATCATATGGAAATCATCTCATACACATTTAAAGAAATATACACATGTACAATAATGCCAAAAAAATCAAGCTTATATATATATATATATATATATATATATATATATATATATATCGATCGGTCTGAATGTACAAGGGTGCTACTTGAGCACAATAGGTCAAAAGGGTGGTACAATATACATCATAACCTAACCACCTGGAGGAGGTGGAGGTGGGGGCATCCCCTGCTGCTGTGGAGGTGGACCCTATGGAGGTGGTCCCGCTAGAGGTGGTCCCTGTGGAACAGCCTGAGCGCTAGCATACTCTGAAAAAGGAAGAATCTGATCTACTACCTCAGGAACTGCAAGAGTGTACGTAGCATAATAGTAGGCCGCCTGAGTAGCCTCATATTTAATATCCAACTGTGCTCTGGCCAGTGCCTCTCACAACTCTTGGACCTCCTGGTCCCGCTCTAATATCCGAGTATCTCTGATGACCACCTGTGTATGAAGGTCATCTCACTCCCTCTGCGTCTGTCGCCAACTAGGGCCCCAAGTAATACGTGATTTACCCAAATATCAGGTACATCATTCAGATATGTCAATCCTAACCCATCAATGTGGGCCCCGTCGGCATCTAATAATCTCTGTAGTAACTCACCCATGATAGGATGATTGGACCTGAAACCAATATCTAGGAGATCAACCTGCAACACAAAAGGACAAAATGGGATCAATACCTCAACAATGATAATTTTCAAAGCAAAAGACAACAAATGCAGCTATGGAACTACTCGATATATAGTTCAATTGATTGAATTTGCGATGCAAGGAATTAACTTTTTTTGGTTTTTTTCCATTTCCCATGTGAGAAAACTCTTTTCTCGCATGAGGAAACTTTGGTGCCGCGTGAGCTTTCTAGCTCATGAAAGTAGGATGTCTCTACGCGTGAGATTCTAGGGATCTCGCGCATCTCACATGCAATCTTCACGCGAGCGTCAGTGAGGGACCCGCATGCAGAATCCCCAAACCGCGCAAGGAAATAGTTTTCTCGTGTGAAGGGCAATCAAGCCCGGTGCGAGGAAACTATTTCCTTGGGCAACACTTGGAAAAAATGTGGTTTAAAAGCTAAAAAAATTCAACTAACGCTAAAAATGATAATTTTTTTGCAGAAATACAAGATCCAATTATGAATACTCATAGGTGCATCATACTCTGCTGGTCAGTTGTGTCGTCGGGTGCACTCAAATTGATGCATATGCACAGGAATGCTCTCAATGTCAGCTGGAACTCTCGCCATCTCTAAATTCAAAGGTGAATAATGATTTGAAAATGACCCCTTTAGGCCTTATATAGCATTTAACCTAATTTTTCAAAGTGCTCCATTTTCCGCAAAAATTGCACCCTTGGCTAATCAGACCGTTCTAGATCCATTTTCGTGATCAAAATCAAAATATGACACTCCTAAGTAGCTCAAAATCATGTTTTAAAAAAATCTCAAGATCAACGTGATCGGACGCTTGTGCAGTCAATTTTTTGTTGTTGTTTTCTTGTTAGGATTATCTCTTGTTATCATTTTCTCAGCTTTTGCAATCTTTTCATCTAAGTCAACTCTAGTCAATTCTAGTCAACTATGGTCAAATCTAATCAATAAGACCTCTCGATCACTCTAAATTGATTATGCTCTCTCTTGATCTATCTTTTTCTATGATTTCTCGCTCTCATCATTATGATGTGTCTTCTTTCAATTTTGCTCCCGAGGGGGTAGGATGATTGCATCACTGATCTTTTCACATTATTCTTGAATCAGTCTGATCTGAATCAAAAGTCCTCATCACTAGGGGCATCTCATCACTTGGGGCATATTGAATTTTTCGTACCTTATGGTCAAAATTGGATATTCCATGATCTTGAATCTTTTCATCTCGTCATCTATCTTGCTAGGTACCTGAGCAATCTAACTCAGATCCTCAAGGATCATGCTTCATTCTGGACACAGTCCTAAATTGATTATCCTTTGAGACAACTATTGGGGCAATCTAACCCTGATTCTTGAAGGTTGAGCCTTGTTCTGGGGATAGTCTTGTGAAAGATATCAATCTAACTAGTGTCTGGGAAATCTAACCTAGACATTGGGGGATTAAGCTTCATTCTGGAGAAGATTCTCAAAATATCATTGGGTATTGGGGCAATCTAACCATAATTCCTAAATTTTACACTTCATTCTGAAGATAACTTTCAAAAACTCTTTAAACCGTCATCTAGGCAATCTAACCTAGATCTCGGAGGGCTTACCTTCGTACTGGGGCAATCTAACCTTGATTCTTAAGATAGTCCTAGATCTTCATCAGCTCTCAGTGGACATTGGGGCAACCTAACCTCGATTCTGATCTTCACTTCAGACTATTCTTTGAATCAATGCTTTGCTCGCACATCAATTCAAAGAGGGGAAAAATGTAACACCCCAAAATTGGCACTTACTAAACCTAATCAATTTTTGTGCATTTTCTCATCTTTGAAGTCCTATTGTACTAGGCAAATTCTTCTCCTAATTGACTTTAATTGACTGAGTTTCAAATGAAGAAAACCCAAATTTGCATAAATCTGACATTACATTTAATTCCTAATTCTCAAATGATTATTAGCTAAAAATCCCTATGATTAATTGATTTAATCCTAAAGTCCTAAGTACTTTTAATTAAATCAATTCCAACCCCTTTAGCTAATATACATAAAAGGAATTGAAAGGTTATTTAATTATTGGGTGAATTAACCTCAAAAAGGAATTCCATAATTCCATGTGAAAAGACACTTATGTGGTGATAATTCACTCTTTTATTTAAATAATTTTTTCTTATTTGTCTCAAAAGAGAATGAAGAGACAACTGTTTCTTTTCAAGAAACTCTTAATCCTCTTTCCATGGTTTTCTATAAATTGCACTTATTTTCTTCATTAGAGGAGGACTTTTGGGGAGAGCATCAATACTATAGGAAATTCACATTTGATTTCATGTCTTTAAGCTCATTTACATAATTAGGCTAAGATTTCAATTGGAACTAATGATATATGCTTTCATTTAATATTCATTTCCATATCTAGTATTTCAATTTGATGTTCTCAAAGCTTTCATAGATTTCAAGCAATTCAATTCTAGACCAAGAGTATTTACTTTCTTTTGCTAGTTTAATTGCATCTTTACTTCCATAGAATAGCTGCAAATCATTCTTAGATTAGTGCAATTCAATTTCTTAGTTTAATTGCATCTCTTTACATAGACTAGTTGCAGATTTTTCATAGAATAATGGCATTTCTCATCTTCTTGCACTCTTAAATCGTCCATGTTAGCAATGGTCAGGTTGTTGGCTCTCGTTCTGAGGGTAAAAATCAACATCCACATCTAATTAGGAGGCAACAGGTCGCTTCAATCGTATTTGCAGAGCAAACAATTCATGTTTGTCTTTGTGAATTAAGTGATTGTGTAAGGACTATGTTGTGTTTGTGTTGAATTCAGAGGTCCACATTCAACATACAACAGATACATACTTAGATGAGATATCTACAGGGTCATATCATTCCTTATCCTTATAAAAAGTAGCTTTAAATGGAGATTCACCTTTATGAAGACTAATACCAAATTCTCTTATTTCAAAAGAAGATAACTTACCAAGCAATGTGTCTCTTGTTACAGGTACCATTGTTTTGATTTCTTCAAAAGAAGTAACTTTTTAATTATAGTTAGGAAGAAAATATCTTAGTGTCTTATAATTAATTTCATCTTCATCCAATGTTCCACTAGGGCATCTGATTCCACTAACAAGATCGGTCATATTTTTCACATAGGAAGTAATATTTTCATCTTCTCTCATCTTCAATGCTTCATATTTTCTTTTTAAACTTTCTAGTTTGGCTTACTTCACAAATTTATCTACTTCATCTAAAGTTTATAATTTGGTTTATATCTAATGTGTATTCTCTAATTCCATGACATTTTTATATTTTGTATTTGATAAAGCACTCAAAAAAGTTTCTTTTTATCTCGTATTGTATTTATATTACTTCTTCTCATTAGGAGTCAAAGTAGAAAGATCAATAGGAGGTGTATATGACTGCTTAATGACTTCCCAATACTCCTCTCTAATTCATCTTAACTATCTAATCTATCAACCCTTCCATATAGAATAATTAGTACGTTTATGTCTTAAACTCTCCTTAAAGGATACCATCCGAGCTCTCCTCAAGTGATCAAGCTTCCAAAATAGGACTTCATTATAATACCAATTATTAGAATCAAGGTAGCACACAAATATAATATTGGGGGTGAATCATTTGTGTCCCAAAAAATCAAAGTGTTAATCCAATTTTTAATCTTAATCTCATATCTGAATAATAAACATTAATGCAAGATCACAACACATTACTCAACACATAACACCAAGATTTTTGACATGGAAACCTAGTTGAGGGAAAACATGTGGTGGAATCAAACCCACAAGATGATATCCTCTATTAAATGTATTATACCCTATTGGGAGCATTACAAGGGGATTACACATGTATTAGGCACAATTTTTAGATCTTATTCCTCAAATACAACAAGGGCTTCAACCCAAAGAAAGGATGACTACCTTAAAAATATCTCTCATTACAGTTCATAATTGATAATAGTCCATAACTTATAAGTTGACTGAAAACATCTCTGTCATGTGAATATTGTCCTAAATTGTAGATTCCACTCATACCTCTTCACACACTCTCATGATCATCACACTCTGCCACACTTCATAATTACAAATGATTATATTATTTTATACATTACATCAACTTATTTCCAATAGGGTTGTCAAGGACCTAATTAAAAAATATTAATTCATTATAGCTATATATACAATGTAATCCATTGAATGTCAACTAATACATAGAAATGATGAATAAAAACATCCTTGAACACATTTGAGATCCATGAATCATGTCACCATCCTTTGCAACACACTACATCATCATGTCAGCAAAGAACAATAAAGACAAGCAAATATTACATGATAATCATAAAATCTGATCACATAGTCTAATGAAATCCAACAACATGAATAGGACATGATCTAGAAATATCAGCAAGTAACACATAATGCTATTATACCAACAAGAATAAATATCTCTTAGAATTCACAAATTTCTTTGCACTGTTTACCAAAAACACCAATCAGCAATCTATGTCATATAAGAAAAATAACTTGCAAGTATCCAAATCATGAACCAATAAAGATAAGGACACAAATCCATGTCCTAAACTCACCACCAACTTAGCAACAAATAATATTGCTTAACCTATCCATATTGATCCAAGATTTGTAACATTTTCTTTGCTTGAACAACCAAAATACATATCTATGATAAATCCTTCATAGATAACTCAAATAAACATGTGAACCTTTGTAAATTGAAAAATATTAGCTACAAACATCCCTAAAACCATCTATACCTTCACAACATCTGATCATTAATACAATAGACATACCAAAACAATCCTCTCACTAAACTTATGAGGAACACACAAGAACATTATCACCAACAATAGGAATATATTGACATCATTGATAAAAGATCGATGTGAACACATATATGCATGGTATCCCAATAATCTCAAACATAAAAAAATTGTATATTAAATATCTAATTTAAACAATAGTTTATGTATATCAGACTTCAAATTCCTTTCTTGCTTATTATGTTGGAATAATTAGAATTATTCATTATTATAAATTATAGCTACTATTGGTTGGTAATCGTTATTAGTTGGTAACTATCCAACTATTTACCTAATGTATTGTACAAAAAAAACACTTTTCTATGCTAAATAAATGTGAAGTTTTTACTATTTCCTCTATCATTTGGTATCAAAGTATAACCACTCTTGTGCCTGTGTAATGAAGACAGGACTAAGATTAGAATGGAACACTCTATGATGAAGATAAGAAAGAAACAAGAATGGAAGATCATGTGCATGAATATTATTATTGCTTGTTTCCAACACCAAGTCAATAACTCTCTGTGGAATCCAATGTTCTTGTACAACATTAGCCTTTTCTGTCTCCACAAATTTGTAAGAAGAAAAAATCAGTATTTTATCCTAGGAAAATATATTCGTTGTGGAATTTTGAAGCATTATTATTCTTATATTGGAGATGAATATATTATTTTCAAGAATATAAATGAAGCCATTATCTGGGGCACCTACAATTATTTAAGGACTAATGACTTTATTGTTTGAAGATATATTTTAGTAGGGAAAATATTACTATAAACATGCCATGCTCCAAAGTTAGAGACTTCATTTGTCTCATTATTTTTTGTGTGGACAAAGTCTTTTTGGTATGAGCATTCAAATGCAAAAATATGTTCATGTGTAATATTTGGTTATGATTCCTTCCATTGCGAGGAGTAATCTATTGAGGTTTGGAAATACCACCCTAACTCAGGCATTAGGATTTAACAGTATTCTATCCTAACAATGGAAACATTCTCATGTTGTGGGTGGACTCTAATTAAGAAGGAGTCTCTAGATTCTAGGATGGTTCCTATTGGATTTGGGTATCAATAATCTACTGCTTTCTCCATATTTTTTTGGAAGAAAAGGAAGAAATTTTAACTAAAAAGCTTAATGAATAAAACATTAAAGGTGATACTCCAAATAAGATTCAGATTCTTTAAAGGTTCAAACTGACATTCATTTTGACATACCCTAATGATTTCTGCAAGATCCTTTACTGTCCAATACATAGGCTAATTTGAAACTCACTACTAGGGATTTTACAACAAATAGTAATAATCCTGTCAACATACATGCAGATTCTGCAAAAGTTTATATCCTACAACCTAGAATAGGAATCAATACAATTCACTAATCTATGTTATAAAAATACTATGCTTGAATGCAAAATATTGAATAGGATTGATAACAAAAGATCATAACAAGATATATGAGAAATGGGCTAGCTTTATTCTTATCAAATTCTATGGGCAACTACATTAATGAATTTCAAAATAATGGCAAGGAAAAGATGCATCCTCTTGCACTAAATTGATACTCAAACATGAACTAAGTGGGTACAAAATGCATAAAGAAGGCTATAGGAAAAAAACAATTCACTAAAAGCTCCTCTCTCCCAATTCTGAACTCCTAAACATGAAGTAAAAGCCCAACTATATAGCCCATAGAGATCAATTTAAAAAATCACTTCTCCCTCAAAAAACCCTCCAAAGTAGAAATTCAATATCCCTAAGGCTTAATTAGTGTCCTAAATAAAGCCCTAAATCTAGCCCTAAATATGGCCCCTAAAGTTGGTGCATAAAAGAGTTACATCTTGTTTACATATTTTGCCAACTTTATTAAATAATACATACAAAACCCATCAAAACTGCATAAACCCTAACTCATAACATAACCCAACACCATGGAATAGAACCCTAACTCCACTAAGCTGATAACATAGTTTGGAAAAACCTAACACCAACACAACCCAACACCATAGTCTAGCTAAGCTAACTCCAGCTCCATACTTGATCATAGCTCATAGCTGACATAACCATACCCACTAAGAGATATAATATTGTGTTTGTGGTACTCAAAGTACTATCTTGGCACTGCTTGGGGACTATTGATGCACTGTAAAATAGACAATGCATTAACTTTCTTTGTCGGTGGACTTGAAATTTTCATAAAACACACTGCATAATGTTTTTACATCTCATTTGCATAACGTTTAGGTTTTTCCTTCACACCACCATGCTTGGTTGGATCTGGAGTTTGAAGCCATGATCAATGGCACTATATCTATATTTTTTTTACGGTAATAAGCTCGAGATTCTTGCTGTGAACTTGGGCACTATGTATAAGAAAGAGTTAAAACATCAAATGCCATAACATATGGCACCTTCTCTGTAGATTTCTCTTGAATGTTGCTGAAGTTCCGGGTTTGTTTGTGTTGCTGTAAAGATGGAGAGCTCAGTCTCTATGTAGACTTTGAGTTGAACCGCAACTTTAACTGTGTGGTGACACGTGGTGTATATTTGTGGATTCTTCTCTACAACTTGATGGGGTTTTCAACACACATCTTTCGACTTGAGTGTGACTTTGGTCTAAGAGCTCAGGCTATTTGTGTTGCACTATAGTTTTTCTTGCATGCCATAACACATGGAATTGGATGCATCTTTTGAACTTGGGCTGGTGTTAATGGCTTTGAGTTTAACCACTGTAAGCTTGGACTAAGTCTGAGCTATGGTTGAAAGATGTGGAGTTACCTTTTAAAATTGGTCTCGAAACTTGGTGTATTTCAGCCACAGCTTCAGACTCATTCCAAGATTATAGCGTACCATGGACTGAAGCTTGGAGAAATGGAAGTCTTGACTACAGTTTTCAAAAAGTAAAAACTTGAAGAGCTTCAGCTGTCAATACATGTTGAACTTTTTTTTCTTCACTTCGAGCTCTGTTGAACTCAACCTTCATTCTTTTGACTTGTCTTCACCTATGACACATGGAACTCTTCTGCATTTGTTTCTCCACCATGCATATGTAATACTAGATAATTTACTTTTAACTCATTCTCTGCAACTTTACTTGGAATAAATACATATCATTTAGGATCTTGAGTTTTAATAACTCCATCTTTTTGGGTTCTTATTGGATTTACATCTCTGGCATTTTACTTCTCTCCATGTTGAACTTAGGTAATTTCACTTGAAGCTCCACCATGTAGCCTCATTTTGTAGCATGTAACCCTAAGTCCACCTTGAGTCACTCTCTGTTGCTTTAATGTAGATAAAACTGAGATACCCACATGGTCATTCTTGCATATTCTTGATGTAAACCCAAAACTTATGCAAGCTTGTCATTCTGTTGTTTGAGAAATTGTCTTTGTTGGTTGTAGACTCTATTTAATGTTCTCTTTTTAGAAGCACAGTAATAATGTCATAAGAAAAAACATATTTCTTTATGTCAAGGCCGAACTTCATCTCTTTTGTCTGAGAAACATATATGTTTGATTTCCAGCATGATCATAATGTTTTTAAAAAACACTCTGTACTACTGGTGAAGCCATGGACATCTTTGTTAAACTAAAGATATTACATGTTTAAATATTTTAAGAATGTAGTTTCTCTTAGTGTAAAAATAAACTGTTATTCAGTTTTATACAAAATACCACCTATGGGGTTCGAGCACGGGCTCATGACTCCCATGGGAAATATTCACAATAGAAACCTCATTTAAACATGCATATCCCCTGCTCTGCATCTGCTCAACCCATCCCTTGCATACACTGAATTTTCAAATTTATTCAAACAAGAATAATAGCAGCATGTTAGTTGATGGATACACACTATATAAATAACAACATGTTTTAGATAGTGGCCTCATATGTTACTATTATTTTAATACACCATAATAGCACTATTCTCTCAATACCCTACATAGAACAACACTTCATATTCACATCAGGCATATGGATATTGTTCTTGACCTCCTTTTTTGAAGAAATGAAATATTACAACATCAATGACCCTTTAATTGATTCAAGGCCATAACATGAATATACCCTATTTTTCTCCATTCACATGAACATATGCATAAATGAACATAAGTGTTTTTCATTTGTAGCTCATATGAAAATTATCAATTCTTTTATGCATCTTCATTCTTTTGCAAACTATACTATTATGTAAATATAAATAAGAACACTTCATAATATGAGACCGATGATAACATGATTGATTGTTAACCATGTATTTTACATATGACTCCAATTGAATCCAATTTATATGTATTTTCTATATTTGCATACTTACTGTAACAACGTCACTTTAAATTCATCCTTCATGATGATAGTAAACAATTTCTCCTCCACTTCTACATATCTCTTTTTAGGACCCTTTATTGGCCATGTGTCTCCTACAACATCATTGTATCTTCCTTTATGCATTGCATCTTCTTCTTTTTTATCTGCATGAACTGTAACCTCTTTGGATGCACACAACCTTCTTGTATATAATTCCTTATGTGAAGTTTGAGAATGAGCTTGTGGCACTCACTAGATTTATTTTGTTATCTGCATTTAGTTACTTGTTCACCTATTGCGCACATATCACCAATCAACCTATTAGGTCAAAAAACAAAATGAGCCAATTAATGTTTGTGTATGAGTGCCATGTGGGATGGAACTCATTCATGAATGTTGGTTGGTTTGTTTGTGTTTGTTAAACTAACATGCTGATGTTATTTTGAAAAAGGTTTCTCAGATAGAGATACTAAGTCCCTTTGATTCAGATATCTGGTTTTGAAAATAAGAACAATATAAATTAGAATAATCATTAATATTAAAAGGTTTCATGTTTAAAACAAGCCCCTTTAATACTATCTTTCACTTAGTGTGGATGCAAATTTTCTTGTTACATTGAATTTGTGAGACAGATATGCAGCATTGGAAGAACTGATTGTAGTTGTATGTTTTTTGTGTTTCATGCATTGCTTAGATCCAGCTGGATCTAACACCATTTTCTCTCTCATGATGCAAGTGAAAAACCCTAAAGACTTAGTGAAGATGAAGACCTGGACTTGGAGACCTAAGACCTGATAGAAAACTAATTGACAACATACACACACTAAGGCAATGCATGGTACCCCTACTCCATACTTCTATCATGCTCTCTATTCTGCAAATTTACTCTTTTATTTTCATGGAATATGAAATATGAAAGGACACTTGTATACTAAATTCAGTTTGGATGCACAATGTAATGATCACTTATAAATTTGAAATTTTGAAATGTGATCAATACTTAGGGTACAATAATGAAATATGATAATGAATCCGATAATAAAATATTAATCAATAATACCTAAAAGATAGTGTTAATTAGACCCCTAAAAATGCAATCTTTTCCTATTTGTGTTTATTCTTCTATATGCTACAATTTTGGATAAAGTTTTTGGCAAATTTTGCTAGATGTCTACCTACTAGACATGAGCTACATACCTTATCCTTGGGCAACAGAGTTAGAAAACCAGAATCCATGAATGCAACCATTATTGAAATGAAAATGGAACTAATATAGACTCATGCAACCTAAAGACCTAGTGCTTAGACAACACTTATTGAAAAGGAAACTAGACTAAACCTAACCCTCAAATAAAAGCTTGACGTGTATCCCATTAATGGGAATCTGTAGAACTTCTCCATCAGCTATAGACAACTGGAAAGCATTAATCTCTTTGAAAACTATAATAACAAAAGGGCCTGACCAAAAATTGTCAAATTTATCATGCTGACCTAGTCTGCTCTTCAGCACATCCCACTTGAGTAATAAATCCCCTTCCTTGAAAACTTTGGGTGTAGCCCTTCTATCAAAATACCTTTTAGTTTTCTCTTGTCGTAGCTCCATATTCTTCAATGCTTTTATTCTTTCTTCTTCAAGCTATAGTAATTCAACATATCTCAGCTTAAGAGGATCCTCCTTGTCAAACAACATCATTTAATCTGCTAGATGTAAAAATTGAAACTCAGTAGAAATTGGGAATCTTGGCTCCTTACCATAAACTGGAACATAGGGTGAATTCCCAATAATTTTTTTTGGTGTGATTCTATCAAGCCATAAGGCTACCTTCAGTTTAGAGTGCCAATCTCTCTTATTTTCCTGCAAAGTCTTTTGGATGATCCTAATTAGGTTTTTATTAGTAGACTCTACAAGACCATTACCCTGAGGGTAATATTTAGAAGAAGTATTTTGATAAATTCTATTTTAATAGCCCACTCTGTTATAGCTGAACTAACAAAAGCTAAAACATTGTCTAAAATTATTGATTGAGGAACACCAAACCTGGTTACAATATCATCATAGAACTTTAACACAACTGATCTAGTAGACTCCTTCAATGCAATGACCTTGGTCCATCTAGTGAAATAGTCTGTAGCAATGAAAATCTATTTATGACCTACACTAGAATTAGGATTTATTTGACCTATAAAGTCCACTCCCCATTTATTAAATGGTTGATCCACAATATTGATATTTTCTTGCCCAAGAATGAGCATCTTTGAATAAATCTAGTGAGTAATAGCTAGCTCTTAGAATTTTCCAGGTTGTAGTTTTAGGACTGAAGTGCCCTCACAAGATCCATCATGAAACTCTGATAAAATCTTGTTTTGATCAACATAGTCTATGCACTTGAGAAGCTTACAAGAAAAATATTTTGTATAAAGAATATCATTAATTAGAACATAAGGAATGGATTGTAACCTGAAGTACCATCTTTTGGCTTTATCAAGATTTTTTGGACATTGACCAGTTTATAGAAATCTAGTCATATCTTATAATCAAGATGTTGAATCATTGATTAACACAAAACTACCTTGAAGTAAGGTAGCCTCTTCAGTGGCTTCAACCTTATCTTGTTCTTTTTCCATCTAAGCACACAAAAATTTTCCTCTAACCAGCTTGGTTACATGAATTTTCATATCATATTCCATAACCCTTGTTATCCATCCTGCTCTCTTTTCATTGACATATTTGTTCAATAAGAACTCTTTAATGCTACGACGTGTAACCATCAGATGTATTTTATTCCTGGCAACTAAATTCTTGAACTTTTTTAAGGATTTAATAACAACTAGCACATGTTTCTTAACAAAACTATACTTTTTCTCATAATCATCCATACCTTTGCTGAAAAAAGCAAATGGATGCTCATGTTTGTCCTCATTCTTCTATACCAACATTGTTGAAATAGTGTCAAAACCACCATAAGCATATAAAATAAAATCCTTAGAGAAATCATAATTAGTTAAAGTAGGGGCTGATGACAAAGCCTACCTAATTTGTTAAAAACTTCTCTTTCCCTCATCAATCCATCTAAAAGGTACATCTTTCTTTAGGATAACAGGCAAAGCTTTTAACAACTTTGAAATATTAGGGATAAAGCATCTAACAAAATTTATCCTCCCAATAAAACTCTGCAATGCTTTCTTATGTTTTGGCAATGATAGTTCCAAAATTGCATGAATCCTTTCATGATCAATAGTTGTACCTTCTTTAGACACTTGGTATCCTAGAATTTTACCTTCATGAACTGCAAAAATAGAATTTTTTGGGTTAAGAGAGATTCCAAACTCTCTACATCTTTGTAAGACTTGTCTCAGATGATTTATGTTTTGGTTTGCAACCTTGATGTAAATTGTGACATCATCTAGGTAAACAAGAACAAACTTATACATCATATTTTTAAAATCCATGTACATATGTAGCCTTTTGGAACATGACTCCTACATTTGATAAACCAAATGACATTCTCTTATATTCCATTGTTTCTCATTTATTTGTAAAAGTATTTTTAAATTGATCTTCATCTCTTACTAGTACTTGGTTATAGCCAGAATAACCATCAAGAAGAGAGAATCTTTAAGAACCAGAGATATATTGTAAGATTTGTTCCATGGATGGAAGAGGGTTCCTATCCTTTAGAGATTCCCTATTAAGGTCTCTAAAGTCTACACAAAGTCTCATCTCTCCATTCTTTTTCTTACCGGTACTAAATTGGAAACCCAGGATGTGTATTTGATAAGAAATATGATACCACCATCCAGGAGTTTATTCAACTCTTTCAACATTAAGGGCTCTAGCTTGGGGTTGATAGGTATTTTCCACTATCTGATTGGCCTAGTGTTTGGCTCTAGTTATATGGTATGACTAGTTAACTAAGGATCAAATCCTTTCAAATCAGCATAATCCCGTGCAAACACATAATTATATTATTTTAATAAATCAATAAGCAATTCTTTTTCTTCAGGAGAATTAATGTTACAAACTTCAAATACTTGTCTCTGAATATATCCACTTCTTCATAGTGATCTTCCTTGATCAGTAAATTGGTTTTATTCCTTCGGAATTGATCTCAGAGTTAAAAGCTAACTCTAGGCTGACCAATCCCTTTGGAAGCTTATTAGTATTCAGCTAAATGATTTGATCTTCCATTTTTTGAATGAGTTTATCATTTTTAGAAGCTGAGAAATCTTCTATTTCAGTCATAAAACTTAAAATATGGTTATCAGTGTCCAAAATTTACCCATGAAATTCACATCCCTCTCTGCAACAATGTTCATTGGTAGGCCATGTATCATTACTATTTCTTTGAAAAACAAGTAGGCAATATGGCTGGCATCATGTGTTGTTTTGTATGGTATGAAGTGGCTCATTTTACCAAACCTGTCTACCACTACAAATACACTGTCTAAACCAGTTGGAGTTCTATTTAACCCCACTATGAAGTCCACACTTATGCACTCCCAAGGTCTACTGGGATGGGTAATGGCTAGTAAAGTCCTACATTGGATAAAGTTCCTTTAGCATTCTAACATATGCCACACTACTCCACATATCTTCTCACTTCCTTATGCATCTTTGGCCACAAATAAAAGCTCTCTACTATGTCCAATGTCTTATTCAATCCAAAGTGTCCACTTAGGCTTCCATTATGCTTTTCTTGTATGAGGTTCTCCCTCATTGAGCCTTTTGGAAAACAAAGTTTCTTTCCTTTGAATAGAAACCCATTCTACAATGTATACTCTGCAAACTCACTAAGAAAGTGATCCTCAAAATTCTGACACTCCTTGTATATCTCTGAGAAATATTAATCTCCGTCATATAGGTCCTTAAAACCTTCAAATCATATACATTGTAACTGAATCTCTTGGATGGTGAGTAGTCTCCTAATAAAAGCATCTACAACTTTCTTTTTCACCCCCTTCTTATGCTTTATGGTAAAGGTGTAAGATTGTAGGAACTCCATCCACTTGATCTGTCTCAAGCTAAGCTTGTCTTGAGTGTTTATATAACTCACTACTTGGTTTTTTGTGAAGAAAAAAACTATTTGGGAAAAAGATAATTCCTCCACTTCTTTAAGGCTTGTACAAGTGCATATATCTCTAAGTCATAGGAAGAGTACCTAGACTTAGCCTCATTTATCCTTTCACTGAAAAAGGCCATAGGCCCACCTTCCTGACTTAAGATAGCTCCTACTACAATGCTACTTGCATCACACTCAACAATGAATGGTTTGTCAAAGATAGTAACAGTAATATAGGATGAGTAGCCACTTCCTTCTTCAACCTTTCAAATCCATCATTAGTTTCCTTTGTCCACACAAATTTTTTTTCAGTCCTCGTTTTATAGTCTCTAGGTCTGGAGCACAAATATCACTGAATCTCCTAATGAACTTCCTATAGAATTGGGATAACCCATGGAAGCTCCTAAATTTAGTCCCTATTTTAGGACTAGGCTAGTTTAAAAAGGCCTCTAATTTCTCCTTATCCATTTTCAAATCACCCTTGGAAACCATAAATCCAAGGTAAACTAGCTCTGCTTTCATAAACTCACTCTTCTCAAGGTTTATAGTGACTTTATCTTCCTGCAACTTCCTCAACAATAACTCCAAGTTTCTCATATGATCTTATTTGGTTTTACTAAATATGAGGATGTCATCTAAATACACAACTACAAAAACACCTATATAGTCTTTTGAAACTTCATTCATTACCATCATAAAGGTGCTTGGTGCATTGGTAAGCCCAAAGGGCATCACTAACCATTCATACAACCACTCTATAGTAATGAGGAGTTCCTCTATTAGAGCCTTTTGGTTCTCTCCAAGACGTTCACTCGGTCTCTCTTAGGGTCTCTTTTTTCTACCCTAACTAGAGGATTCTTTCCTAATCCTCTAACTCCCTAGGAACTTCCCACCAACTTCAAACTCAACTCCTTTCACTCTTTCGTAGCTTTCTTGCAACCATGGCTTCACTAGCCTCCTATCACACCCATGGTGTCAAATTCCTAAGGTTAGTTTTTCCAACTCCCCTTAGATCCAATTCAAACTCCTGTGGATCCAATTTGATGAATCCTTCAACCATTTTCCAATTGAGATCCAAAATCAAGCTCTTTGGCCCTTGTAGCCTTTTTAGACCTATTAGCCCTCTAAATCATTGAAAAGGTATTCTTGCTCCCATAAACCCTTAACAACCCTAGAAAAAAATTGGATATTGTATGTGGGTTTTCTCTTCCCTTGAAGAGTTTCTAGGTCTCAAATCTCAGTGGTGTTTGTACAGTAGATTTGTACTAAACCCCTAAAAATAAGGGTTTCAAAAGGCATGTAGACTGGTTTGACAAATTTTCCTTCTTTCTCCAATTAGTTAGACTCCTCTAAAATTATCCCTCCACTAGAAGGTCTATACCACATGGTTCCTCACTCCTCCAACCTTGATTGGCTCATACCAATCATACTGCAATCATCATTGCCACTGCTATATCCAGTTACCCTAGCCAGAATGCTTACAACTCACCTAGGGCCTGGCTTTTCTTGGACCTCCCCTACAAACACACACTCCAAAAGACATATATACATATTATATACAAGGCTTTAATGGATTCCAAGTGGTCATGGAGTTTTAACCATGGGAACTCCAAAAAAACCCATCTTTTACATAACTGGACCAAGACTGGCCAGTGAACTTGCAAAACACAAATAATTTAACAAAATCTAACCAAAAAGTACAATCTACCAAAATAATAAAACACAAAGCTTGGAAACTACATTTTAAACACTATCCAATCATCCATTCAGTCCATTCAATCCAATAAAGCGATGGATGATGGCTCGTTCATAAAATACACTGCAAATTGATCCTTCCTTGTAATCAATCCGTACAAAAATAAAAGCTAACTGTCAAATTAGGGTTGAATTCAACTTATATATTCCTATCCCACCTATCTCAACCATTTGTTTGGGATTTGGGCACCTTAATGGCTGATTCCTAAAATCTTTGAAATGTTGTCATGACAACTTTTGTCAAAATTGCAATTTTCACATTTTGAGTGTCCTAATTGGTTCCAAAATTTACTAATTGACATCAAAAGGCTAGAAAAAAAACTAAACATTATAAATCTTCCCAATTTGGGACTTTGGTCAACTCTTTGACTTTTGAGTTTACTTCTAGGCCTTAGACTCCTAGAGTCAACTAGACTCAAAAAACACAACCCTAATCTTTCCAAACATAAATCACACCTTAAAAACACGCTATGGAATTTATATTTTAGTCCTTATTCATGGATGGTCAGCCAAACAAACTTACAAGCCAAAATACATAAGATCTTCTAGTAGACCTTAAGGGTTCTCCTGCACCATACTCCCCCTGCAAGAAAGACAAGTTAGGGTATTGTTGGTGTTAGGAAATCCTCACTAATTCCATGTTTCTTGAAGTCACTCTCAGCTATCCAAGTGGCTTCTGACGCTAGTTCTTGTTTCCACTTCACTAGATGTTCCATGTAGATCTTATGTCTTATTTTATTTTTCACCCTTGAATCCAATATCTTCTCAACTTGTGGTTTGTCCTGTTCTAGAGTCTTGAACTCTCCCATGTCCTTATGTACCTCTATTCTATACTGCATCCCATCCATCTCTGGCCTGTTATACTTGATCAAATCTTTCACATTGAAGATTGGATAAATTGACATCTCCTTGGGAAACTCCACCTTGTATGCATTAGGTCCATACTTCTCCAATATCTTACAAGGTCCAATTCATTTCATCTGTAGCTTGTTGGGTATAAATTTTTGTAGTCTTTCCTTATTCAGGAACACCATGACTAGTTCACCTACTTCAAACTGCAATTCTCTTCTCCCCTCATCTTTCTTTGCCTTAACCTTTTGATTTGCCTCCATCAAGGTCTTTTGCACTTGGTCATGAACTTCCTTCATTGGTTGTGCAAAATCATCAACATGCCCACTAAATCCCTCAAATACTTTGAGGTCTCTAAGTTTCAACACACCCCTTAGATGTGCCCCATACACAATCTCAAATGGACTCTTCCTGGTAGGCCTATTTGTGCTATCATTATAGGAAAATTCTGCCTATGGAATAAATTGTTCCCATCCTTGTCCATATTCCTTTGTCAGACACCTAAGTAGGTTTCCATGAACTTCTTTGATCACTTCATTCTACCCATCGATTTGAGGATGATAAGTAGATCCATGAGATAAGTTTCTCCCTAATCTCTTCCGTAGGGTCTGTTAGCACTTTTTCTTGTACCTCTACCTTAAAATGACAATATAATGATTATACTTGAATGAAAACTCCTTTATGAAAAGAGAAAGGCTAATTGCTAAGAATTGGATAATATCCTTCTTCATTTTTGAGCTCCACATACTCAGGCAGGTATTACCTAGATAGTTTACTATAATTCAAGTAAACCTCAAATGGTGGATTGGGTCTTCACTATTATGTCATTATATTTCTGATTATATCAACAAGATACCACTCTTCAGATGACTGGAAACAATTCTAAAATAGAGCTTGACAGGGAAATACTTATGACTGTAATAAAAAATAACAGTGGTATAAGGATGCTTATCCTTCTTCTTTTTATGAGTTTAAACTCAAGGAAGGCTAACCTTTTGATT
>MU223104.1:4202704-4221889 GCA_018584345.1 Thuja plicata
GAACTGTGTTACTTTAACACAATCCCTTTTCAATAAGTATGCATTTAGTGACAAAGATGTACTTGAATGTTTGTTTATGCTTGATAATTGAATACAAACTGGATAATAAACCCTAACCAGTGCCTATACTTGGGCAAAGAGTCAATGAAAACATGAAACAACAGAGCCAAACTAATGAAGATACCGTAGAGTGCCTTGCAAACTACATGCAGTTGAGATAGAATGCCTTACAAACTATCCTCTCAGGTTCATACCACTGCATCAAATCCTTACAAAATTCTTTGCTCTTTGAAATTACTTATGAAACTTAGTCCTCTCCTTGAAAGGAACTCATAGGCAATTAGACACACTATCTTATAGTAGGTATGTTTTGAATGCCTTACAAACAAACCATACTAGAGCACAAACAGAGTATAAAGAGACAATAAACTATGAAAGAGGAGAAAATACACTGTATTTCATTAACAAACTCTGTTACAACATATCCAGACAAGAAGCTTAAAAGATTGAGACAAGAAGAGAAAATTACATCACAGTAATATATTCAACATCATTGGGACCTGTTCTGAACTACTGCAGAGAAAAATCCCAAAACAGAGCAGAGGAGAGGAACCTCTACAACTGAGAAAAGAAAGAAAGAAATAGAAGAGAAGAAACCCTAAAACTTCTGAGCAATTGACACATGTCTCCCCTCAAATCTGATTGATTTAATCAATATTCAACTCCACTTGTCTGAGAAAATATCTGATATCTTTAAAATATCTCTTCTATTCTTCCACTGAGAAGTTTCCAAATCTGAACTATTTGGCAAAAAATCTTTGAAAATCTGTCACATTCCTCTTTGAAAATCTGATTTCAAAAATCCTCTGGAAAGCTCTTTCAAATTTGACTTGTGCATTTAAAATACTATGCATTTTATCTTATTTTCCTCTGTTCAAATCTGATTTATCCTCTAATAAATATCTCCCCACAAAACCATCTGTTAAAACAAATAAACATATTTGTTTCATTCTGTGCAGATTTAATCATCCTTTTTTTTTATCCCAAATCTGATCTCCTTGGAAAAAATCTGATTTCCAGTGTTCATAAAAATCCTCCAGGAATAAACATATAAAATTTTCCATAAAGCTATTAAATTCCCCTTTAATATTAATTCTGTGCACATTTGAAAGTCTGTGAAAATCTCAGTTTTATGCATATTTGCCCAGAAAGTGCCAGATTTTGACAAGTGGCATGCTCCTACTGGCTGTTATAAACTGGGCTTAAACTCATTTTAACCTCAGGCACATCCGGCGACCATGCGAAAAGCTGGAAATCAAAGTCGCACGCAGTTAACCTTAACTCATCATTCTTTCTGAGACTTCGCGACCAGCCGTTACCATTAACCTTCTCAGTTATCTCCTTGTCGCTGAGTGTTTAATTTCTGTGTCAAGACTTCACGACAATGTCTAGTCGCCCAGTCGGGAGATATACTCTGAGTCATTCAACTTTACCTTAACATGTCAAAAGCACCCCCTTTTCACTTCTGATGACTTCGCGACATACCCTAATCGCCAAGTCGGGAGGACTTTTTCCCTGGGGCACTTTTCTTCTCAGACTTCATGACAACCGTTGGATCTTCTGATTCTTTCATTTGACGGCAGTTGCTTAATCACTATATGCTTATACATACCCTTAAATGTTTCTCAGACACTGCGACTGAAGGGAAAGCACCTTAGTCTCAAAGTCGCTGAATCCATTTCCTCCTTTCTAGTGACCATGCGATAACCTTCTCTCAGCAGCCACCCACCTTGTGACACATGTCACTTAATCATTGGTTTACTTATTGCATAACGAAAAACTAAAGCATTATCTTGTCCTGGCGATAACCCAACTAAACAATACTGCAAACTTCAAATGGTTAGTCGCATAGTCTGAACTGAAATCTCTTAACCGCTATTCTATTACGAGACCACGTGACTGAAGGCATGACTTAACTGTTAGCTTTGGCTTAATTTAGCAATAACGCGACATGAAGTAATCGCAAAGTCTAAGGACACTTTCATAACTGTTTAATTTCTCCCACGATCACCCGACTAACAGTGGGTCCCATTTTTTACAAAGCTTTATAACATGGATATCTTGCGACTACCTGACTGAAAGAAATCGCTAAGTCTTGTAACACTGAAGGAATATTCAGAAGTTAAACAAGACTATGCGACATAAGGAAAAAGCAAAGTTAGGAAGACAAATGGAATATTCGGCTGGGGTAACACGACGAGGTGACCTAAAATAAAACACATGCCTTTAGTGAATGAAAAAGTAATGCTGAAACATAAGGCATGACTTAGGGTTTGAAATTCATCGTTTAATACTTGGATAGCCTAGGGTTTTTCAGGGTTTTTTGCATAATTGGCTATGTTTAGACTTGAAAACCTAAAAATTTGACAGAGGTAAGGGCATAATGAATGAGAGATGGCTGATTTGAGCACATCAGAACTCAGAGAGCAGGACAAGGAACCAGGAGAACTAGCAAAAATAGGAAATACAACCAACAGGGTCTTCCAAAAGTGACCTGTGAACTTTACATCCCTGTCTCCAACAATGCTCATTAGTAAGCCATGAATTCTGATTATTTCCTTGAAAAAATAATAATAAATATGGCTGGCATCATGAGTTATTTTGCATGGTATGAAGTGGCTCATTTTACTAAACCTGTCTACCACTACAAACACACTGTCTAAACCAGTTGGATTCCTAGGTAACCCCACTATGAAGTCCATATTTATGCATTCCCAAGGTCTACTTGGGATGGGTAATGGCTGATAAAGTCTTGCATTAGATGAAGTTCCTTTAGCCTTCTAACATATGCCACACTGCTACACATACCTTCTTACTTCCTTTTGCATCTTTGGCCACCAATAGTATCTCTCTACTAAGTCTAATGTCTTATTCAATCCAAAGTGTTGACTTAGGCTTCCATTATGCTTCTCTTGTATAAGGTTCTCCCTCATAGAGCCTCTTGAAAAACATAGTTTCTTACCTTTGAATAGAAACCCATTCTGCAATGTATACTCTGCAAATGCACTATGAAAGTGATTCTCAAGATTCTGACACATCTTATATATCTCTGAGAAATTTGAATCTCCCTCATATAGTTACTTAAAACTTTCAACCCTTGTACTTTGCACCTGAATCTCTTGGATGGTAAGTAGTCTCCTACTAAGGGCATCTTCAAATTTGTTTTGCACTCCCTCCTTATGTTTGATGGTAAAGGTGTAAGACTTTAAGAATTCCATCCACCTGATGTGTCTCAAGCTAAGCTTGTCTTGAGTATTTATGTAACTCACTGCTTGGTTATCTATGAAGAAAACAAAATATTTGGGAAAAAGATAATGCCTCCACTTATTTAAGGCTTGTACAAGAGCATATATCTCCAAATCATAGGAAGAGTACCTAGAATTAGCCTCATTTAGTCTTTCACTAAAAAAATGCTACAGGCCTGCCTTCCTGACTTAAGAAATCTCCCACTACAATAATACTTGCATCACACTCCACAATGAATGGTTTATCAAATCTTGGTAATAGGAATATAGGCTGAGTAGCCACTTCCTTCTTCAATCTCTCAAATCCATCATTAGCTACCTTTGTCCACAAAAATTTTGTTTTCAATCCTCCTTTTATAGTCTCTAGGACTGGAGCACAAATCTCACTAAATCTCCTAATGAACTTCCTATAGAATTGGGCTAACCCATGGAAGCTCCTAACTTTAGTCCCTATCTTTTGAGTAGGCCAATTCAATATGGCCTCTACCATCTCCTTATCCATTTTAAGTCACCCTTGGAAACCGCAAAGCTAAGGTAGACTAGCTCATATTTCATGAACTCACTTTTCTCAAGGTTTATGGTCAGTTTCTCTTCCTACAACTTCTTCAACACTAACTCCAAGTATTTCAAGTGATCCTCTTTAGTTTTACTAAAAATTAGGATGTCATCTAAATAGACAAATAACCATCAGGGCATCACTAACCATTCATACAACCCCTCTGTAGTCTTAAATTCAAACTTCCACTCATCACCCTCTTTCATTCTAATTTGATAGTACCCACTCATCAAATCAATTTTAGAGAAGTACTAAGTACCCCCCAAGTAATCCATTAAATCCTCTATTGTAGGAATTGGAAATCTATACCTGATAGTTATCCTATTTATTGCCCTAGAATCAGTACAATTCCTCCACTTACCTCCCTTCTTAGGAGCCAACACCACTGGCACAACACATGGGCTAATTCTCTTCCTTATCAACCCTTGGTCCAAAATCTCTTGCACTTGTCTGGATATCTCCTTCTTTTTCTCTGGTGTCATCTTGTATGTAGCCTTGTTCGGCAAGGATGTCCCTAGAATGAAGTCAATTTGATAACTTATCTCCCTCTTTGGTGGAAGGGTGGCTAGTGTACCCTCACAAAATATGTCCTTGAACTATTCTAATAGTTCTCTTACCTCCTGTGGTATAGGTGCCTTCTCATGAGACTCCTTGTCCTTTGTCTTTAGCAAGATTGCATAACCAACTTCTTCTTCCTTCATATCCCTTAGAATTTATTTTCCACTCAATAACATAGCACTAGATTATGCCTTCTCCATTGTATCCTCTTCTAGTATGGATTGTATTTTGTAAGTGATCCCATTTTTCTTGAAGGTGTACTTGTTTTCTTTCCCATTATGGACTGCATCTCTGTCATACTACCATGGTTTGCCAAGCAACAGATGACATGCGTCCATTGGAAAAACATCACATAGTATCTTTTCATGATACTTCCCAATGGAAAATTCCACCCATACTTGTCCATTGACTAAGATATTATGGCCCTTATTCAACCATGTGACTTTGTAAGAACATTCATGTGGAATTTTAGTGAGCTTTAACTTCTCTACTGCCTCCTCTAATATAACATTGTCTATAGATCCTGAATCAATGATAACCTTACATACTTTTCTCATTATCTTTCACTAAGCCCTGAAAAGATCCCTTCTTTTCTTGTGTCCATCCTTAGTGGGTTCTTTAATTAGTATTCTTATAAGCATCAAACTTTATCCTTTCTCTGAATCCATACTCACCTCTGAATGCTTGGTGTTTTCCTCCTCTTGGACATA
Organism: Thuja plicata; assembly: GCA_018584345.1. Classification (NCBI taxonomy): domain Eukaryota; kingdom Viridiplantae; phylum Streptophyta; class Pinopsida; order Cupressales; family Cupressaceae; genus Thuja; species Thuja plicata. Next base: position 4,207,834 of record MU223104.1, read on the forward strand.
GTTGATCCTTTGTTCTCCTTGTAAGGATGATGGCTTATCTAGACACCTATATGCAGGGTGCCCCAACTATCCACAGTTGTAACATTTCATGGAAGATAAATGGCATCCCCTTCAAAAACCTCTTGTCCTTCCTCTTCTATTGTTATAAGAACCCCTTCATCTATTGGTGAATCCACCTCTATTGTATGACTTTTGTCTCTGATCTACATATTTGGAGTCACCTTGACCCCTAATTTCATTGCCTCTACCACCTGAACCTCCTCTATGGCCACCTCTGTTGTCTCTACCCTTTCCTCTACCTCTCGAGCTAGAATCTAGTTTTTTCTTTATTTTTTCTTCCACATTCAAAGCCATTTGAAAGAATCTATGAATGGAAGTCAGGGTAAATAGTCTAAGCTCTTCTTGAATGTTCCACCTTAATCCATTAAGGTATCTTTCCACTTTAATACTTTGTGTCTCCTGAATTCTTGATCTAAGACAAAGTTTTTGGAATTCTTTGGTATAGGCTGACACATCTAGGTCTTTTTGCCTAAGATTTTACCTCTTCTTATGCAATTGGATTTCATAATCCTCTCGAAGATGATACTCCTTCACTTTTTCCATCATTGTCTTCCAATTTGTTATGGGCTTCTTTCCCTCTTTCTCTCTTTCTTCCTACAAGAACTTCCACCATGTAAGTGCTCTCCCTCTTAGCCTTGACTTGGCTATCTTCACCTTTTGGGCCTCTTTAATCCCATCACGCTTGAAGTGATTCTCCATTCATTTAACTCATTCCATAACCATTTCAGAATCCATCTTACTAGAGCATATTGGGATGCCCTCTAGATCCTTTCCACTCAATGCCCTGAGTGCTTTGAGGAATGGTTCCTTAGGTAGATGAGGATCAAGCTTTGGTTCAATTTCCTCTTCCACTCATTTCTTTCCCTTATCTATCCCTTCATCCATTTCTTCTCTCAACTTACTAGCAGTCTCAACCACTTCTGCCATCTTGATCTTCATTTCCTCCATTGCTTCTTCAAGAAGCCTATTTTTTATTTGTTGCTCTGAAAAATATTTGACCAACTCTGCATTGGTCACCATGCTGGACTCACTCCTATCTGACATACACCAATTCAATCACCCAAGCCTTTTAATGGCTCTGATACCAATTTGATGAGGAGATCCTCTCCTAGAGCCTTTTGGCTATCTCCAAGACCTTCACTAGGTCTCTCTTAGGGTCTCTTTTCTCTACCCTAACTAGAGGATTCTTTCCTAATCCTCTAACTACCTAGGAACTTCCCACCAACTTCAAACTCAACTCCTTTCACTCTTTCTTAGCTTTCTTGCAACCATGGCTTCACTAGCCTCCTATCACTCCCATGGTGTCAACTTCCTAAGGTTAGGTTTTCCCACTCCCCTTAGATCCAATTCAAACTCCTATGGATCCAATTTGATGAATCCTTCAACCATTTTCCAATCGAGGCCCAAAATCAAGCTCTTTGGCCCTTGTAGCCTTTTTAGGCCTATTAGCTCTCTAAATCATTGAAAAAGGTGTTTCGTATAGTAGACTTCTACCAAACCCCTACAAACAAGGGTTTCAAAAGGCATGTAGTCTACTTTGACAACTTTTTCTTCTTTATCTGATCAGTTAGACTCCTTTGAACTTCTCCCTCCACTAGAAGGTCTGCACAACATGCCTGCTCACTCCTCCAACCTTTATTGGCTCATACCAATCATACTGCAATCATCATTGCCACTATTATATCAAGTTACCCTAGCCAAAATGCTTACCACTCACCTAGGGCCTGGTTGTTCTTGGACCTCCCCTGCAGACACACACACTCCAAAAGACATATTTATATAGTATATACAAGGCTCTAATGGATTACAAGTGGTCATCGATTTTGAACCATGTGAACTCCAAAAAATCCCATCTTTTACATAACTGGACCAAGACTGGCTAGTGAACTTGTAAAACACAAATAATTTAACAAAATCTAACTAGAAAGTACAATCTACCAAAATAATACCACAAAAATCTTGGAAACTACATTTTAAACACTATCCAATCATTCATTCAGTCCATTCAATCCAATAAAGTGATGGATGATGACTCTGTCACAAAATTACACTACAAATTGATCCTTCGTTATAATCAGTCCATACAAAAATAAAAGCTAACTATCAGATTAGGGTTGAATTCACCTTATATACTCCTATCCTTCTTGTCTAGACCATTTGGTCAAGATTTGGGCACCTTAATGGCTGATTCCTAAAATCTAGGAAATGTTGTCATGACAACTTTTAAAACTTGTCATGAGAACTTTGACAACTTTTGTCAAAATTGCAATTTTCACATTTTTAGTGTCCTTATTGGTTCCAAACTTTACTAATTGACCTCAAATGGCTAGAAAAGAACTAAACATTATAAATCTTCCCAATTTGGGAGTTTGGTCAACTCTTTGACTTTTGAGTTGACTTCTAGGCCTTAGACTCCTAGACTCAACTAGACTCAAACAACACAACCCTTATCTTTCCAAACATAAACCGCACCTTAAAAACACACTAGGGACTTTATATTTTAGTCCTTATTCATGGATGGTTGGAAAAACCAACCTACATGCCAAAATAGTTCAGATCTTCCAATAGACCTTAAGGGTGCTCCTGCACCATTTAGTCTTAAATGCAAACTTCCAATCATCACCCTCTTTCATCCTAGCTTTATAGTACCCACTCTTCAAATAAATTTTAGAGAAGTACTTAGCACCCCAAAAGCAATGCATCAAGTCTTCTATTCTAGGAATTGGAAATTTATACTTGATAGTTGTCCTATTTATTTCCCTAGAATCAATACACATTCTCCACTTACCTCCTTTCTTAGGAGCCAACACCGCTAGGACAACACAAGGGCTGATGCTTTTCCTAATCAATCCTTGATCCAACAACTCCTGCACCTACCTAGCTATCTCCTTGTTTTTCTCTAGTGTCATCTTATATGCAACAATGTTTGGAAAGGATGCTCCTGGTATGAAGTCAATCTAATGACTTATCTCCCTCTTTGGTGGTAATGAAGCTGGTGTACCCTCATAAATTATGTATTTGAACTAATCCAATAGTTCCCTCACCTCTTTTGGCATGGGTGCTTGTTTTTGAGTCTCCTCCTCCTTTGGCTTCAACAAAATTGGATAACCAACTTCTTCATCTTTCATATCCTTTAGAAATTCTTTCCCACTCATCATCATGACACTGGATTATGCCTTATCAACTATGTCTTCCTCTAGTATGGATTGTATCTTGAATGTTACCCCATTTTTCTTCAAGGTGTACTTGTTATCCTTCCCATTATGGATAGCTTCTATATCATACTACCATGGTCTACCAAGAAAAAAATGGAAAGAATCCATTGGAAATACATCACATAGTATCCTATCTTGATTCTTTACAATACAAAACTCTATCCACACTTGTTCATTCACCAAGATGGTTTGACCCTTGTTCAACCCTGTAACTTTATAGGGACATACATGTGGGATTTTGGTGAGCTTCAACTTCTCAACTTCCTCCTCAGATATGACATTATATTTTGACATTGAATTAATGATCACCTTACATACCCTTCCCAATATTTTGCATTTGACTCTGAAAAGAGCCCTCCTTTGTTTGTTCTCATCTTTGGTGGGTGTCTTGATTATGATCCTCCTCAACATTAGATGCTCTCCTTTCTCTAAATCTAGACTCACCTCTGATTGTTTAGAACAATCTTCTTCTTGGACATAGGATATCTTCTTCTCTCCTTGTGAAGATGTTGGCTTATCTGGGAACCTATATGCAGGGTGTCCTAACTATCCACAATTGTAGCATTTCATTAAAGAAAAGTGAGAGCTTCTCTCAAAGCCTCCTGATCTTCCTCTACCACTGTTATAAGAACTCCTTCCTCTATTATTGTATCCACCTCCACTATTTGTATCTTGTCATTGCTTTGCATATCTGGATTCACCTTGTCCTCTACTATCACTACCTCTTCCACTTTAACCTCTTCTATGGCCACCTCTGTTATCTCTACCCCTTCCCCTATTTCGTGAACTAGAATCTTGTTTCTTATTTATTTTCTCTTCCACTTTCAAAGCTATTTGAAAACATATATGAATGTAAGTCAAGGTAAAGAGACTGAGTTCCTCTTGAATGTTCCACCTTAAACCATTTAGGTATCTTGCCACTTTAATGCTCTTTGTCTCCTGAATTCTTTATCTAAGGCAAAGTTTTTGAATTTCCTCTATATAGGCTGGCACATCTAGGTATTTTTGCCTAATGTTCTGCCTTTTCTTATGTATTTGAATGTCATAGTCCTCTAGAAGGTAATTCTCCTTCACCTTTGCAACCATAGTTTTCCAATTTGATATGGGCTTCTTGCCCTCTTTCTCTCTTTCTTCCCGCAAGAACTTCCACCATGTAAGTGCTTGCCCTCTTAGCCTTGATTTGGCTATCTTTACCTTTTGGGCTTCTATAATCCCATATCAATTGAAGTGATTCTCCATCCCTTCAAGTCATTCCATAACCATTTCAGTGTCCATCTTAACAGATAATACTAGTATCCCTTCTAGAGCCTTTCTGCTCAATGCCTTGAGTGCTTTGAGGAATGGTTCCTCTGGTAGAAGAGGGTTAGGCTCTGGTTCTATCTCCTCCTCTACTGATCTCTTTCCTTTGTCTATCCCTTCATGCATTTCCTCTCTCAAATTACTAGCAGTCTCTACCACCTATGCCATCTTGATCTTAATTTCCTCCATTGCTTCTTCAAGAAGCATATTCTTAATTTGTTGCTGTGAAAAATCCTTGGCTAACCCTGCATTAGTTACCATGATGTTCTCACCTATGGATTCACTCCAATCTGACATGCACAATGCCACTCCCAAGCCTTTCAATGGATCTGATACCAATTTTATGGGGATATCATCTCCTAGAGCCTCTTAGCTCTTCTCCAAGTCCATCTACTGGACTTCCTTAGGGTCTCTTCTCTACCCTATCTAGAGGATGGTCTCATATTCCACTAACTCACTAGGAACTCTCCACCAATTTCAACTCTTCTCTATACCCCTCTCCATAGCTCTCTTGCATTCATGGTTCTACTAACCATCAGCCACTCTTATGTTGTCAAACTCTTGGGGATTAATTCCACCATCCCCCTTAGGTCTAATTCCCTCTCTAAGGATTCAATTTTGTGAGTTTCCCATTCATTTTCCAAATGGGTTATGAAATCAAGCCTTTTAGGCCTTGTAGACTTTTTAGGCCTATTATCCCTCCAAAACACAAAAAGGTGATTTCTCTCCTAAAATTCCTTAACAACATATTATTTGTGGGTTTTTCTTCCCCTTCAGGATTTTCTAGGTCTTTTGTCACACTACTGTCCGTACAGTCGACTTTTGCCAAACCCCTAAAAATAAGGGTTTCTAAGGCATGAAGATTGGTCTAGCTTCTTGTTCTTCTTTCACCAATCTAGTGAACTCCTCCTTCCATCAAAAGGTCTGTACCTCATTCCCCTACACTCCTCAAACATTGATTGGCACATACCAGTCACTCTGCAACCTGCATTGTTGCTGCACTACTCAGGAACCCTAGCCAAAATGAAAAACACTCGCCTAGGGCCTGATTGTTTTCAAGCTTCCCCTACACACATACACTTCAAAAGCCATGTGTACACATTATATACAAGCCTCTAATGGTTTCCAACTGCTGATGGATTTTGAACCACGAGAACACCAAAGAAACCCTTCTTTAACATGACTGGACCAAAACTCACCAGTGAACTTGCCAAACACAATAAATTTAACAAAGCTTAACCATAAAGTTTAATCTATCAAAATAATGCCTCCCAGAACTTGGAAACTAAATTTTAAACACTATGCGATCATTAATTCAGTCCATTCAATCCAATCAAGTTGTGGATGATGGCTCTGTCACTTAATTACAGTGTAAAATCCTTCTTCTCAAACACCAGTCCATACACAATGAACTCTAACTATTAGATTAGGGTTGGGAACACCTTATATACATCCTTCCCACATGTTTAGACCCTCTGGTTGGGATTTGGGCACCACAAGTGCTGACTCCTAAAAACTAGGAAATGTTGTCATGACAACTTTGACAACTTTTGTGAAAATAGCAATTTTCACATTTTGAGTGTCCTAATTGGTTTCAAACTTTACCAATTGACCTTAAATGATTAAATAACATTAAAACCTCAAAAATATTCCCACTTTATGACTTTGGTCAACTCTTTCACTTTTGAGTTGACTTCTAGGCCTTAGACCCCTATAATCAACTAGACTCAATAAAATTCCAACCCTAACCTTTCCTAACACTAACCACACCTCAAAATCACACTAGCGACTCTATATTATAGTCCTTATTCTTGGATGGTTGGCCAAACCAACCTACAAGCCAAAAGGTTCAAAGATATAACTAAAGACCTTAGGGTGCTCCTGCACCATCCTCCCCCTGCAACAAGAAAGTCAAGGTACATGTGGTGTTAGGAACTCCTCACTGATTCCATGCTTCTTGAAGTCACTCTTAGCTATCCAAGTGGCTTTCAACTCTGGTTGCTTTCTCCACTTCACTAGATGCTCCATATAGACTTTGTGTCTTGTCTTCTTCTTCACCCTTGAATCCAATATCTTCTCCACTTGTGGCTTGACTTGTTCCAGAGTCTTGAACTCTCCCATCTCCTTATGCACCTTTGTACTATAATACAACTCATCCATCTTTGGTCCCTTATATCTGATCAAATATTTCACATTGAATATCGGAGAAATTGAACTCTCCTTGGGTAACTCCACCTTATAAGCATTAGGCCCATACTTAGACAATATCTTGCAAGGTCCAATTCCTTTCATCTGTAGCTTACTAGGTATCCCCTTTTGTAATCTTTCCTTATTTTGGAACACCATCACTAGTTCCCCTACTTCAAACTGCAAATCTCTTCTTCCCTCATCTCTTTTTTCCTTCAACTTCTAATTTGCTTCCATTAAGGTCCTCTTTACCTATTCATGGACTTCCCTCATTGATTGGGAAAAGTCGTCAGCATGTCAACTAACTCCCTCATACCCTTTGAGGTCTCTATGCTCCATCACACCCCTTGGATGTGCCCCATACACAATTTAAAATGGAATTTTCCTTGTAGTCCTATTTGTGCTATCATTATAGGAAAATTTTGTCTGTGGTATTACTTGCTCCCATCCTTGTCCATATTCCTTTGTTAGACACCTAAGTAGGTTCCCAAGAACTCTATTCATCACTTCAGTCTGCCCATCCATTTGAGGATGACATGCAGACCATGAGACAAGTTTGTACGTAGTCTCTTCCATAGGGTCTTCCAAAAGTGACCCATTAACTTCACATCCCTATCTTCAACAATGCTCATTGGTAGGCCATTTATCCTTACTACTTCTTTGAAAAACAAGTAGGCAATATGGCTGGCATCATGTGTTGTTTTGCATGGTATGAAGTGGCTAATTTTACTAAACCTATCTACCACTAAAAATACACTTTCTAAATCAATTGGAGTTCTAGGTAACCCCACTATGAATTCCATACTTATGCACTCCCAAGGTCTATCTGGGATGGGTAATGGATAGTAAAGTCCTACATTGGATGAAGTGCCTTTAGCCTTCTGACATATGCCACACTGCTCCACATATCTTCTCACTTCCTTCTTCATCTTTGGCCACCAATATAATATCTCTACTAATTCCAACCTCTTATTCAATCCAAAGTGTCCACTTAGGGTTCCATTATGCTTTTCTTGCATGAGGTTCTCCCTCATTGAGCCTTTTGGAACACAAAGTTTCCCCCCTTTGAATAGAAACCCATTCTTGTTAAAGAGGGAGAATAGACATTGAGGGAGATATTAAGGAGAAGACATAGAGATAAATCTATCCAAGAGGGAGCTGATATTTGTATTAAGAGAGAATCAGAGTGAAGCTAAGTACCTTAACAAAAAATGTTTTAACAAAGAACATAGATTTTGGATTGTTTGGAAACCCAACATGTTATGTTGTTCACATGAGGTGTTTTCCATCAATTCCAAAGAGGTAATTGTTAGTGTTGTTAGTGTTACACAAATAGGAAAAGATTGCATTTTAAGGGTCCAATTACCACTATCTTTAAGCTATTCTTGATTAAAATTTCATTATTGTACTCTAAGTATTGATCACATTTCAAAATTTCAAATTTATAACTGATCATTACATTGCACATTCAAACTGAATGTAGTATACAAGTGTCCTTTCATATTTCATATTTCATGTCAATCAAAGAGTACATTTGTAGAATAAAATGAATTATAGAAGTATGGAGTAGGGTTCCAATGCATTGCCTTATTGTATGTTTATTGTTAGTTGGTTGTCTGTCAGGTCTTAAGTCTCCCGGCTCAGGTCTTCATCTTCACTAAGTCTTTAGGGTTTTTCACCTGCATCATGACAGAAAAAATGGTGTTAGATCCAGCTAGATCTAAGAAATGCATGAAAAACAAACAACATACTACTACAATCAATTCTTTCATTGCCGCATATCTATCTGGTAAATTCAATGTAATAAGGAAATGTGCATCCACGCTAACTAAAAGATAGTATTAAAGGGACTTGTTTCTAAACATGAAACCTTTTACTATTAATGGTCATTTTTATGTATATTGTTCTTATTTTCAAACCCAAATATCTAAATCAAAGGGACATAGTGTTTCTATCTGAGAAACCTTTTTTTTAGAATGACATCAGCATGTTAGTTTAGTAAACACAAATGAACCATAGTTTAGTAAACACAAATGAACCAACCAACATTCATCAATGAGTGTCATCTCATATGACACTTACACACAAAAATTAATTGGCTCATTTTTTTTGTTGGCCTAACAGGTTGATTTTTGATGTGTGTGCAATAGGTGAACAAGTAACTAAATGTAGATAACAAAAGAAATGCAGTGGGTGTCACGAACGCATGCTCAAACTTCACATAAGTCATTACATAGAAGAAAGTTATGTGTATCACAAGAGGTTACAGTTCATGCATATGCAGAAGAGGAGGATACAATGCATGAAGGATGATACAATGATGTTGCAAGAGATACATGGTCATTAAAGGGTCTTGAGAAGAGATATGCATAAAGGGAGGAGAAAATGTTTACTATCATCATGCAGGATGAATTTGAAGTAATGTTGTTACAGCAAGTATGAAAATGCGAAAAAGACATGTGAATGGGAGTTAATTATGGAAAATGCATGCTTAACAATAAATCATGTCATCATCAGTCTCATGTTATGAAGTGTTTCTATTTATGTTTACATAATAGTATGGTTTGCAAAAAATGAAGGTATATAACATAATTGATAATCTGCATATGAGCTACAAATGAAAAACAATGTGCAAGAATTGGAGTAACAATGTATTTATATGTTGTCATAGAGTGTGCATTTACAGAAAATGGCTACATTGTGTCAAGATGAGAGAAAAAACATATGCATAAACTATTGGCATTAAACAAGTACATCATGTCAATATTGTTTAATGAGATAAGAAATAAATATAGTGATATCTATTTCTGCAACAAAAAAAAATTAAAAGGAATATCCACATTAAACATTGATCTTTATTTATGCATATGTTCATGAGAATGGAGAAAAACATGGTGTATTCATGTTATGACTCTTAATCAATTGAAGAATCAATGATGTTGTGCTATTTCATTTCTTCAGAAAAAGATGTCAAGTACAGTATCCGTATGCCTGACGTGAATATGAAGTAATGTTTTATATAGAGTGTAGCGAAAACAATGTTATTTTGGTGTATTGAAATGACAGTAACATGTGAGGCCATCATCAAAAACATGTTGTTATTAACATAGTGTGTATCCATCAACTAGCATGCTGTTATTATTCATGTTTGAATAAAACTGAAAATTCAGTGTATGCAGGGGATGGAGTCGAGCAAAGGTAGATTAGGGAATGTAAATGTTTGGGATGAGTTTCATGTCATGAATGTTACACATGGGAGTCATGAGTCTGTGCTCAAACCCCATGGGTGATGATTTATATAAAGTTAAATATACAGTGTATTTTTGCACTAAGAGAAACTGCATATTCTTAAAATGTGCAGACAATAATAATAAAAGTTTAGACAAAGGGTTACATTATGTTGCAGATTGAACATGTAATATTTTTAGTGCAATAAAAGAAGGCTCGCAGCTTCATTAAAGTCCATAGTGTGAATATGTCATGTTTTATGATAGTATGGTAGTGGTCCAAAAGACATTACTACCGGAATTCAAAGAAAACATTATAGAGCTAACAAAAGGGAACATTAAATGGAGTCTATATCTTACAAAACACAATTTCTCAAACAAAAGAATGACAAGCTTGCATATGTTTCAAGTTTACTTCTAGATAGGCAAGAATGGCCAGGTGGGTATCCATGCTTTGTCACCATTCATCCGACACAGTGTGCAATAATGAAGAGAGTGACACCAAACAAAGCAACAGAGAGAAAAAATCAAAGTGAAGCTCAGTATTTCATGCTACAACAAAGGAATCTATAGAAGAAGTAAATGAAAACCCCAATTTGTTGCTGAAAACATGTAAATTCTTAAAACCCAGAAAAGTGGACTCATTTAAATGCAAAAGAATAGCATGTCAACTATAGTAAGAAAGCTATCTCAATTAAACATCCCAGATAACAAAATGAGTAGAAGTGCTACTTATCTGGGTGTCGCATATCGAGCATGGTGGAGCCAAACAAATGCATACAAAGTGCCATGTGTTGTGGGTGTAGACCATTTCGAAAGGATGACAGCCGAGTTCAACAGAACTCAAAGTAAATAAGAAAATCTCAACATGTTTTGACATCCCAAGCTCTTCAAGTTGTAACTCTTTGAAAACCGTGGTTCAGAATCTCACTTCTTCAAGCTTCAGTCCATTGTACATAGTAAGCTTGGAATGAATTTGATGTTGTAGCTAAAATATGCCAAGTTTCAAGACCAAGTTCATAAAAGATGACTCCACATATTTCAACCACAGCTCGGACTTATTCCAAGCTTACAATGGTTTAACTCAAAGTAAAGAAGAAAAGCTCAACATGTATTGACAGCCTGAGGTCTCAAACCCAAGTTATCAGATCAGTTCAAGCATGGAGAGGATGAATTAATACTACAAAGGAGGTGCCATATGTCATGGTATCAGATTCAAAGAAAGCTACATAAGTTCTCGAAGAGCCTGATCTCTCCATTACTCTAGTTCAAGAAAGGTGCAAAAATCCTATAAAAATTCACAGAGAACACCAAGTGTAATGGCATGCAGTGTTTTAAAATCATAGTTTAAAAGGAGCCCAAGTTCATACAACAAGAAGCCCGATCTTCTTGTTAGGATGCATATTAAATGCCATACATCATGGCCTCAAACTCAAGATCCAACCAAACATGGTGGCACAGAAAAAATGAAAAACCCTAAGCATTACTTCCAAAACCAAACACAAAATGGAATGTGAAAATACATTATGCATATTTTTGCAAAAAAATTTCAAGTCCACTGACAAGAGAAGTTAATGCCATGTTAGTTGTAGTGCCTCGACAGTCCCCAAATAGTTCCACAACAATACCTTGACTACCACGACAGATAGAGATAGTTCATAGTGGGTATGGTCTTGTCAGTTATGAGTTGTGATCGAGTATGGAGCTAGAGTTACCTTAGCTATGACATCGGGCTTTGTTATAGGGTTAAGGTTTTTTTTAGACTGTGGTGTTGGTTATGTTATAGTTTCAGGGTTTTTATGTGGTGTAATTGGGGTTAATTTTGGATGGGTTTTATTTTGTATTTTGTAATAAGTTGGTAAAACATGTAAAAAGATGAGAATCTTTAGATACCAACTTTGGAGGGGCTAGTTTTAGGGCTGAATTTAGGGCTAAATTTGGGGCACTAATTACACCTTAAAATTTGTAACATGTTATTTTGGAGTGTATTTTTGAGGGAGGATTGATTTTTGAAATTGCCTTCATGAGCTATATATATAAGCTCTTACCCCATTGTTAGGGGTTTAGAATTGGGAGAGAAGTGCTTTTAGCGAACTATTTTGTTCCTGTAGCCCTTCTTCTGCATTTTGTCTCCATTTAATTCATGTTTGAGTATCAATTTTGTGCAAGAGGATTCATGTATTCCTTGCCATTATTCTTAAATTATTTCATGTAACTACCCACAAATTTTTATAAAAATAAAGCTGGTCCATTTCTCATACACCTTGTTATGATCTTTTTTTATCAATCCTATTAAATTTTCAGCCTTCAAGTGTAGTGTATCTATAACATATAATAGTGAATTATCTTAATTCCTATTCTAGGTTTTAGAATGTATCCTTTTGTAGAAAATTCATGTTCGTTGACAAGAACATTACTATTTGTGGTGAAATCCCTAGTCATGACGTTCAAGTTAGCCTATGTATTGGATAGTGAATGATTTTGCAGAAATCATTAGGGTATGTCAAGTGATTTTGACAAATCTGAACTTTATTTGGTGTATCACCTTTCAAGTTTTATTCAATTAGTTTTAGTTCAAATTTCTTTCTTTCCTTTCCAAAAAAAAATCTGGAGAAAGCATTAGATTATTGATACCCCAAACCCAATAGGAACCGGCCTAGAATCTGGAGACTCCTTCTTAATCAAATTCCACCCACAACTCGAGAAGGTTTCCATTGGTAGGATATAATATTGTTAAGCCCTAATGCCTGAGTTGGGGTGGTATTTCTAAACCTGAACAGTTATAATCTATAATTGAAGCAATTTTTATATTGCAATTGATGTCAAACCTTAACTAGTAAGATAGTTGCTATCTAGTAAAGTACCATATCAATTGATTGATGAAGAATATTTTAAAAGAGGAGATTGTTAGGGATTTTTCTTGTATGAACCACAGTGCTTGAAATAACTACTTGAACACCATGCCTTCTAATACTGATTCAGAGACAAGAAAATCCTAATTGCTAAGGACTGGATAAGGTCCTTCTTCGTTTTTGAGCTCCACATATACTCAGGAAGGTTTTACCTCTTATGATTGTTGTTTACACAGAATTTGTTGATGTGGACACTGATTTTCTATGTACCTTTGTTAAACCAACTGATAAATCACCTTGCAAATGACCAAGCATAAACAAATACAAGATTTAACCATTCAAACTTATGGTCTTAAATATAGCAAAAACCAGTGATACAAGGATTTTCATCCTTCTTCCTTTTAATATAGGAGGGATAACCTAATGATCCACTCTTCAAGGGATCAAAAAACTGAATAGTATCCTGCTGATACAAATCCTTATGAGTTCAGTTCATTTGTTCTTAGTAACAAGAGTAGTTTGATTAAATGATTTTTGATATTGGATGGGGAACATACTGCAAACTATACTTCTAGACCAGTGCCTATCCCTTGGGCAAAGAGTCAATGAAAACATGAATCAATAGAGATAAAATAACAGAGATACTATAGAGTGCCTTACAAACTACATGTGGTGGAGATAGAGTGCCTTACAAAATATCCTCTCATATACATACATCTGCATCAAATCCTTATCACAGTGTTTTTCTCATTGAAATCATCTATGAAACTTAGTCCTCTCCTTGAAAGGAACTCATAAACAATTAGACAAACTACCTTATAGCTGATGTATTTCAAATGCCTTACAGGTGAAACACACTAGAGAACAAACAAAATGCAAAGAGACAAGATAATAGGAAAGAGGGAAAACCACACTGTATTCTATTACTGTATTTTGTTTCAACATATCCAGACAAGAAGCTTTCATGAATATACAAAGATATAGAAGTATAACTTACAATAAAATTTCCACATGACCAACAGGGACCTGTTCTGGGTAGAGGAAAGGAACCCTTTACAACTACAACTCTTAGGCTATATATAGGTTTTAGACCATCTTGGAATCCCTTAAGGATGCAACAAGCTTCGGATGATCAAAGAAAACCTAACCCTAAAGTTACAAGAGAGATAAAAGAAAGAGAGAGAAGAAGCGGTGGAAGGACTGAGTCAAAAAGGTA
>MU223104.1:4222027-4260312 GCA_018584345.1 Thuja plicata
GTCCAAAATTTCTTCCTCTACCACAGTCTTCTTTTTCTTCGGTGTTGTCATGAATTCCCAGGCCTTCACTTCATCTTCTGTTGGCCAATTGAAGTCCTGAGTACTTTGTACCTGTACCTTTTGCCTGTCCCATCTCACATTAGTGATGTTCTTGACATCAAGTAGGAACTTGTTGATATCTGTCTCACCCTTAAAGGCTTCATCTAATATTATATTAAATCCATCTATATCAACGTCAGTTCCCAAAAGAAAAGCCTCTTCACTAGGCATCTTGGTGTCAAACTCACTCCTCCAGGAATCTATAGCCTTTACCTGGTCATCATCTCCTTTTAAGGCAGGAATAAACCTATTGAAATCAGCTAAAAAGAGACTCAATTTTGCCTCTATCTGGTTCAATTTTCCTTTGAAGAATGAGAGTGCAATGTTTATTCTTTTGATCTCATCTTCCACCTCAGTTACTATTGGAGGAAAATCTGCCCTTATGGACTGCAAAGATGACAATTTTTTAAATAAACTTGCCCTAGCAGACCACTTTGTGAAGTAAGGGTTTAGAACTACAAGGTACCTCAATACCTCAGCATGCAATATTGGCAGCTTATTATATGTATTAATTACAACATCAGCTTTGTCTTTTAGGATCTCAATCCTATGTTGTAGTATGCCTTTTAATGCCTTCAAATCTATTGCATTTCCTTTTTCATCATCCACCTTTTGTTCCACAGCCTCTTCTGACTTAGGCTTGTCTTCAATCTGCATTGGTGGTGGTTGTGCAGGCACATACACTACCTCAGGCTTTGCCTCCAACTCATCTGTCAATGTCTTTATCAGCTGATCCCTCTGGTATAGTTGTATATGGCACATGTCTCTATCCTTAGACAGTGCACTTGTTTCTTCCAGCAAAGTAGTATACCTTTTAGACAATTTCTTTGTCTTGTCTTCATTGAGTTGAGCCCAGTGTGTCATAATTTGGGAGATTTCTAAGTCCCCTATATTTTGTACTGACCACACCATCTGATTCCCCACCATATTCTCTTGAATATTCACTAATTGGGGCTTCTGGTCTTTAGGGCTTAAGCTCCACATAGCAAAGGGATGAGACTTTGGGTTATACCCAAATCCTTTGATCATTTCTCCTACTTGGACTTCGCTAACCATTTTAAGGTCTAGTTGCTTTCTAATTTGATCTATGATGAAAGCGGATGTCAAATCCCATCCTTCAGCCAATAAAATCCCACTTCCTAGTACCATCTTCCTGGCATCTTCAGGAGAGATGTCCTCATTCTTAGGATCATAATTTTGTAGGGCCACCAGAGCTTCATTTGTAATGGTTTATTTTCCATCCACAGTTAATTGGGACCTTAGCTACTCTATTTTTTGCCACCTAAGGAAGTCCTTAAACTCTTGCGTCTTGACAAAGCTGTCATCATCTAAGAATTTTTGCTAATGAAGCAATCTTTTATCAACACAGGCTCTGAGTGGTACCTCAACCTCATCTTCTAGGTCAGGCCATTGCTTCTTGCCTTCCCTGATTGCTTTTCTTAGGTTATGATCATATAACTTGGTGCCTGGTACTAAGACCTTAGCCTTATCCTTTTTCTTACTTTGGCCCTCCTCTGAAGGCTGTCCTAATTCCAACCTTTGCCTTTTTCCAGCAGGTTCTTCTACATCATATGGCTGAGTGGCAACTGTTAGATCAATAATATGTTGTTCTGCTCCCTGCAACTGTGGGATTTCAGCCATCTCTTGGTCTGAGGCTTTTTGTGGTGGAGGATTCACAGGAGGACGTGCATAATCACTATCATCATCACTCTCCTCTTCTGATTCTGAGTGCTCAAGTGATTGAGCACCCTTCTTATCCAAGACTTTATCCAATTGTTCTACTAGCACATAATAGTTGTCTATCATAGCCTTAATCCTATAAAAATAGGAGAGATCAGGGTAAAAACCCCCAAATGACAACCCATTTCTTTTTATTTGTGTCTGCAGCTTCAGCAGCTCCTAGATTCTCAGTCTTCTCATATGAATGTCATCTTCAACCAAGAGGTTTCTTGTTGAATCTTCCTCTATGCATTCACAGTGAACATTGGTATTAGGGATAGTAGGAGTATATAGCTTCCTAACCCCTGCCATGAAGCCCTCTGGGTCAATGTACCTGTAAGAGGCTGCCACCATCCTGTACTTCTCCAACCATTGACCTACTTCATCTATGGCATTCTTACCAATTGTAAAATTTGCAATCTTGAACTATCTAGGGGTTATAGTCCTATTTTTATGTGGTGCAAAGTGCTCATTATTTGTTAGCATCAGCTTCCAAATGAATTCCATAGCAGCAACTCTCAAAGGCACATGATAAGGTAAAAAATGGGGTGGATGAATACACCCATATATTATGATGATGGTGAAATTCTCCTCCAAGAAGAAATCACCCCAGTTGTGGTTTCCAGACCAATTTTCTTTATAATTGTAGGGCCTAAGCAATTGTATGATCTTCAATGGGACTCTAGTCCTTCTTGTCCCCAAACTCTGCACAATTGGATACACAATCCAATTCTAGAATGCACAGTAGTCACACTCTCTAGAAGTATAGTTCCAAACCCTAACCCAGAACTGGATAGGATTTGGTTGTGTCTGATAAAATCTCTGAGGAGACAAGTTATACGTATCCATGATTACAAAATTGAAATATAAGAGAAGGTGCATTAGAACTGAATAATGCAAGAATTTAGGCTCCTTCTCCTTGGGGTTCTTTAATCTCTTCTGCATTGCAACAAAAACCTCATGCATTTCATCAATTATATGTTGAATGTAATCATAACTGGTGCTTGAATGCACTTCTTGCAGGTCTAATACCATCATTAAGATGCCAGAACTGATTCTCTCTGCATCTCCATCAATCCCTAGCACTCTACATAGTGCATATGCATTATATTTGATGTAGAAGTGTAGGTCCTTGTAATAATATGGATAGGGCTCAACCATAGGACCTAAGTAATTTTTCAGTTCTTTCAACATATGCTTCTGCAATAAGCCTTTTGCAATTCCGGGCTTAGAACTGTATCTCCTTTCTTGCCTTGTCATGTTGATTTTGGTAGACATGGTGCTGAATAAGCCAAAGGCTTGCATGAATGAGTTTCTGTTTAAAATTAGCAAGGCAGTGCCATCATCCCTTTTGATGGTCTTTGTGAGGGAATCATAGTGATTTTCTAGGTCAAGAAATAGGTCTACATCTAAGAAAACATCAGGAACAAGCAACCTAGCAAGACCACATGTCCAAGGGTTTGAAACAGGGATGGGTTTATCAGAGTTTTTATAGAAGTATGTGAAAAGAGAGTAACCTATTGTGCCCAGGGTCATAGTATCTTGGATATTCTTGTACTCGTCTAGGAGGACACTAGCATCGGCCTTCTTATTTTGTGTTGAACCTGGCAGAAGATGGAGAAACTCATCAGAGAAACTCGGTTTTCCTTTCTGTTCCTCTCCACTACCTCCACTTGTTGAAGCGACACTCAAAGCTCTGCTCATATCTGAAACACCCTAAATCTCTTTTTTCTTACCAATATTGAAACAAATCTAATCTCCAATATTAGCTATTTTCTCTGTGCACAATCTCCTGCAATTTAGAACTTCTCTGATCAACTTTAAATACACTACAAACTGCACAAAATATCACTCTTCTAAAAATTAGCAACCTGGCTCTGAAAACTTTAAAGCACGGTGAATGAGAAATGAATGCACTATCAACTCCTTATAGCCTTTATTTAGAGTACATAGCTCATAATTTGGAAACATCAGTTCTGCCATTAATTTGCCATGCCGTGAACTTTGAAAAACCTAGTCATAGTTGCTGAAGTTGACAGGAAATCAAGTTTTCAAAAAAGAATCCTCAGAGAAATCATAAATCGTTTAAGAGGGCTGACATGTCACATTTTAATTCATTGTCTATCTCACATCTTAGCTACTATTTTTTCTCAGTAATCAAAATATGAGCCTCTGATTGGTTGCCGAGAGATTTACTTTGTCACATCACAAAACTGCCACCATTTTTTAGATTTTGTAATCAGGCGACCTCGCGACTGCATTAAGTCTCTTTGTTGTGGGCCTCTATCTTTAACAATGGTTCCATCTCAAGACTTTGCGACAATGTGTTTTCTTAACCTTGGCTGACCCAAGTGATCATCTAGCAATCATGCGACCCAACTAAAATCAAATTCACGAGCAGTTAACCTTAACTCATCTTTCTTTCTGAGACTGGCGACTAGCCATTACCACTAACCTTCACAGTTGTCTCCTTGTCGCCAGATGCTTTTATTCTGTTTCAAGACTATGCAACAACCTTTAGTCGCCTGATCGCAGAATCAAATCCTAAGCCCTCAACATTACCTTAACAGGTTATATGCACCTTTTCTTTTCTTCTGACGACTTTGCGACATACCCTAATCACCAAGTCAGAAGGACTTTTCCCTTGGGACACTTTTCTTTCCAGACTTCACGACCACCGTTGGATCTTCTTCTTCTTTCATCTGACGATTGTTGTTTAATCACTCAATGTTTAGGCATACCCTTAAATTATTTCCAGACACCGTGACTGAAGGCAAAGCACCTTAGTCTCAAAGTCGCTGAATCCATTCTCTCCTTCTGTCGACCACCCGATTACCCACTTGCCTTATGATAGATGTCGCCCAATCATTTGTCCTCTTACTGCATACTAGAAAATGAAAACATTTATCCTATTCTGGCGACATCCCGACTGAGCATTACTATAAACCACAGATGGTTAGTCACATAGTCTGAGCTGAAATCTCTTAACCGTTGTTCTATTTTGAGACCACGTGACTGAAGGAAAACTTAACTATTATCTTGGGCATGATCTAGCGACAACGCGACATGAAGTAATCGTGAAGTCTGAGAACCTTTTCATAACTATGAGAAATCTTCTGCGATTACCTGACTAACAGTGGGTCCCATCATTTACAAAGCTTTATAACATGAAGATCTTGCGACTACCTGACTGAAAGAAATCACTAAGTCTCATAGTATTGAAGGAATATTCTAATTCTGAATGAGACTACGCGACACAAGGAAAAAGCAAAGTCGGGAAAGCAAATGGAATATTTGGCTGGGGTAACGCGACGAGGTGACTTAACTTAAAACACATGCCTTAAGTGAATGAAAAAGCAACACTGAAACATAAGGCATGACCTAGGGTTTAAATTCATCATTCAACACCTGGATAACTATGATTTTTCAGGGTTTTTACAAATTTGGTAAGGTTTAGACTTGAAAACCTGAAATTATGGCAGAGAACAGGACAAGGAATGAGAGAAACTAGCAAAAATAGGAAATGAAACCAACAGAGATAACAAGAAGACCTAGTGAAATGGTTGAGTTATGATAAACTACGATGGGTAATTGATGAGATTGTACCTTGGTAAGGTAATATGTTGTTTATATTTAACATAAGTGAAGATTGGAAGACTAAAAGCTTACTTGTGACTGAGAAAATGAGTAGAAGATTAAGGAACTTATGTTTGTGCCAAGTGAAGTGAGTGTGAATCAAGCATCAGTACATGCTGAGAAAATATAGTGTCGACCAAGCATCAACATTTACCTAGCGTCAGTGATTACTGATTTATCTAGTAATGATCGAGCGAAAGAACATAGTGATGACTGAGTGTCAGTATTTTGATAGTTTGAGAAAGATTTGAGATCCTAGCCAACATAGTTGAATTCTTGGGATATGTAAAGTGTATTTAATATTATCATGATCGTTGTGGATAATTAAATGAGCATTTAAGATATGTTTAACCATTTTTAAGTATGGATTCAAGATGAATTTTAGAGATGTATTCTGTAAGGTAGAAGGAGAATCAAATGTTGGAAGGATTCATTGGATCTGAAAAAAACCCTAAGACCTATGGTGATTATTAAGCAGAAAAAGATTGAACTACCTACTCAGAGACATCTAAGATTAACCTAATTGGAGGTTATGTTTGAAGAAAGGTTGATTTAGTTTTTTGGAAAATATAAGAAGAAGGTTGAGAAGGATGAGAAGAGCAGTATAGGACTACACAGTGGTGATTTCTTGATAGATTTCCAAGATGATCTGAGAGATAGAGATGACAATGGAGGCCAATCATGGAATTAAAATTTGAGTGAAAGTGGAATATTTTTGAAGTTATATGTTTCAAGTTAATCTAGTGTTAATTTCTAACCATTGTATTAGTCAAAATCTATTTAATAAACATTGACGTGATAGTATTACTATAAATCCTTTAATCAAGATGACATTCTCATAGAGTGATCTAAGTCCTCTAAAAAGGCTCACTTTTAATAGGGTGATTAAATCCTTTAACTAGGTCACATTTAACAGTGTGTATTGTAACGTTTAACAGGGTTGGTTCCTCACATAGCTCACATCAGAAGAGTGAAAATTTTATATCATGTTAGTGGTGGTTTTCCCATCTTGGATTTCAATGTTAAATACCGGTGTCATACTTGTATGAATTTTATTTGATGTTTTTTACAATTAAGAGTTTTATATTCTGCAAGTTGATTACTTTACAACAATGAATTGCAAGTTTGTATTCTTGATTATATGTTATAGAGATCGAGTGGATTGTAGAGTAGATCTAAGTTGGTTAAAGTGTTTGAAATTTCAATTCGTACATCTGGACCTGAGGATAACTGATTCACCCCCTGCCCCTATGATTTATTCTAAATAATTATAACAATTTTTGTATGAAATGAATACATGTACGGTATAATCCACTACTGAAACAAGTTTTCAATAGTATGACATTTTGGCATTTTTGTCAAAGAGTGAGAGAATGAATTAATGAAAAATGAATTGATGACATTTATCCATAAGGGAGATATTGATGAAAGAGGAAGAGAATAAATTTCTACTATTTACTCATAAAGGAGAATCAGAAGGTATGTTATAGTATCAAAAAAATTATCCAAGAGGCAGAACAATTTGAAGATTAGAAATAGAACTATCAACTCATAGGGAGTAATGACAAAGATTGAAAGTATTGAGAATTGCCATCATCAATTGCTATAAGAATACTATAGTATTTCTATGAATTCCAAAGAATGATATTTTTATTCACCTATTGGAGATGATGAAGACCGAGTTATAATAGGTATACATGTTTTTATAAATCATTAGATTAGTTGTTATTTTGTCATTGATGTCAAGAAATTGATTACTCTTTTTTATTGAGTTACCATATCATAAGAAAGAAAAATTAAATGGGTGACAAATATAGATCAAAAAATCATGAAGTAATGTTGATATAGTTATTTCCTACTATATATTTGATGTTATCAAGTCAGTTCACTTGATTGATTAAGATATTTAAAAGAGTTAAGTTGTGACTAAAAAGAGTTACTCTATCAAGCTAGACATAGTTAGTTAGTATAGGGTTCTATTAGCCAATTTCAGTTCTCTAGCACTGAGAATAAGTTAGGCACTGAGCAGTGAACGGTATTAGTTAATGAGTTGCAAGGCAAGTTACTAAGCATAAGATATCGATTGAAAATGCTGATGAGATTGAATTTAATACAAAGCTATGATGTTCTAGACATTGATGAAAATTAAAAGAAGTTTGATAGAGGATCTCTAAGAAAGAAAATCCAATGAGAAGATCTAAGGTGAAGATTAAGTTGTTAAACCTAATTATTAGATTTCCAAGAAAAAGGTCCAGTTACAAGGTAAAAGTAAACATTTTACTGAGCTGCGATTTGTGAAGAAGATGATTGAACAGCTAAGCTCAAATTATGGAAAACCTAAGTAAGAAGATTAAGAGAAATGATTTTTTTTTAATGAAGGATGAGAAATAAACAAAATATGATGTCGGCGAGTTGAATCAAGAAGTAGAAGAAGCTGAAGAACATAAGCTACTGAACAAAACAAAGAAGTAGAAAGAGAAGAATCTACAGTCTAAAGAAGAGACAAAAATAGAGTATGTGATGTTATTATTCATGTAAGCATAGTGAATCTGACCCTACCAAAGGTAGTTTCTATATTTATAGATCAAAGTTTTATTGTTTCTTATTAGCATTTGTAATAGAGAAAATCTCTTAATTGAGTGGATTCAATAGTCCTATTTGTAAATCCTAGAAGTAGGTGACATTCCAAAAGATTTTTTTAAGACCTCTAACAAGGACACTCCTAACAGGGTTTCAAGATCTTCACAGATCTAAGGTAAATCCCTTAACATGGTCAAATATAGAAAATATGTTTATAATCTTTCATAGGATAAGTTCTGAAGCAAGCATACTTCAGAAGGGTACATTTTTATTGTGGGTCAGAATTCCCATAGAAATTTTTCCCATATTGGGTTTCCTCATTAAATCTGGTGTTAACTGAGTTTGGATGATTGATTTTCATTTTATGAGATATATCATTGTTTAAAAGTTATTAATTTATTTTATGATTCCACTATTACTATACTTATTTTTACCAAGTGAATGAGTGAGCTAAGTTTTAAGTGTTTAAGTTAGATTTTTTTTTTATTCACCCCTTACCCTCTTAGTAGACCAACACAAGTGACAATTGTTCACGCACTACATATAATGTGTGAAAATTATCTTCTTCTTCTTCTTCTTCTTCTTCTTATTTTTGGGTGGGGTGGGCCTCTTTGATTTATTTCATTTTGGCATGTGCAATTATTTTTTGATCTCATATTGAAATTTGATTACTATATCATTAATTTAATCATGGGATTAGTTACACATCCTGTAGATATAACTTTGAATGTGGATAATTATGAGTCATGGGAAAAAGGAATCATCACACATTGTAGATGGCTTAATCTCTTGCCTCATCTTTATAGATTCACCCCTAGGCCAAATTCATGGTGGAATCAATTAACCTGGGAGGAAAAGAATGATCATGTTATATTATGTATCATTTTAAACATCCATCAATTTATCTAACATCCAATAAGACACAAATTTAAAGGTATTACATGTGTACGCATAATTTGTACCATTATTTGGGATAACTTTGGAGATACACATGTTCCTCCATTTCCAAAATATTCAACTACAGATTGTCTCATTCCACTTGATGTTGCAGATAATAATCCTTATGATGATCATAGCTTATGGGTGATAGCTAGTTTGCAATATATTCTAGAACCTAAAGATACATCTCTAGCTGAGATTGCTCCTCTTATTTCTCCTCATGATGGTTGTATTCTTATAGCCATGGATGCTTGTGATTTAGTGCAGCATGATATTTCTTATCTTCTAGACACATTTCCTTGGGATGACTTCTTGATAGACATTGCAGGTCTATTTGTCGAGTACTACATTTAGGATTTGAGAGAGACTATTGATCAAATTCATCTTCTCTTTGATGAGGATGATCCTTCTTCATTTGTTGCGATGGAATACTCTAACCCTCATCTTGATTCTCTACTTGATCCTTTTTTTGAGTTTGACATGAGTTTTTATCCTTTGATACATCAGTTGGAGGAGGTTTTCGTATCTTCAAATAAAACATTTGACTCCTTGGAGATTGTCATTCATGAGACTCAAAATTCACTTGATATGTCACATTGCATGATTCAGATTGTTCATACTTGTGTTTTAGAATCTTATTTAGTTTCTTGAGACATCATAGAGTTTGAGGCTTCTTCCTACAAATTGAGGAGGATTCATTGATACACCTATGGAATTGTTTCTTCCTAAAGGGAAGAACATCATTCAATTTTTGTGGAGAAGTTTCTACATTGATCCAAGAGCATCTACCATGGGTGTATATTCTACATTGAGGGGGTCTTCTTTTTATCTCTTCCTACTTCATATTTTGAGGAGATGTCCTTATCTTTGGAGCTTGATCCAAATTCTTACATATATTAGTTACCATTAGTTCCTTTCTTTGTCACCTTCTATTGCGTATGTTCCTAATTGGTTAGTGGAATCTTCATAAACTAAGGATACAAAGACACATTGGGAGGGTTAATAGTTTATTTGGATTCCCTCTCCTTCTTCCTATCCACAATGGGAAGAACTATTTCATTCTTACTTGGTGTATCTTCTTCCTAAGGGGAGAAATGTTGTTTGTAGGTGTTATACACTAAATTTTGCACCCAATTAAGTGCTTGAGTCTAAAAATATAGTATAACATGGGGACCTTTGCTAACTAAAGTGAAGCCTCTAGATTCTAGGGTGAATGCTCTTGGATAATAACCTAATTTGCCTTTGACCATGAAAGTAAACTTGGAAGGAAAAGGGATAGAGGGCAAACTAAAAGGAAAGGACTAAAAAGAAAAATATCCTACTAGGTGATACACCCAAGGTAACATGAGTCAGGATATAATGACCAAGAATTAACATAAAATCCATGAATTGTGACAAGCATAACTTCTTATCTATAGTTTTGCAAAAAATGTTTCATAGAGAGGTCTGAGATGAAACTATTCGAGGACAGAAAATATTTCACATAAATAGCTTCAAAGAAGTAGACACAGACTATAACCTACAAACAGACATCCACTCTAGAAAATAGGTATAGGAATGAGACAAGATAGCTAGGAACGAATGAAATTCACAAAAACTATCCTTTTCAGATCACCCACAGTAGTACACAAAGATGCAGAAAAAAGGAAAACTAGAGATAACAAAGAAATTTCTTCAATGGTCAATCAATATATCATTCTTTAGAAAGAATCCTAGTCATATAAAAACCCGAAGGTAGGAAAAATACCATAGAAATTCTTACATAAACTTGGCAAACTGAGAATTACAGACTATGAAAAGTTGGAGGACAGGGAGAATGTCTCAGAAAACTCTTCCAAATCCTAAAAACCACCCTAGAAAATAATAGAAAACAACTTATATACAACCTCCCCAGTACGCAAGATTGGGATTTGATCAATTAATCAATTAGGAAATAATTAGGGTTACAATAGATTCCACATAAACAATGCATAAACCCTAAGACTATCAATTCTTCTCATTAATGGGTTTGATAAATATATCAGACGAGTAGATATGTCTTTTAAAATATCCCACTTCCCCATAAATTTGAGAAGATAGATCACCTTGATCCATCTACCCAGTCTGGAGGTTGAAAACATTTCCACCACCATGAAAACCTGAGAAACACCATTTAAATATTTGAATTTAAACTCAAACCGTCATAGGTGACGCAAAATGCCTCATCAATAGATGAGATTTGAATCTCCAACAATCTTTAAAATATGACCGTCCATTCCCTTAAGGTTACCTACAAGCACAAGATTAGAGTTTCCATGCATCAACACAGCGTGATGGCTTATAAGTTAAATAAATTCTTCTTCACCATTGAGGCATTAAGGCGATCATTTGATCCAAAGAAACTTGATGAGTCTTTAACCTGTCTTTCTAACCTTAGCCTTAACCTTCCTTTGACTAATTTTTCTTTTTAACTTCGGGTGTCTGAAATCCTTCATGTCTCAAAGTCGCTAGATGATTTGGTTAACCCTGAGTTCACCACAAGATTCAGTGACAACCACAAGTTCATATTTAAGATCAACAATCTACATGCAATCTCCAGACCATAGAATAATATTCCTTATCCTTGCGAGATTAATAGATATCCACAAGATTTAAAAATGATCAACAACCCAGATCATAACCTGACTTTAACTTTAATATAACTCTAAATCATTCCAATATTATGCAACTCAACGTATCTACAAGTCGTGGGATGATTTACTTGACCCTTGGTTTATTATGAGATCTAGCACAGGCTATAGGATTTAGAACATGATCAACAATCCTTGCGTAATCTTACAAGAGATTACTTAACCATGATCCCATTAAGAGATCACGTGACTAAGAGGAAAAAAAACTAGACTTAAACCATGAGTTTATTTGGAGATCATGAGATTAATCGAGTCACTGAATCTCGAAACACTTTGACTAAAACTGGTTTCATTATGAGACTTTCCGCACAACACATGATCAAGATTAGATGAATGGTTAGCATTCAAGTTCGGATCAAATAAGAATATGTTAGTAATAAGTCAGAGGGGGTGAATTAGTGGCCACAAAAATATTCCAATAATCAGCCCTTAAAACCTAGTACCACAATATTAAGCCTCTATTTATCTCTAGTCCTATAAGATGAATGCCTCCAAATACTATTATCAAATTACTACTACTCGGAATGCTTTGTAAAACCTTCTACTGTATGTTTTTCTGAAAAGTGGTCTTTTAATTTACTGAAAGACAATAAATTATCTAGATTATACCAATCAATCCAATTAAGCTATGTGTAATGAAAACACTAAACTAATGATTCATAGACACATTGACACATGTATTTTTAACGTGGAAACCCTATTAAGGGAGAAACCACTTGGGACCGGTAACCCAAAATTTTCACTATTCTGAAGTGAGCTTGGTGAAGAGACAACCCTGTTAAAGGTTACAAAAACACTTTTAGGTGTGACCTTGTTATAGGTTTTAAAAGTTTAGTCTATCACTTGATATTGAGAATCTTTATGCTACCTTCCTTGATCAAACACTCACTTGGCCTATCAATGCGTATCTGGCATCTGATGCTATCTTCATGATAAAACATTTTGACACTCCTTGAGATGTATCTCCATATAGAAAGGATCTTTAAATCTCCCTTAGTTAAGAGACTTTATGAATCAATGGTTAAACTGAAACAATATGATCTGTTCACATAAACAACTTATACTTGTAGATTTTTAGATCTATTGTAATCTCATAAAACTATTCTGATAAATATATCTCTATTTATACCTTTTCTCAACTTTGATTCTTCTCAGTGATGCCATGATCTGTTGCTCGGTGTCCATAGAAAACTTTATCTCTTTCCTTAGCTTGATTGATCAACACTGTATGAATTTTCTCTTCATTAGTTTCTCCTTAACATCCTCTTTTTCATTCACTCCCCTTGATCCATAATAAATCAAGTTTTTCTCTTAAATAGACATGATATCACTGGTGTTAGGTTCTTGATTTTCTTTATCTTGACATGATCCACAATCTTAGCCAATTAGATTTAAAGAAAAACTCTTGTTTTATCTCACAGTGATCTTCTTGCCAACTGGTCAAAACAACTTTAAATCCTTTACTTATGGTTGGCTTATCTTATTGATGAAAACAATGATAACTACCAGTTAAGTCTATATTTATCTCTATCAGCTAGATATTTTTTTGTTTCTAAACTCTAGTTATTATCAGTGATTTACCTCTTTGATAGCGTCGATTAACACTCTAGTTCTCCTCACACTTCTCCGTCTGTTTACACTATGTTTTTGGTCATCAGGTACACTTGTGATTCTTCTCATCGGTAATGCTTTTCAATGTTCTTTCTCGGGCATCATTGTGACTTTACTGTCAATGATCTTTGTTTGTCAGGTTTCACTGACCGTCGGTGTTTGTAGTCACTTTGTGAATACTTGTATTTTATGCATTACATAAAGCATAATCTTTTACTTTCTAATTCTCTGAAGTCTTTAAAACTTTTTATATAACTGATTAGATTATATCAAGTTGACATCAATGACAATACAATCTATTAACTGATTTAATGTCTTGCATTATCTTTCTACATTTTGGTGATCAACTTAACATCTTCAAACATTCAATCAGTTACATGTCATCAATGTCTTTCTTTGGCATTGATGGAAACCTACTACATTATCATACTATACTATCACTAATACAATATGAAATTTACAGTTTCATCTATCTTTCCTAACGTAACTATTAAAATTTTTGGATCTCGGTAAGCTCAAATAGCTTAGATTTGTTTCTTGTAGAGTGGTTGTCTTCAATCTTTAATCCCTTCACTGGATAGATGTAGCATCTTCTTTCTCTATTCTGATATGTGCTCTTCCTTGTTCCTCTTCTTGATAATCTTTTGTTCCTTTGACAACATTCTTTCTCTTTGTCTTAACTCTCTCCCTTTGTCTACTTCTCTCCCTTAGATATTTCATATGTAATTAATTTCTCTCCCTTAGAATATTGATTAACTCTTCCTTCTAATTCTCAGGAACTTCACTTTATGAGTAATGATATAATCTTTTATGATCAATGACATCATCTCTCCCTTTATATCATATTAGAATCATCTCTCCCTTTGTATGATAAAGACCATGTATGATAATTAGAAGACCATATCTCCCTTTGACAACAATTCCAAAAAGATACTTCTCCTTGTTTTTATCATCTTCCATCCTTTACATAAAATATTCCTTGAATTTTCCTATCCATCAGCAATTAAATGTTACTAGTGTTCAGTGTAGATTTGTACCTTGTAGATGTATCTCTTTCTATCCATCTCAGTGTTTGCATCAACATGAATGATCTTCATATTTGGTATAGGCTTACGCAACCTCCTAGTCAGCTTACTAACCAATAGACAAGAGTAGGATCCCTAGTATCTCTCTCAGGTACTCAAATGTATCCATTGGTAATGGCTTGGTGAATATATCAACTAACTGTTCCTTTGATTGAACATATTCTAGTGTCACTTCCTTTTCTTGCACCTGTTCTCTTAGATAGTGGTACTTGATAGCAATATGCTTAGTCTTAGCATGCATGACTAGATTCTTAAAAATGTTAATTGCACTAGTGTTATCACAGTAGATAATTACTGGTTCTATAATCTTCATGTTCATACCTTCCAGCAATTGTTTAATCCATGCAATATTTAAGAAATTAGCAACAAAATCCACATACTGTACTTCTGCAGTAGATTAAGAGATGCATCCTTGCTTCTTCCTTATCCATTTGACAAGTTTTTCACCGATGAAGAATGCTCCTCCAGTTGTGCTCTTTCGGTCATCAATGTTTCCAACCCAATCAACATCTATATAGACTTGTACCTCAAATTTTTGTTCTCTTTTGTACCATAAGACATAGTCCTCAGTGTTCTTCAGATATCTCACAATTCTCTTGACAACAGTCATATGTGATTCTTTGGGATTAGCAGCGAATCTAGCAACTATCCCCACTGCATGTGCTATATTTGGTCTGGTATGAACAACATACACCAGTTTTCCAATCATAGATCTATATAAGGTCTGATTTACCTCATTATATTTATCTTCTTTTGTTATCTTACATCTAGTAGCCATAGGTGTTCCAACTAGTTTGTAATCTTCCATCTTGAATATCTTCAGCACTTACTTGATGTATTTGGACTGAGTGATATAAATGCCTACATCTTGTTCAAGAATCTATAGACCAAGAAAGAATTTGATCTCCCCAACCATAGACATTTCAAATTTCTTTCTCATTTCATTAGCAAAGGATTTGCATAAAAATTCATTTCCCCCAAAAATGATATCATCAACAAAAATTTAATCAATCATAATATTACCATGAGGATCTTATTTTAAGTATAGATTTATATTTTCATTTGTTCTAACAAACTTTATGCTAATGAGATAGGAGTGAAGTCTTTCATACCAAGCTCTAGGTTCTTGTTTCAACCCATAAAAGGATTTATTTAGTCTACATACCATGTTTCTCTTGTATGGATTAACAAACCCTTCTGGTTGTTCAATGCATACCTCTTCTTAAAGTATTCCATTTAGGAATGCATATTTGACATCCATCTGGTATACCTTGAATCCTTTAAATGCAGCATAAGAAAGTAAGATTCTAAGTCCTTCTAGTCTAGCAACTGGTGCAAAGGTTTCACCATTGTCAATACCTTCTTCTTTAGTATATCCCTTTCATACTAGCATTGCTTTGTTTCTAGTGACTTATCCATTCTCATTTAGCTTGTTTATGAATATCCATTTGGAATTGATGACATTCTTGTCATTTAGTCTCGGTACTAGTGCCCATATACTATTATTCTCTATTTGTTCTATTTCTTCATTCATAGCACTGACCTATTCTTCATTTTCAAGTGCATTATAAATAGATTTACGCTAAAAATCACAAAGTAAACATCTTGTGTTTAGTGACTTATTTCTTGTTCTTGTTCTAGCCTTCTTGTCACCTATGATTTGATTTTGTGGTTGATGTCTTCTGACATACTTAGCAAGTTTTGGTTTAGCTCTTTGTTCATCATTTTGATCAGATTCTTGATCTTCATTCTGATCTTCATTGTTCAGAACATCATATTGAGTATTTTCCTAATTTTTGGTAATTGTAGCCTGATGCTTGAGTGCAATGTTCTGATGCTCAGGAGTGACACACTGTTGCTTAGGTATATTGTTAGGTTCTATATAAACAAACCTCTTGTATTCATCTGGTTCCTTCTTTCTTTCCTTATCATTCTTTTATGCAAATTCATCTATTTTAACATTTGCACTTTCAATTATTTTGTTAAATGACTTGTTAAGACATTTATAAGCCTTGATTTTAGTTGAGTACCCTAGGAAGATACCTATATACACTTTTGGAGTCTAGTTTTCCATTTCTATCATCCTTCAAAATATAACATTGACTACCATAGATTCTGAAGTAACTTACGTTGGGTGTACGACCATACCAAATCTCATAGGGTGTCTTCTTTGTGTCCTTCTTCAATTGTACTTTGTTTAATGTGTAGACAACAGTACTGATAGCTTCCCTCCAGAAATTTTGAGTGATGGTTTTCTCAATCATCAATGTTCTTTCATACTCAACAATTGATATGTTTCTCCTCTGATTAATTCCATTTTGTTATGGTGTTCTTTGTGCAAAAACATATCTTTTAATTCCACACTCATTGCAATAGTTAGTGAATTCATATGATGTACATTCCCCTCCTCTATTTGAACTTAAGCATTTTAGTTTCTTTTCACTTTGTTATCTATTATTTCTTTGTACCATTTAAACATTTGGAATGCTTCAGATTTATCTTTTAAAAAAATTACGGTCGTCATTCTAGAATAATCATCAACAAAGAGAAAGAAATACCTATCTCCATAGTAGCTCTTTGTCCTCATCAGTCCACATAGATATGTATGGACTAATTCTAGAGTAGCATTATATGTATGTGTTTTACTCTTGAAACTAGACTTTTTCATCTTACCTTTTTAACAATTATTCCACATGATATGCTCAAGCTTAGTCATTGTCGATAAGCCTTTGACATTCATTTTGTTTCTTATCTTTATCATGTTGTCAAATTTCACATGACACAATCTTTTGTGCCACAACCATATGTCTTCGTTTCTAGCCATTAAATAAGTGGTGTTAGTATCATCAAGATAGAAAAGGTTACCTTTCGTCTTCTCACCGGTGCCTATCAACCTTCCTAATTCATTAAAGATTTTTGCCTTCTTATTTTCAAATGCTACTCCGTGACCAGAATTGTTCAGCAGTAAACCACTTAACAAATTATAATTTAGTTCTTTTACCCAGTAAGCATTTTCACATTTTATTAGGTTATTCAACATTATGGTTCCTTTACCTTCAACTAAACAAGGTGTATCATTTCCCATTCTCACTGAACCACCATTATAGTATTCAAAAGTCTCAAACTTTTGTTTATCACTAGTCATATGGTGAGTGCAGCCACTATCTATGATCTAGACATCATTTTTACTAACTGTAGATATGAGTGCAGTTTCTACATACCTTTCTTCATCTTCATCTAAATCATCCTTCATGGCTACAAACACCATCTCGATGTCTTCTTCTGATTTAGTTTCGGTGTCATGAGCTCTATTCTCAGCTAGGTAACAAGATTTCTTTCCTTTTTCCTTGTAGTCTTGGGTATGTCTCTTGTCAAATTGGTAGTTTCTCCGGCAATCTCTATTATCACCTTTATCAAAATTCTTCTCATATGATCTATCATTTCCTATGTCATCTTTTCTTCTAATAGCATGTTTATGAATTGAGTTACTTATCTTTAAAGAAGATTTGAACATAGATTATATAGATGGTAAGACACTATTATCAAAGTTGTTCATCTCAACTTAAATCAGTCTTCCAATCAGACTATCTAGAGTAAATTTATTGTTTGCAACTTCTCTCATTTCTTGAATGGCAGAAACTCTAATAGCATATATAGGCAGTAAGGTTCTTAAGATTTTACTTACCACTATCTCCTCTTCAAGTGTACCTCCAACTCCTCAGATAGCATTGACTACCTCTTTGATTTTGAAGCTATACTGAGTGATATTTTCTCCTTCTTTCATCTTTAGGTCATCAAACCTCCTTCTTAGGATTTATGCCTTTTCTCTTAGTACATTAGCATCTCCTCCATGTAGCAACTTCAACTTATCCCATATTTTCTTAGCAGAGGTGCAGGTTTTGACATCTTCAAACTCAACATTGAAGAGAGTTGAGGCAAGTTCTATCATCATGCAATTATGATCATGCTTTACTCTCAATTGCTCAAGAGTGTGAGGTCCTATAGGAAACACATATTCAGTATCTAAGTATTCAAAAATATCATTTCCAATATATGATAGGTGGATTCTTATTCTACTTTATCATGATGAAAAGTTGTCTTCATTCAACTTGTGCACATCTCGTCTATTCATCTTGTGATCTTTTGATTGAGCTATTAAACTCCCTTTCTAAGCACACAAGCTCTAATACCAATTGTTAGTAATAACTGAGAGAGGGGGTGAGTGGCTGCAAAAATATTCCAATAATCAACCCTTAAAAATTAGTACCACAATATTAAGCCTCTAGTTATCTTCACTACAATAAAATGAATGCTTCCAAATACTATTATCAAATTACTATTGCTCAGAATGCTTTGTAAAACATTCTATTGTATGTTTACTGAAAAGCGGTCTTTTTATTTACTAAAAGACATTAAATTATCTAGAGTATACTAATAAATCCAATTAAGCTATGTGTAATGAAAAACACTAAAGTAATGATTCATAGACACATTGACATGTGGATTTTTAATATGGAAACCCTGTTAAGGGAAAAAACACTTGGGACTGGTAACCCAAAATTTTTACTCTTCTAAAGTGAGCTTGGTGAAGAGCCAATCGTGTTAAAGGTTAAAAACACAGTGTTAGGTGTGACCTTGTTATAGGATTTAAAATTTTAGTCTGTCACTTGATATCGGGCATCTTTATGCTACCTTCCTTTATCAAACACTCACTTGGCCTGGCAATAGGTATCTATCATCTCATGCTATCTTCATGATCAAACTTTTTGATACTCCTTGGGATGTATCTCAATATATCTAAAGGATCTTTAAATCTCACTTGTTTAAGAGACTTTTTGAATTATTGGTTAAATTGAAATAGTATGATCTGTCCACATATACAACTTATACTTGCAGCTTTTTAGATCTATTGTAATCTCATTAAACTATTCTGACCAATATATCTTGGTTTATACCTTTGCTCCACTTTGATTCTGCTCGGTGATGTTGTGCTCTATTACTCGATGTTTGCAAAAATATTTAGCTCTTTCCTTCGCTTGATTGATCAACACTGTATGAAGTTTCTCTTCATCAGTTTCTCCTTAGCATCCTCTTTTTCATTCATTTCCCTTGATCCGTAATGAATCAATTTTGTCTCTTAAATAGACATGATATCTCTGTTGTTAGGTTCTTGATTTTCTTGATCTTGACGTGATCCATAATCTTAGCCAATGAGATTTAAAGAAAAACTCCTATTTTATCTCACAGAGATATTCTTTCCAACTGGTCAAAACACGTTTAAATTATTTACTTATCTCTGGCTTATCTTTTTGATGAAAAAAATGATAACTACCAGTTAAGTCTATATTTAGCTCTGCCATCTAGATATTTTGTCATTTCTAAACTCCAATTATTATAGGTGATTTAACTCTTTGATAGTGTCGATCAACACTCGAGTTCTCCTCGGGCTTCTCCCTTAGATTACACTATGTTTCTGGCCATCGGGTATGCTTGTGATTCTTCTCGTGAGTGTTATTGTTTGGGCATCACTGTGACTTGACTGTTGGTGATCTATGTCCATCAGGTTTCACTGACCGTCGATGTTTGTAGTCACTTTGTGAATACTTGTCTTTTATGCATTACAAAAAGCATTTAATTTTACTTCCTGATCCTCTGAAGTCTTTGACACTTTGTATATAACCGATTAGATTATTTGAATTTGACATTAATGAAAATACAATCCATTAATTGATTTAATGTCTTTCATTATCTTTCTACATTTTGATGATCAACTTAACTTCTCCAAACATTCAATCAGTTACATGTCATCAGAATATTCCTTTTCCATTGTGGGACTAGGAGATAAACAAGGAGATTTTGATGCGCACATGACTAATATGGAAACCTAAGTTACTCCAAAAAGGTAATGAAGAAATAGACCAAGTCACCAAGAACTTAATTTTTTTATAAATTTGAAAAGCAACAGTCATTAGGCATAGGGGTTTAAGCTAGAGACTTACAAATATGCAGAGATCAAGGAGAAGACTAGGAAACATGGTGAGAAACCTTACCAGCTAAGCTCTACCCTTGTGGGAGCCATATTTACTCCACCTATAGCCAAATTTAGGATAGGATGTGAAATTTGGGTAACATTTTTGGCGATTTATACTGAATGTCAACCTATTAGACACAAAAACCAGTGGCCTAGAAACATTTTATTAGGCATATGAGTTTGCATTTGAGCGCATAAATAATTTTGGTAAAGAGGAGGAGGACCAAAAAACCAAAAACCAAAAAAAGGAGCTATACAAGCAGAAAATACTAACTGACTGTGCACAAGCACTTGGAGGAAAGCAGGGAAAACTAACCTAGAGAGAAGAATAGAAAGCGAGAAACCTAATTACAAAGCTGAACAAACCTCAAACTAAGGCTTGAGATGAAAACCATTGATAGAATTTGGCAAGGCTTCTCCTTGAAGAGTTTATATCTGAAAATCATTATGTTCCTTGCACTCAATGATCACAAATGGGCCTCCCCAAAAATATTCTAACTTGGTATGCCTGCCAGGTCTAGATCTATACACTCCCATTTGAGGACTATATCCCCAACATCAAAGTTCCTAGATCTGGCCCTCTTATCAAAGATCCTCTTAGTTTTCATCTATTGGAACTACATGGTCTAGGTAGACTTGTTTCTAACTTCTTCCAACTCCATTAGTTGATCGTATCTTATCTACAAAGGGTCTTCTTCTTCAAAGACGACAAGTTGAGAAGAAAGATATAGAGCTGGTAATTCTATTGAGATGGAGACTTTAGCTTCCTTTCCATATACTAGCATGTAATGGGAATCTCCAATGATCTTCTTGGGAGTGATCCTATCGAATCATAAGGAAGATTTCAATTTGGAGTGCCTATCTCTCTATTTTTCCTGCAGAGTCATTTTTATTATCCTAGTTAGATTCTTATTAGTAGATTATGCTAAACCTTTACCCTGGGGCTAATAATTGGAGCTTGTGTTCAGGTAAACACCATGTTTAATTTTCCATTCAGTGACTATTAGGCCTGTCAAGGCAAGTGAATTATCTTATATAATAGAGTCTGGGGTCCCAAACCTATGAATTATGTCATCATAAAAGCTCAAGACAACACACTCATTAGCTTCCTTTAATGTAATGGCCTAGGTCCACCTGGTGAAGTTATCAGTTCTAGTGATTATCCACTTATGGCCTACACTATATGGGGGTTAATTAGGCCTGTGAAATTAGTACCCCACTTCATGAAAGGTTGATCTTTCCTGATTGGTTGGAGGGGCAGAGCTCCAAGACTTTATTTTCCTACAAACATGACACACTTCATGAATTTCCTCACATGATCATGACTATCCTTAAAGATAGATTACCAATAGTATCTAGCCCTCATGATATTAAAAGTAGTAGTCCTAGGAGAGAAATGACCTCTGGAAGGTCCATCATGAAATTCATTTACGATGCCTCCTACTTGCTCTGAATCAATGCATCTTAAAATAACACTTTTATGATCTCTTCTAAAAAGGATCTCATCTATCAACACAAAGGGGATAGATTTCAATCTATAATACCTTCTTTTGGCTGAATTTAAATTTTTCAGGGCACACTCCTGTCCTTAAGAAATGAACCATGTTAGGAAACCAACCTACTTCCTTGGCATGTTCTTCTATTGAATGCACAATTAAGGATGCATTCATTTTCTCTTGATCTTTTGGAGTTTCACCCTCTATCAATTATTCACAAAGGCCTCTTCCTCTGATCATCTTGGTGACTTGGATATCAATGTAAAATTCCATAACTCTGGTTATCCAACCACCTCTTTTCTCATTTAGGTCTCTAGAAAGTAGGAATTCTTTGATGCTCAGATAAGTGACTTTCAATTGTACTTTACTTTGAGTCAATAGATATCTAAAATTTTTAAGGCTTTTCACCACAATAAGTACATGTTTCTCTACTAAAGACTATCTCTATCCATACTCTTCCAAAACTTGTCTAAAGAAAGCAATAGGATGATCCAATCCTTCTAAATTTGTCTTAGTCAACATGGAAGATATGGCATCAGAGCCCCCATAAGCATACAAAAAAAAATCCTTGCCGAAGTCAGGATTTAGAAAAGAAGGAGCCTCTGTTAAAGCCTCTTTGATGGATTGGAAATTATCTTTCCCTTCTTGGTTCCAAATGAATATTGCATTTGTCTTCAACATTGTTGTTAAAGGCTTCAATAAATCTTCAATGTTAGGAAAAAAAATGCCTGACAAAGTTAATCCTTCCTATGAAGGATTGAAGACTTTTCTTGTGAGGTGGTAGGGGTAACTCTAAAATAGCTGCAATCCTCTTAGGGTCTACTGTAATTCCTTGTTTGGATATAATATATCCCATCAGTTTCCCTTCATCGACTGCAAACATACATTTCTTGGGATTGAGGGAGATCCCAAACTCCCTACACCTAAAAAATATTTTCCTAAGATGTTTGATGTGGTCTACTGCGTATTTAGAATAGATAATGATATCATCTAAGTAGACTAGTAAAAAATTGTACATGAGGCGTTTAAAGGCCATATACGTAGCCTTTTGAAAGGTAGCACCTACATTTGTCAAATCAAAAG
Organism: Thuja plicata; assembly: GCA_018584345.1. Lineage (NCBI taxonomy): Eukaryota > Viridiplantae > Streptophyta > Pinopsida > Cupressales > Cupressaceae > Thuja > Thuja plicata. The sequence continues at coordinate 4,244,976 of MU223104.1, forward strand.
GAATATTCTAATAAGCCATGGTTCCCCACTTGGTCATAAATGCAGCCTTATATTGATCTTCATAATGAACCAGGATCTGATTGTATCCTGAATAGCCATCCAGTAACAAAAATTGTTCTGATCCAAAGAAACATTGTAGAATCTTCTCCATGGATGGCAATGGATGGTGATCTTTTAGGGATGCCCTATTAAGGTCCCTAAAGTCAACACATAGCCTTAGTTCCCGGTTATTTTAACTAATAGGAACAAGGTTGGACACCCAACTAGTATGCTTAATTGGGTATATGATACCACTCTCTATTACTTTGAGAACCTCCTTATGCATGAGTGGCTCAAGTTTGGGGTTGACAGGCCTTTGCTTCTATCTAACTAGCTTGGCATTTGGCTCTAAGTCAATGGTATGTTGAGAAAGTGTTGGGTTAAAGCCTTTGAGGTCTTCATATTTCCAAGAAAAGACATTACTGAATTCCTAAAAAATTTGAATATAATCTTGTGTTTGTGAATCAGTGTTAACCTTCCCAAATTTCAAGCTTTTACCTAGCTGAAGCTCTAAATTAGTGCAATATTCTTGTTGGAATATCAAGCCAACTTTAGTCTTCTTTTCTTGGTCATCTTTGTTGAAGAGAGATTCCAAGGTGATTAGGCCTTTAGGAAACTTATTAGATTTGAGTTGCAACACTTGGTCACCATTGTTCCATATCAACCTATCTTGATTATGCTCTAAAAAGACATCTTCAAACAAAAATTGTAGAAATTTCTCATCATTATCAAATACTTGCCAATTAACATTATTATCAAGAACGCAAGGTCTAAAAAATAACTTTGATATGATTTTACCCCTTTTCCATTGAAATCCTATTAAGAATGTCATATTGGGATCCAATCTCAGATAATCTATCTACATTCTGATTAAGTTTTCTAGGGATAGAAATAATGTTGAAAGAATGAAAATCTTCTATAGCATCCAAAATTTGATGCATGTAGGCTTTCATTATATCATTCTTGGTTGCACTTATCCCTGTCACTTGGCTGACCACTAGCTCAATGTCACCATATACTTTTAGGGCTTTGATACCTCTTTTCCTAGCCCATTCTAGTCCATTTACTAAGCTCTCATATTCAGAAATTTTTCTATTTAAATAAAAATTGAATCTAAAGGTTGTATAGTATTTTTCACCTTTCAGAGAGATCAGCATAGCACCACCACTAGGTCCATGTCTGCTTCTAGCACCATCAAATAATAGGTCCCACACTTTATTGCTCTATTCTTATGATTCCTCAGTGTCTGCCTTTAAAATATTTTTCTCTAAGAAACCATCCTCCTGTATCACATAATTTCCCAAACTAGCATCCCGAATAACACTGGCTTGGGCATCTAAAGTCCTTTCTGATTACAATTCATCTAGATAGATATATGGGATTCTTTCTATCTTAGTGTTTGTTTCTCTGATGTTTGGAAATTTATTATTATCAAGTGCAAGACAACATGCATTAAGTATATTAGACACATAAGGTTCTATATGGTTAGCTACTAATCACTCAGACTTAATAGTGACCTTAGTTTGGTACCTAGTATGGAAAAGCATGTGAGACTAGTCAGAAGAAAGATAGCCTCCGATCTTGGCTATGAATTATCTTGATAGACATAAGGAAAAGAGAGAAGGAAGATCTATGACATAGATGTCAATTAGAATAGGTAAATTGGGGCTTGCATGGAGGATCAAGCTTGTGTCCTAAGCCCGACCTATTGTGTTTACTGATGAATGATCAAGTTGTGTTACCTTCTTGTGAAAAGGTTTATTTTTAAGTCCTAATTGGTTAGCCACCTTCATGGGCATGAATCAAATAGTAGCCCCACTATCCACCATACAATTAAGTACTAAAGAATTTCCAATAACTAATGATACATTAAAGGGAGGTGGTTTTAAGTTCCTATCTTTAATGACATCTTCTTTGGTGTTGTTTCCTGCAAATTTCTTCTCTTGATCAGTGTTGATTAACACTGACTTGTCTACATTCTTTGTGAGTTCTTGAGGGAGTACTTAAAAAAATGCCTTTTTCAATATTTTAGGTTTCCCTAGAATAGCTAAGGAGTCCCACATGGTCATAGTCACATTCATCTTCTTCATATTATCCACAATATTAAATGTCACTGCTATATGTACTTTTTGGTGTTCTTTAATTATTATGGGATCAACCTCCATAGGAGATTGACTCTCTTTGAATAGAATTATGTGAGGACTCTTTAGTATGGAAAGAATAGATGGATGTGATGACCCTGCATATGTAGAAGCTTTTTCTCAACCTTTTACTCACTCCATTTCCTGAGCTCTTCTTTTAGATCTAGTGTTGGCTGTAATTGGAGATTCACCATTTACTCCATTAAAATCACACTCTTCCTAATTAAAGAGGATAGTCCCATCAAATTGCATATCTTGTTGGGGCACTAAACAACTAGAAGATGTTTCTAATTGGGTGTTCAGTGCATTTTTTACAATGAGTGCTTGGTTCATCCATCCATTTGATCATGTAGCCTGATTATGAGGTTAGTTGCAAGGAAAACACCATTCATTCTATGAGACCAGATTGTTCTAACTTGAAACCATATCCCTAGTTGGATTTGTAGAGTTAAGAGGCGCAAGATTATAAGGTTGGGATAACCTATGATTGAATTTTTTCCTTTGGCCTTGGTAATTCCCTTGATATGGTGGTTTATTACGTTGATAGGATTGTCCTTGATTTTGTTATTATTATTTAGGACCTTGATTTTGTTGCTAAAACATTGGTCTACTTCCTTGATTCTATTTTTTGTACTAGTCAACTCATTACTCATGGTCTGTAATAACATCTTCATTTCTTCTTGACTACATCTTAATTCAAGTAGCTCTTGAGAAGGGACTGCTTTGGATTCCTCTTATCTAGTACTAGTTTGAGGTGTTATGATAGTGGGTATAGGGGTAAATGGAGGAATTTGAAAGGACATATTGGGCTGGATGCTAGGAAAAATAGGCATGGGTGGCCATGGGACTATCATACCGACCTGAATTAAATAATTCTCAGCTCTGACTACTATGTCAAAAGCCTAAGGTAGTGAGATACCTCCCATGCATTGAATCATGGCACATATGTTTATATTCAGAATTTTCAAAAAGTTTAGGAAAGCATGGTTAGCTAAAGGCATTACAGAGATAGGAATCATATTCCATGTTTTTAGGAACCTATTGTTAAAATTTATCATCTACTCTTGAGTAGCCCTCCTTATGGTTGTGATTTTCTCAACTAGAGATAAATAATCTGATTTATCCTCAAAATATTTGCATAATGATTCCCCTAATCTATCTCATTAATCAATGGAACTAATAGCTAATGTTCTAAACCATTCTAAAGCCTTACCTTTGAAAGAGGCTGCTAATAGCTTGGTAGCCTTGTCTTCTTTAGTGATATGATGAACACTACAAATGCTAGCCACATCTTTTAGTGTTCACAAGATGTTGTCTTCCCTTCTCCTATGAAATCAGGTAGACTTTTGAGTTTTGCCAAGGGCACATCATGATGTTGAGAAAAATTTAAAGGACTACCCTGATTAAAGGGTACAAATGAAAATTGTCTTGTCGTTGTAGGAGTTGTGATCTGTTGAGCAAAAACTGTATGGGTTGCACTAGAACAAGGAAAAGGAGTTAAATCTATTAAGGAATCTTTTCTTAAAGATATTCCTCTCCTTCTTGAATAGAGAAGCAAGGGTCTCTCCTCTGAAATAGGGAGTGTAGATTCTACTCTCCTTGTAGGGGATGTCCTTTGAGATGATATTATTAATGACAATTATTCAATTATGTATATCATTGATGTTACAAATGTATATACACTTATGTAGTGATTCTACACAAATGTCCACATCTAAACAGAACACATTTGGTGAATTGAAAGAGTTTTTTGGTGTTGACCAAGCACAGTCAGGTATTGAAGATGTTCAGTGTTGATCGAGTCACTCGGGCATATCAGTCATGATTGGGCATTAAAGAAACACAGTGTTGACCGAGTTGATTATTCAGTGTTAGCCGAATAACAATGGTTTACATTTTTAATTGGTTATATGAGACTGACTGAATTATGATTTTTTACTTATTTAGAAGCGTATTCAAGCCGACTTGATAGGGCTTATCATACATATCAAGGTCAAGTTTTGATTGAATATGTTGAGAGAAGTATGTGAAAAAGTTGAAGATAAGTAGAAGTTTGGAATTCTGTGATATGTAGAGTGAAGACAAAATCAGATGTGATTCTGATTGAGTACATAACACTTGGAACTACAATAGAATATTTGATCAGCAAGGATCCAGTTACAATTAGAACAGTGATCTGAATAATCAAATAAAGTTTCTTACACATTTGGTCAATTCATTGTTACTTTATAATAATTGTAGCAGTGATCTCAAATCTTTGAACAGAGTAGACTTAACAGTCTTTTTTTAAATCCTTTCACAAGGTAGCATTTCTATGTTGAAGTGTTGAAGACCTCTAACAAGGCCACTCCTCACAGGGTGATTTAAATCCTCTAACAGGGTCACAACTAGCAATATGTTTTGTAATCTTTAACAGGGTTGGTTCCTAATAGGGCTCACTTAAGAAGAGTGAACAATAGTAACTAGTTACATTGGTGGTTTTTCCCATATTGGGTTTCCATGTTAAATATTGGTGTCACCTGTGTATATGTTATTTGTTCCATGTTTTATGTTTTTGCACTTAATCACTAAAGTATAATTGTGTTGGATAATATAAATATTTCTTTGACACCCGAGTTACAGAAGAATATCTTAATTATCTGAGTAATAGTGGTATATTGTTTAAGACATCCAAGGGACAAGGGATTTGTTTTGGAGTAACTGATTCACCCCTCCCCTCTCAGTTACTTATCTCATTTCCAACAATTGGTATCAGAGCTGCAAGTTCTTTTAGAAAAGGTTTGAAGGCCTAACCTAAAGACCATAGATGTCTTACAGAAGGGTGATCCCAAAGCTAAACAAAGAAAACTTTCATGTGTGGCAAGAGCTAATGAGACTACATCTATCTACTATTGGAGATGTTGGTTTGCAATTTTTGGACAACAAATATGTGCAACCAACAGGGACTATGAGTGTGGAACAGATGATGAAATGAAAGCTCCATAACATAATGATGATTGATATAGCTTCTTCACTTAGCTACTCAGAATTTGATAAAGTCAAGGACTACCTTACAACCTATGATATGTGGAAGAAATTATAGGACATTCATGGAGGAGATGAAAATGTAAAGAGAGCCAAAGCAGAAAGTCTGAGAGGATAATGTGACCATATGAAAATGAAAGAAGGAGAAGAAATTACAAGATATAGTGATAGAATCAAAAAGATTATGAGTGCCATTAGAGTTGTAGGAGGAATAATTGAAGATAGAGTAGTGGTCAACAAAATATTAAGAACTTTACTTCCTATCTATGCTATTAGAGTTTCATCTATTCAAGAGATGAAGTGTAATAAGGATATAACTTTGGATACATTGGTTGGAAGGCTTACAAATTTTGAGACAGAAAACTTTAAAAATTACTCTACTAGCTCTAGCAATTTTGAGTCTGCATTCAAAGCTAAATTAAACCTTGGTAAGAAGGATAGATACTCAAAAGGGAAACAGATTGATAATGATAGTGATGATGAATTTGATGATGAAGATCTAGATATCATTGAAGCATTACTTACAAGAAGAGTTGTCAAAGGAAAATACAAAGGAAGAATGCCATTGATTTTTTTTTCATGCAATGAGGTTGGTCACATTGATGCCAAGTGTCCGAAAAAAGAAAACAAAGATGAGAAAAAGTTTAACAAGTACAAAGGAAAGAAATATTTCAAGAGCTACAAGAACAAAGGTAAGAAGTCATGTTATATTGCTAAATATTATGATAGTGATGAAGATGAAGATGAAATGGTTTATATTTCTATTAAGGATGATTCAAATGAAGAAGATGAAAAGACAATAGTTTTCTCACATATCAGTAAAAATGACACATGGATAATTGATAGTGGTTGTTCTCATCACATGACTGGTGAGAAGACAAAATTTGAGCATCTTGAGAACTATGATGGTGGGAGTGTTAGTTTTGGGAAAGATAAACCCTGCTATGTGAAAGGAAAAGGTTGCATTACTCTAACAGAAGGAATCAAATGTGATAATGCTTATTGGGTTGAAGGACTAAGGAGAAATCTACTCAGTGTAGCACAACTCAACAACATTGGTTTCAAGGTAGAATTCATGAATGGTAAGGCCAAGCTCCTGGATGATAAAGGAACCTAGTCAAAACTAGTAGACAAATAAAAGGTAATCTATTATATCTTGATCTCACTGAAATTTCATGCTTCATTGCACAAGTAGAAGAAAGTTGGCTATGGCATAAAAGCTTGTGTTATGTAAATTTTGATAATCTGGTAAACATAAGAAAGAACAAGAGAGTTAGAGGTATTCCTATTTTGAAGAAACCCGAGTTAGAAATATGTAAACAATGTAAAATAGGAAAAATGAGAAAAACTTACAATACTGATGACATCTTGGAAGTGGTACATACTGATCTATGTGGACCAATTGGGATAACAAGCTATACTAGAGAAAAATATTTTATTCTATTTGTTGATGATCATTCCAGAATGATGACTGTCATGTTTATTAGAGAAAAATCATAAGCTTTTCAGAAATTCAAATGGTATCTTGCAAGAGTTGAAAAACAAATAGGAAATAAACTAAAATTTCTTAGATCTGACAGAGGAGGAGAATCCATTTCTAATGAGTTCAATAAATTCTATAATGAAATAGGAATCAAAATATAGGTATCTACCCCTGGTACACCACAACAAAATGGACTAATAGAAAGAAGAAATAGATCCATTATGGATTCTTCTAGAACTCTAATGATTGAAAAGAATGTTGCTGTCAAATACTGGAAGGAGGCCATTAACACTACAATGTTCACCTTGAAATGAGTTCAACTGAAGAAAGGTAGTAACCAGACACCTTTTTAATTATGGTATGGAAATAAATCTAATGTTCATTATTTCAAAGTATTTAGAAGTAAATGTTACATATTGAAGGAAGCAAGAAATGGAAAACTAGAAGCAATAAGTGATGAAGGAACATTCCTAGGCTACTCATGTAAAAGAAAAGCATATAAATTTCTGAATCTCACTACTCCTAAAGTCATAGAAAGTGTACATGTCAAGATTGATGAGTTTGAAAAAAGTGGTGTAGAGCATACAAGTAAAGAGCCTGAAGAATATAGGAACTTTGCATATCATGAACCTGATATTATTCCTATGACTCGAGAAATGGTGATTGGACAGCAAAACTATTAACAACTGAATATACTAACACAAACTTTGCAACCTGAGTTGCAGACTATGCAACCCGAGCTGCTAGTAGAAGAGACCAAGTCACAGATAGTGGAACCCCAGCATCAGACAGAAGAACATGAAAGAATGTTTGAGAATGATAGACCTAGTGGATCAAGTCCAGAATCAAGATTGAAGGATCCAATACTTACCTGATATGTTAGAAGGCATTATGCACCTGAGAAAATAATTGGAGATCAGATAGAAGGTGTAATGACAAGGAAAAAGTGCAAAGGTACATGTTTACTTAGTGAATTTGAACCTAAAAATGTTAAAGATGCATTGAATGATGAAAGTTGGATAGAGGAAATGAATGAGGAAATTGAGTAGATTGAGAAGAACCAAACCAGGACTCTTGTGCCTAGACCAAAGGACAACAATGTGATTGGAACTAAGTGGGTTTTTAGAAATAAGATGAATGGAAATGGGGAAGTTTTTAGAAACAAGGCGAGACTAGTTTGTAAAGGATACACTAAAGAAGTGGGGATTGATTATGGAGAGATTTTTTATCCTTTTGCAATACTTGAAGGAGTTGTAACTCTTCTGGCATATGTTGAACATAAAGGATACAAACTATATCAATGGATGTGAAATCTGCATTTTTGAATAGAATCCTAGAAGAAGAAGTCTACATTGAGAAACCTAGAGGATTTGTTGATCCTAGCAGAAGGAATATGGTTTGCAAGCTGCACAAAGCATTTTATGGACTAAAGCAAGTGCCCAGAGCCTAGTACAAAAGACTGCATAGTTATATAGAAACTATTGGATTTCATAGAACCAATGATAATAGTAGCTTGTACATCAAAGATGGACTACAGAACAAAATATTGTTAGCAGAGATATTTTTTGATGACATATTATTCACTAGATATGATGACTTATGCAAAGCATTCTCTATAGCTATGAGTAAATAATTTAAGATGTCCATGCTTGGCGAGATTAAATTCTTTGTTGGATTACAAGTTCATCAAATCAAGGATGGTATCTACATTACTGAATTAAAATACATCAAGGATATACTCAAGAAATTTGGAATGGAAGATTCCAAACCAGTTGGAACACGAATGTGTACTAGACAAAAATTGTCTAAGGATGATGATTCAAAAGGGGTAGATCAGACCAACTACAGATCCATGATTGGAAAATTGCAATATGTTTTTCACACCATACCTAATATTGCATTAGCAATTGGTATTGTTGCAATATTTTTAGCTAATCCTAGAGACAATCACATAATGCCAATCAAAAGAATTTTGAGATATCTGAAGGGTATTGAAGACTATGGTTTATTTTATAAGAAAGTTGGGAACTTTGATTTGAAGTCATTCACTAATGTTGATTGGACTGGAAGTGTTCATGATAGAAAGATCACTAGTGGTGGAGATTTATTTATTTGAAAGAGGCTAGTGTCTTGAACTAGAAAGAAACAAAACTGTATCTCTCCGTCTACAACAGAGGCAAAATATGTTGCTAAAGCAGTGAACTGTTCAAAAATCATATGGTTTAAATAGTTTCTATCAGGAATGAAGGAATAAGTAAAAGAACCAGTCATTATCTACTGTGACAACACAAGTTCCATTAACATTTCAAAGAATCATGTGATGCACACCAAAACCAAGCATATAGCAATAAAGTATAATTTATTGAGGGAATTAGTACAGAATAAAGAAGTAAGGTTGGAATATGTAAGTACTAAAGAACAAGTTGTAGACATATTCACCAAACCTTTACCTAGGGATGCATTTTTGTATCTTAGAGGAAACCTAGCGATGCTTCCCCTAACTGAAGCTCACTAAAATAGTTTAGTGGTGCATCAACCCAAGCCTTAGTAAAGATCTATCAGTTGATGCAAGTACATTAGAGCTCATTGCAGATGAATCAGTACATTTAGGTACATTACAACTTCAAAGAGAAATAGTATTCACTATTGGTATTGATATTAATATTTTTGAGGATAGATTCTTTGGAATCTATTGTCTAAGAGGGAGAGTGTGATATAATACAAAAGAAATCACTTAAGAGATAGAGTTTGATGTCAGAGGGAGAGTTTTGATAATAGAGGGAGAAACCTTATCAGAGATAGAGTTTGATGACAGAGGGATTTTTTGGATGAGAATCAGAATGAAGCTAAGGAAATTAAAGAAAATTTTATGTTGCTCTACAATTCTTTGTATTATGACACGTTGTATTTCCATCAATGCCAAAGAGGGAGATTGTTGAAGAAAATTATTCAATTGTGTATTGTCATTGATGTTACACATGTATATACACTTATGTAGTGATGCTACACAAATGTTCACATCCAGACTAAGCACACTTGGTGAATTGAAAGAGTTTTTCGATGTTGTCCAAACATAGTCGGGTATTGAAGATTTTTAGTGTTGACCGAGTCACTCGGGTATTTCAGCCATTGTCAAGCATTAAAGAAACACAGTGTTGACCGAGTTGATTATTCAATGTCATCTGACTAACAATGGTTTACATTTTTAATTGGTTATATGAGGCTGATTGAATTATGATTTGTTACTTATTTAGAAGCCTATTCAAGCTGAATTGATAAGGCTTCTCATATATATGAAAGGTCAAGTTTAGATTAAATATGTGGAGAGAAGTATGTGAAAATTTTTAAGATAACTAGAAGTTTGGAATTTTGTGATTGAAGAGTGAAGGAAAAATCAGATGGGATTCTGATTGAGTATAGAACACTTGGAGATGCAATAGAATATTTGATCAAAAAGGATCTAGTAATAATCAAAATAGTGATCTGAATCAGCCAATACAGTTGCTTACACATATAGGTCAAATCATTTTTACTTTCTGACAATTGTAGCAGTGATCTCAAATATCTTAACAGAGTAGACTTAACAGTTTTTTTGTAAATCCTTTCACAAGGTAGCATTTCGATATTGAAGTGTTGAAGACCTCTAACAAGACCACTCCTCACAAGGTGATTTAAATACTCTAACAGGGTCACACCTAATAGTGTGTTTTGTAACATTTAACAGGGTTGGCTCCTAACAGGGGTCACTTAAGAAGAGTGAAAAATAGTAACTAGTTACATTGGTGGTTTTTCCCATATTGAGATTCCATGATAAATCTTGGTGTTACATGTGTATATATTATTTTTTTCATGTTTTTTTGTTTCTACACTTAATCACTAAAGTATAATTACATTGGATAATATAAAGATTTTCTTTGACACCCGAGTTACAGAAGAATATCTTAATTATCTGAGTAACAGTGGTATATTGATTAAGACATGTAAGGGACAAGGAATTTTTTTAAGAGTAACTTATTCACCCCTCCCCTCTCAGTTACTTATCTCATTTCCAATAGATCTTCCTTTTCTTCCTGTTGGAGGTAACTACACAAATTCAGAAGGCTTTGAGCTCCTCGTTCTATCCTTCTCATAAACTCAAATAGGACTAGACCTTCTCATTATTTTTTATCAATGGAGTCACCAGATATACTTGAAAGAGAAACCTCTTTTAGGTCAGTACTATGCAATCAGCATATCAGAGATAATACAGCCTTGAAAGATGGAACTTTTGGTCCCACCAGGCATGCTAGAACTATTATACACTGAATTTGGCACCTAGTTAAGTGCTTGAGCCTAACCATCTAGTATAACATGGGAATCACTTCTAGTTTGTGGGACCTCTACTAACTGAAGTGAAGCCTCAAAATTCTAGGCTGGTTCCTCTTAGATAATCACCTAATTTTCCTTTGAACATGAAAGTAATCTTGGAAGGAAAAGGAATAGAGGGAGAACTAAAAGGAAATGAATGAAAACAAAAATATCCTACTACGTGATACACTGAAGGTTACATGAATCATGATATGATGACCAATAATTAACATGGAATCCCTGAATTATGACAAGCACAACTTCTTAGATAGTTTTGCAAAAAAGGTTTCATAGAGAGGTCTGTTAGGAACCTGTGTGTTCCTTCTGTTTATTTTGTTAGTGTAGTGTTGTTGGATGCATATGCTTTGTAAGTCATCCCATGAGTATATTTTATTATCCCACATGCATAGGTAGTATTACTTTTCTAGATTGTACTTAGTATATAAGTGTATGTTGAGTCCTTTGATGGGCACTGATAAATTTATTGCATTGAGCTTGCTCCAAGGAGATTACCCCCTCGAAGTGGCCTGCGATATATAGATTCACTCTGAGTTCTACTATTGCTCTATATTCTGTTATTTCATGCATTTTTGCCATATTGTTGTAGGAGGTTCCTCTCATCTGGTATCAGAGCACTTTCTTGGGCTCGCTGGGTGGAAATTACGTGAAATTTTTTTCCGTCATGGCCTTCAAGTTCCTTTCAATTAATATTTCTTGTTATTTCAATACTTCTTTTCATTTATTCAGTATTTGAGTATTTTCCCTGAGTCAATTTTCTATTTTTTAGCCATAGCTTCCTTACTTTCTTCCCGTTTCCTCTCAAAGTTCCTTAGAACCCCTGAAATATCATTCCTCATACTTCCTTCCTCGATGACCCTACCCCAAATTCTACATATCGAAGCCCTAAATCCCTCATTTCTCTAATTTTAGGGTTCGCCCTATCTTTTTCGCCTCTCATCCAATCACCACCAAACTGGGCCACAATGTTCCATTCCTAATTATGCTCCCTTGTCCCTCTTAGACTGCTCGTCTCATTCCACCTCCCCAACCCTAAAACCCTCATTTTTACTTTTCCCTTTTCATCAAAAAGTGTCCAACCAGTCGTCAAACACCCATTTCCCATATGAGTTTTGCCCAAATCCCAATTTTCCCTAACTAAAAAAGTTTCTATTTCTCATTTTCTACCCATTTCCCAAAAAAAAAAAAAAATCTGCTTTATGGCTATTACACGTATAGGAGCAAAAATCATGGAGGAGGAACTTGCATCCCTCAAAACCAAACTTCAAGATCTGGATTAAAAATTTCTTGGTCTCACTCTTCAGCATTCAGCCATGAACCACAACCATTCTGGAGACGTTGGGTTCTCTTCTGGCAATTTTTGTGGACTGAAGCTTGATTTTCTTTGCTTCGATGGTGCTGATTTGACTGGATGGATTTATAGGGCAGAGCAGTATTTCAGCTTGCATAATACTTTGGATAACAACAAAGTCCTGCTTACATCTTTTCATTTGGAACATGAAGCTCTTCAATGGTTCCGTTTGTACATCAAGGCTAATGTAGACCCAACATGGACAAAATTGTGCACACTCCTTTTGGAGTGCTTTGGCCCTAGTGCTTTTGATGATTTCACAGGAGCACTCACAAAAATGTGCCAAACAGGCACTGTAAGAGAATACCAGATAGAGTTTGAAAAATTAGCTAATCACACAGAGGGATTGTCTAATGAATTCTTTCACAGTTGTTTTGTCAGTGGTCTAAAGGATGCACTTTGATCTAAAGTAAAAATGTTCTAACCCACTATAATGATGTAAGCCCTTAGGTTGGCTAAGTTAGCAGAGAACAAGATTAGTTCTCTACAACATTCCAGATCCAATTTTGTTCCATTTAGAAATATAGGTTCTCACAACCCTCAAGTCACGCCAGCTCACAGAACTACTCCTATCAAGCACTTTTCCAAAACTGAGATGTGGGCCAGGCAAGAAAAAGGGATTTGTTATAATTGTGATGAGAAATGGTCCCGAGGCCATAGATGTTTTTAGAAAAAGCTCTACCTCTTGGATGTGGATTCTCCACCTGAACTAGAAGAATATGTAGATGTGCATGAAAAATTGGATGATGAGGTTGAGACTCAACAGCCTAAACCTCCTTCGCCAGAAGATCAACCAAAGATATTTGTCCATGCTTTGGTAAGAGTCACTACTCCACAAACCATGTAGGTCTAGGGTTTCTTCAAGAAGATCCCTCTTACTATACTCATTGATTCTAGTAGCACTCATAACTTCATTAACCCCCGAATAGCCAAATAGGCTGATTGCTTTGTCCATCCCTACTCTAGCTTTGAAGTCATGATTGCCAATGGGGGCACTTTACCTTCCAAAGGGAAATTTCACAATGTGTGTCTCTCTATAGGAGATTATAACCTACACTCTGACATGTTTTCCTTGCCCTCAGGTGGATGTGATGTGGTTTTTGATGCCCAATGGTTATACACTCTTGGCCCCATTCTATGGGATTTTGCTAAACTTTGGATGTAGTTTTCAGCCAATGGGAAACAAGACACTTTGAAAGGCTTATAGCCGGGTTCTCTCAGCATCATCAGTTCACATCATATGGAAAAAAATTCTTAAGAAGAATTCACATGGTGTCATCGCTCAGCTCCATTCCATTCAGGTGCAACCATCAGCGGTCTCTAGTACTCTTGCAGATCTACAATGAATTTTGGATAAGTATTTAGGTGTATTTGCTGAACCTATGGGATTTCCCCCTTCTCGCATAGAGGACCACCGTATTCAACTCCTTCCTTGCAATATTCCACCCAACATCAAGCCCTACCGCTACCCATTTCATCAGAAGACCGAAATCGAGATGCTCATTTGTGACTTACTGAAGCAAGGTATTATTTGCCCTAGTACCAGTTCCTTTTCTTCTCCAGTTCTGCTTGTCCACAAAAAATATAGGTCATGGTGACTCTGCATTGATTTTTGACCACTTAATCATCTCACCATAAAGGATAAGTTTCCCATTTCGGTTGTTGATGAACTTCTTGATGAGTTTCATGGCGCTCATTTTTTCTCCAAGTTGGATCTTCATTCTAGGTATCATCAAATTTGGGTTAATGAGGAGGATATACCTAAAATATCCTTTTGTACACATGATGGTCACTATGAATTTTTAGTCATGCCCTTTGGCCTCACTAATGCTCCTTCAACATTTCAGGCAGTGATGAATACAATTTATTTCGTCCCTACCTTAAATTTCGATGAGAATTAGTCAAATTTTCTACGACAATTGGTCGAATAAGAGACTAAAACTATCTTCGATCTTTTTTCATCGCATTATCTACATGGTAAATATTAGTCAAAATTTTGACCCCATAACTGGTCAAATTATCGACTACAAAAATCCCTTGTAACAAGAAGAATAAGACGTCGCTTAATTGGTGAAACGTAAAAATTGAGACCATTGTGTCGTCAAATTATCCACCTAAATTCATCGAATTGAGCGTTGCAGGTATAGCATCCTGGTCGATTTAGTTCATTTTGTCATCGAATTATCCACCAAAATTTGTCGCAGGAACCATCAATTTTATAGCATCCTGGTCGAATGTAGTGTTGTGTAAACGTCGAAATTGAGACCATTGTTTTGTCAAATTATCCACCAAAATTTGTCACAGAAACCATTGATTGTATAGTATCCTGGTCGAATACAGTACTGTGTAAAGGATGAAATTTTGACCAATACTAACTTTTGTTTAAAAAAAATGTGATGAGGATGGAGAAATGCGATATTTGATATTTTCATTGGAATACTACTACTAGCCTCTAGTTATTATGTTATACATCTTATCCAACGCAACTCTCCACTCACCTCTTATGTTTAATTGCAGAAGTCAATAAATAAAAAACTACAGTACCATGGAGTGCTCTGAGAAAAGATATTACTTCTTCCTCTTAACATAACTAACACCCCATGCCCCCACTATTGCAACAAAAAGATAGGTACATTTCCATTAGCCACAGGAACCATGCTTAGCAAAAAGAGTAAACATAAAGAGAGATATAAAAACCAGCCTAAAAATACTTAGAAATGGCATGGTTACATTTTGCAAGGGTATAGTGCACCTCTAAACTATGTGAATTTCTCAGTGTTCAAATTCATTTTCTATATTCATTTCTACATGCAACATGCAAAAATTAAAAAATGCCATGAAGCCAAGAGAATTGAAGTGTATTTCTTGATGACAATATCTTGAAAAGGTCAAAAATATTTAGTTAGCTACACTTCAGTTGCAATATGATACATA
>MU223105.1:25595-49100 GCA_018584345.1 Thuja plicata
GAAACCTTTAAGAAGACCTTGAAGACAAGTTTTAAAGTGCAGGTCCACCAGCCTTGATTCCATGGAATCAGAATTGTAGGAGGTTGTTTGAAACCTCGTTCGTTGGAAAATCGATCTTATCTATCTTCGTTGGATAAAAAAAATCTGCTAGAAGTCCAATCTGTTGATTTGAGCACCAACACAAATGAAAGCTAAGAATAATGAGATTTTTGAATGCATAAATGTGAGTTAACAATTCAATAGCAATTCGATATTCTAACAATGCAATCTCCTTTTTTTTTTAATGAGAACAAGATAGTTCTTTTATAGAATGAGAGTCCAGTTAGAATGGAAAGTTTCCTTTGAGAGAAACACTTAACTCTTGAAAATCTAGTTCAGAATAGAAAGTTTCCTTTGAGAGAAACAGTGAATTGTTGTCTTTTTGAGTGAATGAAATAGTTAACTAATTTGTTGCACTTGTAAATCACAGTTAACTCAAAGTTTCCATTTATGAACTAAAGTGAAGATTTTGGAGAGATTATTTGATTAAATAAATGAAATATGACTTCATAAATGCACTTTCTCAATTATTTGAATAATGAAATTCAATTATTGAAATGAAGATATTTATTTAATAATCAAATATTATTTAATTCCTTTTTATGTGCTTTAGCGAAAAGGGTGAATTTAATTTAATTAAAGTGCTAGGTCTTTGTAATTAAATTAATTTGATCATAGGGTTTATTTAGCCAATTATAATTTATATTTAGGAATTAAATATAGTATGTGATTGATACAGATTTAAGATTTTTTGCATTTGACACTTAAGTCAAGTAGAGTCAGTTGAAACTAAGAATTACCTAGTACAATAGGACTTTGATGATTCAGAAGAATGACAAATGTAACAAAATCGGTTGTGATTGCAAGATGCCAATTTTGGGGTGTTACATTTTTCCCCTCTTTGAATTGATGTGTGAGTAGCACATTGATTCAAAGAAAAGTCTGATGTTTGAAGCATAAAAGAATAGTTGAGATTGATTTCAAAAAATTGATGATGGTTTCAGAGCAATCTCCAGAACGGAGCTTAACTCTCCGAAGTCTAGGTTAGATTGCAGAGACACCGGTTAAATAAATTTTTCAAGGGTCATCTATAGGACTATTGGTTTCTTTTTATGTTGTGATGAAAACAACAATAATCTCTTCTCTTTATGATTGTGTATAGATGAGCCACCTACAAATATTTTTTCATGCTAGAAAAGGACCAACTAACAAGCACTCTCTTAATACTTCTACTCTTTAGGTCCTGCTACACAAAGGGGGGATACCCTATAATACCTATTGATATATCTAATCTAGTAGTATCAAGCAGTAATCTCACAGTGAATCAAGATAACCAGGAGATACTAGATAATTGGCTAATAACCCCTTGAACATCAACCATGAAATGGAGCATGAGATAGAATTTGCAACAAACTTACACAAATGTAGACTTAATAGATTTTAAATGTTTGTTTATAGGAAAACAAAGCCAATGTGCAACTAGATATGCAATAAAAACAAAAATTATCAGCTTTAGATCAGTGCTTTATCCATTGGGCTATATTCTGACTCAGATACAGTATACTGAAATTAATGTTCACCAAAGATTTCAAACCATAATACTACTATCCAAAACCCCTACTACTAATAGAATCCTAGCATGTGTCAGATGAATCTATGCATTAATCAGAGCCTAATTTAATCTGATCCTAGATCAGAACTCTCAAATAAGTATATAAACACAGAGAAGACTATGCTAATGAATCAAAAAATTCATAACTCATATGACACATAACACATGAGAGATTAGAATCTGGATCTTTGCATTAAATTTAGAAAATCTTCTTTCAGTATACAAAAATATTCAGAGATAACCTCTTCAATAACCTGCAAAAGATCTCTCAACTTTATTTGTGACTTCTTACACTATCTAGTACAAATTATACTATCTTTCCCCTCTTGACTGAAAACTTTACAAATTGTTTACAATACAAATTTTCCACCCCTTTCCAATGATCTTGGGAATCCTTTTATAGAATAGGATTCCAACAAGCTTCAGATCATTTGGAATAAGGAAAAAATCAATGACTCACTAAAAATACAAAATAGCTAATGGAGTGATAACCACTCTTGTTACAATAGATATTTGACAAATTTTGTTTCTTGATTGCTTGGTATTTGCAACTGCTTCAAAGTTGTTCAGCATGAACCATCTGGAGTTTGTTGTGCTTGATATTGGTGATGTAGGATCTTCACTTTACCTGTATCATCCAATCTATTAGGCCTCATCATCCACTTGCATGTCGCCACCTTCTACTGGATCAACTATTGTGTACTTTCCCTTCCAAGAGGTATACACCTCATTACTCAGCCAGTTGAACTAAGTACCTCATCCTTTCTGTTGTTAATCTCCCTCCAAGTGGTATTTTCCTTTTCAATTTCTTGTGACCAAAATGCAAAAAATGCTCTGGCCTTACCAACTATCTCAATAGTTTGAACAAAAAGAAGTGTACCTTCCAGGGTTATTATGCTATTGGTTCTAACTTCCAATGCTTCATTCATCTGCCAATGCCACAATGCTTCATCTTTTATATCTCCATTTTTATTAAAAATATTCGGAAACATTTCATATTGGTCCTTTGAATATTCCTTTCTTAAGGCCATTACCTTTCTTATGACAATGCTCTCTCTTATGTCCATTTCCATGAGAAATTTGACACATTTATGAGTGCCAGTTAAGACAATGTCAACATATTTTTCTTTTTTGCAAGTGGTGTGGAAGAATTTCAATTCTCCTCTCTTTCATTTCCATCTATTCACCATTTGATCCAAATTTTCTTTATCTGCATTGTATTCATTCAGTATGCTGCCAATTTTCTTCCCTTATGAATAAATTATAGTCAAAACTAATTCATGGGTACAATGCATGAGGGTGTTGTGTATTTTGTCTGCATATTTTTCTTTCACCGATGCCTTTGCTTCTCTGAAAGCTGCAGATTGTTCAACCCATTCCTTCCTTGACTTCTCTAGCTTTGTTCTTTCAGCAATCAATCTTAAATTTTCTTGCTCCAATTCCTCTAGTGTGGTTGGGCTTGATGATGATGGCTGATGAGGATCTTGTGTGATCATCCTCTGAGGAACAAATTGAACAGTTTGTTTTCCTTCAAGGAATGCAATTCTATTATCGTTTTTAATGGATTTGATCTTCTCATCACTATAAGCCTTCATGATGATTTCATATTTCTCTGTTAGGATTTTTAAAGCCTCTTCTTTTTTCTCAGCCACCTTTAAACTCAATTTTGCAGTTTGTAGAGTAAGGTTAGCTGTATCTACACTCGATGTATCTGATACTCTTCTTACAATAAGGCTACCTGCTTGTTTAGCCTAATTAACTTCATCAAATACCTAATGTCTTTTCTTTTTCATATGCCACATGACAAGGGATGCATGATCTTCACTAAATCTCACTCCCTTGGATGCTTGTATTGCCTCTGTCTCATTAGCATAGACAGTCTTTGTTTCCTTTCTCACAACATTGAAGACAATAGCATCTGCAATATCCCACTCTGGAAGTATCAGTACTCCTTCCTTCCTGACTAGTGCTCTTCCTTCCTTAGGAGTTATCTTTTCAAACTTAGATATCATTTCTTGTTTGACTTCATTTTCAATCTCTTCCTTACTCCTTGTAGGTTGCTTTTTATGTTTTTTTTGGCTCTTTTCTTTAAATTCATTTATGTGGGTTCTCCATAAAAAATTTAAGAATGCCCTAGCCTTAAAAAAATTGTCATTAGAAAGAAATTAATTGCTAGCTTGTTGAGTCAAGGGGTCCAGTTCCTTTCCAACATATTGTGCAATAGTCAGATCTAGTGAAGAATGCTTTGGAACTTCAAGCACCCCTTCTTGTAGTTCTTGGGCTGTGACAATTATTTGTCCAACATCTCCCATTTGTAGGAACTGTTCTACTATTGCTTGCTCATCAATATAGAGTGGAGATTGGGAAGGATAATATATATTTTCCTATTGTTGTTTCTATTCTCCTTCTATTCTTTTCCTTTTGGGGGATGGAAATAATTGTGTATGTGGGTCTAATGGTATCTTCCCCTTTGGATCCAAGGTCTTCTCAGCTTGTGGCAAGACTACTATACCCTCTTCTTTGGTAAACCATATATTTCCCTGGGGGAATATTTTTGATAGGAGTTATCTTGCTCATCATTGCCTTATCCCTTTTTGGCTCTATTTGTAAAATATTGGCCCTTTTTTGATTTAGTTCCTGCATGATATCCTCAAACATCTCCGTTAAAGATTCTATCTTTTTGGCCCAAGGCTGAAAATCCTTCAATGGGTCATACAAATTATCAAAATTTTGCACAAAATCCAGGCTCTTCTTGTATGCCAGCCATTTTTCCTTTTTTTTTTTTTTATCTCCTACTCTATCCGATCAAACTCATTTTTGATTATGTCCTCAGGGAAATTAAATTGGTGGTTCAGCACTAGGAATTTTGTTTTTTCTTTGAACATATCTTTAATGAAAGCTTCAGGGTTAGCACATCTTGATATTGTAGTACTCAAATGGTAAGGGGCCATATATTTATCTAGGTGTTTCCACCCTCCCTTTGTAATAATAAATTGATGGGTTGTTGTGATTGTAGGAAAAATAGTTCATTTTCCTCTTCCTATTAATGCTTCCTCCTACAGACCTCCAATATGTCTTATTATTTTTGCCAATCCTATCTTGAAAGGTACTCTATAGGGTAATATATAAGGGATTCCCCTAAAACCATAAACTCTAAAAACTATTGACACTGGGTAGAGAATAACATCTCCCCAATTATGAACTATTTTCAATTCTTGACTATATTCTTTGGGTCTCAATAATTGCAAAAGTGTCAAAGGCATCGTGGGATCATCATTCAACAACAATGCCCTAATCCTAGAAGCAAAACATGTATCAAAATTTATGTATCTTGCCTCCTTGTTGTCCCATGACATGTCTGCAATCTACAGTTGTACTGGCATATCCTCATCATCTTTGACATTTGTCAATTCCATCTCTTTTTCAAAATAATCTGCCCTTTTGTATAGAAACATATGCATTAGCAGGGAATACCATATAGAATGTCTAGTCACCTTGCTAATCTAGATGGCTATCAATCCTTCATGTATCAAGTCTGTAAGATATGGAGTAAAATAAAAAATTATGGCCAAATGGGGGTGCAAAATTTGTAGCATCATGAACATGTAGTGGATGGGCATTTCCTTCTCTTCATCATCCCCACAGATCTGACATAAATCCTTGTATACTCCTATGGCCTTTGGGGTGTGGTATAACCCATATTTACAATCAAATTTGAATGGTTAAATAATTCAGGGAAGTGTTTTTGCAATTATTATTTTGATTTATGCTAGTTTTTCCTCATTCCATTCATAGTTCATTGTTGCAATTATTCCGCCTTATGCATTTATCCTATCTTAATTCCTAGCATTTTCCTGTTAAATCTACTATGTCTTATATTTTCTATGGCTTGTATATATTTGAATTCACAAATATAGACGTTATCCTCCTTTTCACTGTCTTTTATTTACTTTAGTATATTTTTATGACCTTGGCAGGGAATATTCTCTTTTTATCTAGTGCCCTTGAAAGTGTTTTGGTCGTGTGATCTCGTGAAGAAAAGGAATATGTTGTTTTCATCTGGAGACTTCCCACTAGCTGTTGGATCATGTTCTGATCGAAGGATAGTCACTAAGTCTCCAAATATAACCCAGAGTTAGCAGAAGATTCAGAGATCTCGAGACCTGGTCTATTTCTAACTTGCGAATATAACTCGAGTTCAGAGCTGAGTTGAGTCGGGATTCTTTCATTTGTGATGTCTCTAGATGTAACCACGGTTAAGGAAAATGATTTGAGATCATTACACTTCTCAGTCGCAAGGTCTCTTAAGAAAACTCAAGGTTGAGCTATAATTAAGGTTAAAACTATGGGTTAAGGTAAAAATAATACAAATACCTTTTGATCAGATAGTCAGCGTAATGACTTAAAGACAAGATGCAAGTTTGTTATTCATTAAGGAATTACGTGATTACAATACGTGTCTCGGCCCCACTGAAAGACTAAATGATTAAATATGAAGATCTATGGTGGTTGGGTGATCTCTAGAAAGATTTGAAAAGTCAAATTCATTCATCAATTAAGAGATAAGGGTGTAGTCATCAAGTCTCTGAATTGAAACCAAGGGTTTGAAAGAATGGTTAAAGGCTTTGGTCACCGAGTCTCTAAACAAAACCATGGTCAAGATGAAAGATTAGAGATCATGAGACTACACAGTTGCAAGGTTGTTGGAAAGAAGTTAGTTAAATTAAAGGTTGGGCAAGTTAGGGATCAACGATGATGTTCATGTCTGATCTACAATCGACATTCACCCATGAGGAAAAAATGCTTGACACTTATGTGCTTCGAATAGGAAGATGCCATGTGTTCATGTTAGAATCTGGGCCCACAAAAGGGATAAAGTGATTGATAAAGACAGATCAATTTTGGTTTGATCAAACAGTGGGCATAATTCCTTTGAGTCAAGATGGATGTAATTTATCCATTAAGGCATTACGACAAAGAAACACATGTCATGCGTCTACCAAAGGATTTGAACAAAGATAGGTTGAATCAACAGTTAAATTACAATGATGATATGTTGGAAAGTGATCAAATTTGGTAAATATGATTCACTTTTTTGTTGTGATTTATGGAAACACATCTGGGTTTATGTTTGATTACTTTGAAGATAAGTTTTGATGATTTAGAAATCGACTAAGTATAGTAGCAGAGATACAAAATTATTTTGGATGACGAAGATAGAGATTGATGAATTAGGGCAAGCGAGCTTAGAGGAAGATAGTATGGAGTATGTATGACCTCCACCTAAGATCAATTTGGATTTGGTTAAATCTATGATGAGTTAGAATGATTTGAAGATAGACATACTGTAGAAGAATAGTGATATAGAGCAGTTGGACAACAACAAAGATTGAGGGAGTATGAATTAGACTCCAGGAAATCAAAGTTGTATTTTGGTTTTTGATAGCCTACACATTGACTATGGAAAAGCGCTGACTATGCATTTAATGTTTACTATATTAAATGTATTTTGTATTGAAGGCTGACTTAGTAATATTTGTATTATTCATACTGTGAGCCGACTTTGTTAAGTTAAGAGATATATATGTAAGATCTTTTTTGGTAAAGAAAATGATGTTTTTGTAATATTTATTTGAGAGAGAAGATATGTGAATGGAAGAGATCATTGAAGAACTATAATGGAATTATCAAAGCATTAATGAGGCTTGGTTTTGTTCATGACTAATAACCTTTTGTAACTGAATTATATTGTAAGAGTTGTAAGCTCAGAGGCCCCTAACAGGGTGTTGTGAACCTTTAATAGGGTTGTTATTCCTCTAACAAGGAAATGTACTATGTAATATTCAGCTCCTAACATGGCTAGGTCTCCTTATAGGGACACTATAC
Organism: Thuja plicata; assembly: GCA_018584345.1. Taxonomy (NCBI): domain Eukaryota; kingdom Viridiplantae; phylum Streptophyta; class Pinopsida; order Cupressales; family Cupressaceae; genus Thuja; species Thuja plicata. The sequence goes on from MU223105.1 coordinate 33,133, forward strand.
TTTAGTGCATGCTTGTGGGTATCATCCCCACCAGGGTTTTCCCTTGGCCAGGGTTTCCTCATAAACAAAACATGGTGTTATGAGTATTGTGTCATTTTCTTATGTTCTTTACTTTACTGCAAATGTATGATTAATGTTTAAGTGGTTGAAGAATTTAATAAAGTGCTATTATACTAATTCACCCCCTCTTATTATAATCCAATCCTAACAATTAGTATTAGAGCTTTTGGGCCTTGGAGAGAAAGCCTAACAAGTTGAGGGAGATCAGAATGGATTTGGATAGTTTGCAAGAGAACTTTGATGCTACACTTGAAGACCTTGATAAAGCAAAAGAAGAGAATGGAGAATTGAGGTTCAACATGTGAAGAGCTAAGAAATTTACTAAGAAAATCAAAGAACAACTTGAGCTTTATAGAATTCAAAGAGAAGATCTTATGGTCTAGATAAAAGAAGATTCAGATGAGGACAATTTAGATCAGGTGAAGCAACTAAAAGAAGAGATTGAGACTCTGAAACTTGAAAATAAGACTATGGCTAAAGAAGTACATATGTAGATTGAGGCTAAGAAGAAATTTGAAGAAACCTTAAACAATGCATTAAATCAAACGAAGGATGAGGCTGACAACTACAAAAACAAATACATGGAATTGCAGAAATACAATCAGATTGTGAAAGGTGAACTTGTTGAAGCAAAGAAACACATTGAGAAACTTCACACCAGCAGTGATTTGATTGATGAATAGCTAGACAAATAGAAACATAAAGGTGATATGACTGGTATTGGCTTCAATGAAGTTGAATGTTCAAAAGAATCAAGAAGAGAAATCTGATAAGAAGATTGATGCTGAGAAACCATCTATTGAAGAACCAAAAGAGAAGATCAGACCTTTCAGAGGTAGATGCTTTGGTTGCAAAAAATTTGGACACATGAAGAGAGACTGCAGAGGCAATTCCCCTTTTATAACCTTTTCTAGTTATTGTTTCAATTGTAATGGATGTGGGCACAAGAAAGCAAAATGCAGAAAACCTAATCAATCCATATAGAAAAGACAATGGAAGAGAACCTATAGTGAAACCTATGTGCTTAAAAAGTAATAACATTGGACACATTGCAAAGTAATGTAAGTTACAAGTTAATCAAGAAAGAAGACCTCCTATATGTTACAAATGAAATAATCTAGGACACATAGAAAAGTTTTACAGGTATAATGTAGTAGATAACAGAAGAACACCACCTCCTATGAATTCATAGAAGAATGGAAATGATATTGATAAGAGTATTGCAGATGTCAAGAATGATTTTGAAAATTGTTTTAAGAAAGAAGAAGACAACAACAATGGTAAGATATTGAAGATCAAAGAAAAAAGTGAGACATTAGTTCAGGGAGAGTCAATAGATGCTACTGGATCTTTCCCTAAAGGTAGCAAGACATAATCAACCTAATTGGCCAATCATGGCCTTAGGGGGAGCATTGGATATAGACATCAAAATTTATCTTGCCCCAAAATTCATAGATTGAGCTCATGCAAGCTTGTGTGTGAACTAAGCTAACATCATGGATTATATACCTAAGAGTGCACCATCAGCCGACTTGTATATTTTGTTCACAAGATCGAGTAGCCGACTGGACAGTTTAAAGTGGAAATGAAAGTTATAACCTAACTTGTATAAAGCACCTTTTTATGACCTATCTATTCACCATTTGACAAAGAGAAATCCACTACAAGAGAAGAGAAGAAAACAAAAAAACACATTTGGAAACTAGACATGAAGATGCTAGAGAAAAGAGCATTAGAGCAAGGTAAATTGGTTACAATTGACAAGTACTATGACAAGTATGAGGAATTAGATAAGATGAAGATAGAAGACATTGTGATAGAGCATTTTCTTACTTTCAAGAAGACTCTTCTAGAAATTGAAGGAAGTATACCTATAGACCTGTATGCAAGATTGGAGAATAGAATACAATTAGCACAGATTGAGGATGATCAGATCAGAAATAAAGAAATTAATAACATACTGCCTATGTTATCAATACAAGAGAGGGATAGGATATTCAATGAAATGAAACCTCTATTAACAACCAAGATTAGAATATTGAAAATGATGGAAAGGAAGTATGATGAAGTGACCAAGAAAACTCAGAAGGCATTAGAGAAGATTCTGATGAGCTTTACTTCTAGCAAGAAATCACCTCCTAAAACCACATCACCCACACAATTGGGAATGGGTGAGAGACCTAAGGTAACAGAGACTTCTACAGAAAAGAGAAAATTAGACCCTCCACCAAATTTCTATGTCTCTGGTGTGGCAGTGACCCCTGACCCCTCAAAAGATGAGAATGGCCATTTTGCAAGAAACTTGGACACCTCTATTGTAGATGAAGCAGAACAGAAAGATGAATTTGAGAAAAAAAAAAGGATGATGAACAAAAGATAGAACTGCAAAGAGTTGAAAAGAGAGAGGTAAGATCACCATCTATTTCATTGTTGGCAAGTAGTGATGTAAATGTGGATAGCATGGATGAAGTTGAACTGGTAAAATTGGCCTTTACTGCATTAAACAAAGAAAAGGAAAGATCTGAACATAAAGGAGAAAAGAAAGAAAAAGTAATCACAAGAGCTATTGATACCATGAACAAATTGCTTCCAATACCTATAGTTTTCCAGCATAAAGATGATAATGAGAACTTGAAAATTACACTTGATGAATTTGATGGGCAATATGAAGATTTGCTGAAAATTGCAGAAGAGAAGGTAGAGAAAACATATTTAGAGAAGAAGCTGACAGAAGTCTACAAGTCCATCGTATGGGACTTAGGTATTGTAAAAACTTGTTTAACAAATGCAAAGAGTTGCATTGGGCATGGAAGAAAATTATTTATCTATTGTATGTATCTGATTAGGCATGTTCAAAATGTTGAGGACATTATTGCCAAGGAAAGGGAAACTCTAAACACTTTGATGGATGGGTGTGGAACATCTTCTCAATCCACAACAAAACTAGACACATAAGTTTCAAGGATATTGGCCAAAATTAGTGTATTGGATAATGAGAAAGGGAGAGTATTGAATAGATTTAACTTGTTGAGGAGCTTTATCACTTTGAAGTTATCCATACTTGAAGCTCATCTCTTAGATTTGGAGAAAGTTGCAGATTCACTGACTAAAGGTTTACCCAAAAATTTTAAAGAAGCTAAAACTATATCATTTGCAATGAATGGTTTGATTCACATTAGTCAGATATTGTTCAAGACATGGAGAACTGAAGTGAATATTTTGGAAGATTCTTTTTAGGATATTCTGAAACTGGTAAGAAAGAACTGAAAATTAATTATTTATATACACCTTTATCATTGTTGTAAAAGGGGAAGAAGAGAAGAAAAAATGAATAAAAACATAATAAAAGAAAGATAAAAATATGGAGAAAAGATAAGGAGAAGAAGAGACAGTTTTGATTGGTTGGAACACTTAGTCATTTTTTTGTTAAGTGTTGCCATCAATGCCAAAGGGAGAGATTGTTGGAAAGTGATCAACTTTGGTAAATATGATTCAATTTTTGGTTGTCATTTATGGCAACACATTTGGGTTTAAGTTCGATTAATTTGAAGATAAGTTTTGATGATTCAGAAATCGACTAAGTATAGTAGCAGAGATACAAAAGTATTTTGGATGGAGAAGACAAAGATTGATGAATTAGGGAAAGTGAGCTTAGAGGAAGATAGTATGGAGTATGTATGACATCCACCTAAGATTTATTTGGATTTGGTTAAGTCTACAATGAGTTAGAAGGATTTGAAGATAGACAGACTACAAAAGAACAATGATACAAAGCAGTTGGACAACAATGAAGATTGAGGGAGTATGACTTGGACTCCAGGCAATTGAAGTTGTACTTTGGTTGTTGATAGCCTACGCATTGACTATGCAAGAGTATCGAATATGCATTTAATGTTTACTATATTAAATGTATTTTGTATTGAAGGTCGATTTAGTAATATTTTTATTATTCATACTGTAAGCCGACTTCGTTAAGTTGAGAGATATTTATGTAAGATCTTTTAAGGTAAAGAAAATTATGTTTTTGTAATAGTTATCTGAGAGAGAAGATATGTGAATGGAAGAGCAAAGAATGACAGAGATTATTGAAGAACTATAAAGGAACTATCAAAGCATTAGTGATGCTTGTTTTTGTTCATGATTGAGAACCTTTTGTAACTAAATTATATTGTAAGAGTTGTAATCTCAGAGGCCCCTAACAGGGTGTTGTGAACCTTTAACAGGGTTGTTATTCCTCTAAAAAGGAAATGTACTATGTAATATTCAGCTCCTAACAGGGTTAGGTCTCCTTACATGGACACTATACTTTAGTGCATGCTTGTGGGTATCATCCCCACCAGGGTTTTCCCTTGGCCAGGGTTTCCTCATAAAAAAACATGGTGTTATGAGTATTGTGTCATTTTCTTATGTTCTTTACTTTACTACAAATGTATGATTAATGTTTTAGTGGTTGAAGAATTTAATAAAGTGCTATTATACTGATTCACCCCCCTCTCAGTATAATCCAATCCTAACATGATCTATGGCTGTCGTTAAGCCTTAAAGACAAGATGCACAGATGTTATTCACCAAGGCATTGTGAGAGTATGCCACGTGTCTTAGAAAGATAGAAAAGTCAAATAGAGCTTAAGTGGCACAGATGACCTGGATTTTATTTTTCATTACATATAATTATTTTATTATTTTTTTGACTGAGGGTTTTGGTTAAAATTTGATACGTCGACATTGTCTGCATGCAGCGTTTCACAGGTGATAAGAGGAAGATGAAGTGGTTTAGATTGAAAGATGAAAAGATCCAAGGCATGCAAATGACCTTGTAGAAGTTAAAGAGATCATTAGAGATCTTTAACAAATTATAAATCATTTATTCTAATATTATTATCGCTTTGGTCGGTAACTATTAGCAACGATGATAATTCATTCTTAATTGTAATTCCTTATTGTTTAGTTGTTAATCATAGGGATTAGGTTTAGTTAGATAAATCGGTGCATTGATCTGAAGCTTGTTTGCATCCTTTGAATATTATATAAATAAGGATACTAGGATCAATGCAAAGGGGGTTGGTCTTTAGAGGTATGGTGGTGATATTTTTCATCTCTCAGACGGTTTTAATTTTGATCACAATTGAACATGGATTCTTATGTACCTATTTTTGATAATCAATAAAACATAAGCATTTTCTATCTCTCTTGGCTCAAGGTTTTAGTTCTCATTCAGTTAGTCCTTTGCAATTAGTGAAGGAATTTCAATTGCTATCTCTGAGTTGCTTATGCAGAAGAGTTATTGTCTCATATCATTGTTTGAATATCAAGAAGTGTGTGATAACTTAATTTTTTTCCGGCTTCTTGTTCACCTGGTCTCCCAACCATAGGAGTTAAAATCATTTGAACTAACAAGGATATAATATAGACTTTAATTGTCTCTACATCTAAAGTAGTCAGGTAGTTGATGGTTGAGTACTGTCTTGCAAAGTTGTACATAGGATTGAATGTTGGATTGACTCTATTTCCCAAGTTGATATAGGCACTGATCTAATTGTTATTGAAGATAGAAATTTAATTCATAGTTTCTTATTGTTGAGATATTCTAAAATTCATTCATTTATATATACATTTTACAAAGCATTCTTTACAAATCTCACAAAGTATTCAATTTTGCAGTTTTATCTTACAATTGATTACAGTTTGATTCCTTTCAAAGTAACTTTCCATACTTGTGAAGGAGAGATTTAAGTGTTCATTATCTACATCCTTAAATCATAAGTTTAAGGTGTAGGCCTACCAGACTTGGTTCTACAGAGCCAAAATTGCAGAAGTTTCAACCTTTACCCAAGGTTAAACTTGTTAGTTGGCCAAATCACTTGGGTTTCCCATAATTGGATTGGCAAGTCCATAGGAAATCCAATATGTTGATTTGAGCACCAACAGATTGGTGAATCTACTGGAGATTTTTTCATAAGATAATTCTCAATTGTACCAAGAAGCTCTAGTGATTATCTACTGAATGTTGTATTGTTGAGTTTGCCCCATCCGAGTCACACAACAAATTGGTGACTGTACTAGAGATTTTTTTATAAGATAATTATCAATTGTACCAAGAAGCTCTAGTGGTTATCTGCTGAATATTGGATTGTTCAATTTGCCCCATCCAAGTCACACAATAGATTGATGACTCTACTATGGACAATTTTTAGAATTTTAGATTTTGCAGATGAGAGAGCTTGTTTAACAGATTGTATATTCTACTAGAAGGAAGAATATAGAAGATCAACAAGTAGTACTTTTCTTTTGATAGGAAGGTGGCGACTCTATAGATCTGGATGTGAGTATACCTTGATGAATGTAAGTATTCATGTTGGGTAGAAGATCCTTGTATCCAGATCAAATTGAATTAGATTTACAGAAAAGATTAAGAAGAGGTAAGCAAGAGGTTGTTGACAAGATATATACCGGACATAGAAGGTTTCTTGATAGAGAGACTACTAGTTTAAATAATGGAAGTTACTATAATTCAGATGAATTTATAAATCCATTTGGCTATGAAGTTGATTATAATTTAGCTCAAGAAATAGAAGAAGAATATGATGAAGAAGACAATTTCCTATATCCTACATTGAGTAAACTAACTGAATATGGGAAAAAGAATCCAAAGTTATTGAGAGCTATGAAAAGGTTACCTGATGAATCCTTGGAAAAGTTAGAAATAAGGAGAAGTGAGTTGGATTCAATATTTGAGGATGAAGAGGAGACAAGAGAAAAGGAGATATAAAAAGGTAATGGGAAACCAAAATACAATCCTCCTCATAGAAAAAATGGAAAACCAATTTTCAACAATGATCACACAAATCCATTTTTTGAACCTGATAATAGAGGAAGACATGAGAGAGGCCGTAACAATAGTGGAAGAAATGATTATTGGAAACAACCAAACAATGTATAAAACTATGACCAAGGTAATACTAGACAACAAAGAATGGGTAATGGTCATAGAAGTGGACAAAATCACCATGGCATGGATCATCAAAATCTCAGAGGTCAGAATGGAAACCAGCACAACATGGGATAGAGAAGAAGAGCACAAATGGTGGTGAAAAGATATAGAAAACTATATTTCAGTGGGATAGTTGGATATCCAAATACCATATCAAGTGATTTGAGGAATGCTATTCCAAATTTTTTAGGGAATGGAGTGGAATTTGTTGAACAACATACCAGAAATTTGAAGAATGCTATTGAAGAGCTAGATGGAAACCATGAAGACTTTTTTATGAAGTTGTTTGTCCAATCATTAACTAAAGATGCTACTAAACGGTATAGGGGATTGCCAGATGGATCCATTTAAAGCTAGTGTAATTTTGTAAATCAATTCATTGAACAGTTTGGTGATCATAATGACACATCTTTTGCATCTCATTAGTTAACCAGTATTAAAAAGAACTTTAATGAATCAGTTTCAAAATTCAATAAAAGTAAAGTTCTTAATAGAATTCAAAGAGACATAAGGCCTATTGATTATTTTTTGATAGATTTTTATCTAACTTCTTTTGATAGTAAAACACATTATGATATTAGATCACAAGGACCTGCAACATTACAACAAGCTTTCAAGGTTGCTGCCACTATTGAAAACAATAGAAGGGCTACTGGAAGAATAGATAAAAGAAGTGATACTAAATTACACAATCCAAAAGTTCCTGAAAAGAATGATTTAAAAGATATTATGGATATGATAAAGAACTTGAATGCAAAACAAGGCAGAAATGATAGACCATCATTTCCTAAAAATGAAAGATTTAGATTACAAGACATGCCATATAAGAATGAATGGAGAGATAGAAGACCTAAAAAGAAGTCTTATACTAAGGAAACACCTAATCCATTGAAAAGAAACAATCATTTTGTGGAATACTATCCTTGGTGTGATGCTTGTAATCTACCACATTCCCCAGATGGTTGTGTTGTGGCCCAGAGATTTCAAGAAGAGGAAGATCAAAATGATGAACAACATCCTGTAGTGAATAATCTTTCATCAGAACCAATGTGGGGAAGAGATGATTATAGTTATTCTATAGAAGAATATGTTTACCATGAAGATCTGAATAGAATATATCATTATGATAAACAACAAGGAAAAACACCATTTATTAGAAGATTAAAAAATGAGGAAAATGAAGCATATACTATTGCATCACTTGAAGAAGCAAGGAGTAATTACAAACTGAGGAACATAATAGTAAATGCTGATCAGGGAAAGCCAGCAAGACCATCTATCAAAAAACCAAAGAAGAAGGTGAGTCAACCTGAGATAAAAGAACCAAAGATGATGATGCAAAAGTAGGTCAATAGGTAGATTCTCATCAAGAACCTAAATTGGAAAAAGAGAAATCAATGGTTAGTAAGTCTCTTCCAAATAATAGTTCTTTTATATCTAATGCTTTATCTCAGGTAAAAATTTCTATTCATTTGTTAGAAATGATGAAAGTACCTAAATTTAAAGATGAAACTATAAAAGTATTGTCCAATGTAGGTAATATTTTTAAAGAAGAATCCAATCAAAGAGAAGTAAATGAAGATCCTCCTGTGGTTTATTTAGGAACTAATATTTCTAAAAATGGAATGCATGTGGATCCCTTTTATCTCACTTTGATAATTAAGTATAAATTTCTTAAGAATTGTATGATAGATTCAGGAGCAACAACAAACATTATGCCTGCAGAAGTCATGAAAGAACTTGGAATAAAGGTGGACATCACTTATGGAAAATGATACACTATGGACAATAGGTCTATACCCATTGTTGGTATTATGAAAGATGTGGAATTTGAATTTCCTGCTTGCCCTAAAATATCATATAAGACTGATATTACTGTTGTTGAAGTGCTTGCTTATTATGGAATGCTTTTATCTAGACAATGGTCTAATCTAGTAGGTGGTTATATCCAACTAGATTTGTCTTATGCTACTATTCCAGTTGATGGCAGGGAGGTAAGGATTAATAGGGAACCAAGATCTACATATATTATTGAGAGACACATTGGGGTGGAAAAGATAAATTTTTTCCATTTAGACATGGATAATTTTCAGGTAAGTATTACCAAACTAGTATTGAAAATTGATAGTCCCACTGAAGAGCATTTGCAGGAAAATCAAGATAAACTTTGGTAAATGAATTTTGATGGAGCATGCAGTAAAGAAGGTAATGGTGCTGGGGTCACTTTTGTGTCCCATGTGGTAAGATCTTAACATTTTCCTTCTTACTTAATTTTGAATGCATAAATAATGTTTTAGAATATGAAGCATTAATTCTTGGTTTAAATATTGCAAAATCATATGGTATTAAGATGCTTTAATTTTATGGTGATTTTGATTTGATAGTTTCTCAAATTAGAAATAGATTCAGTACCAAAATTTCCAAGTTAAAACAGTATAGAAATTTGGTATGGGATTTAATTGATTTTTTTGATGCATTTTCAATTAAGTGGATAGAAAGATCAGAAAAATTCCTTGCAGACTTGTTGGATAATGTAGCCATCAAACAGATTGATGTCCCTTTTGATGAGATTGTGCAGGTGGAGATGAAAAAAAAACCATCAGTTCCTAACAATGTGAAGAATTGGAAAATATTTGAAGATGACATAGACCTTCTTAAATTTATGGTCAATGAAGAAAAATATGAAGATCAGTGCATAGACTGGAATGGTTATATTGAAAATCAAGATGGAAAAGAAACCTTATTTGGAAAAGAAGTTGTTCAGCTGAAGACATATAAAATTCCCAAAGGTTTGGTTGCACTAGAAGGAGTATTTGATAATCAATAAAATTTCAATAGGGGTAAGATAAGTAATGAATCTGAAGAGATTGAAAAAATTAACTTGGCAAATGATCTTACTCCTAGAGAAGTATTTATAGGCAAAAGGCTCACTCCCAAGATCAGAGCTAATTTGATAAGTCTGTTAAGAAAATATATGCAAATCTTTGCATGGTCAGATGATGATCTTAAAGCCTACCAAGAGGATTTATTTTTGCATGAAATCCCTCTAAAGCTAGATGCAAAGCCTTTCAGACAAAGAAATCATCCCATTAATCCATTGTTAGCTCCTAAGATGAGAGAAGAAATTGTCAAAATGAGGGATGCAAGAATAATTGTGCCTATAAGACATTCTACATGGGTATCAAACTTGGTCCCAGTTAGAAAAAGGAATGGAGATATAAGGTTGTGTGTTGATTTTAGAAACTTAAATATATCTTCCTTGAAAGATAATTATGCATTACCTAATATGGAATCTCTTTTATAGACAGTTATTGGAAATGAATCATTGTCTATGATGGATGGGTTCTCAGGGTACAACCAAGTGAAGGTCAAGGAATCACAACAATACAAAAAAACCTTCACAACTCCTTGGGGAACCTATGTGTATGCAAGAATGCCTTTTGGATTAACCAATGCAAGAGTAACTTTCCAAAGAGAAATGGATGTGGCTTTTGAAGGCCTGATTGATCTCATCATGGTAGTACATTAGGATGATTTAACAGCTTACTCCAAAATGGCAGATGATCATTGCAAGCACTTGGAGCAAATTTTCAGAAGAGCTTTAGAATATGGGATATCTTTGAACCCTAAGAAGTGTCATTTTGGGGTTATTGAAGGGAAGCTTCATGGTCACATTGTATCAAAGGATGGTGTAAGAATAGATTTTGACTGGATTGTAGCTATAGATAAGAATCAAATTCCTAAAAATGTTAAAGGGATTCAACCTTTCTTTGGACAGATAAATTTTCTAAGAAGGTTTGTCCCTAACTTTACAGAAATTGTCAAACCTATTACTAAGATGCTTAAGAAAGGTGCAGAAATTAAATGGTCTAATGAAGCCATAGAGGCATTTGATAACATCAATAAGGCTATTAAGGAAGCTCCAGTCCTTAAAACACTTAATTTCTCAAAGCCTTTTCAGTTATTTTCTTTCACATCATATCATATTGTAGGTGCAGTTATGTTACAAAAAAATGATGAGGGTTATGAACAACCATTAGCATTTTTTAGTAAAACACTTCAAGCATCCAAATTGAATTATGATATAAATGAGAAGTAGGCTTATGCTCTCATTAAAGCAAAAAAATGTTTTAGGCCATATTTGGTAGGAGCTAAAGTGATAGATTATGTGCCAAATGTATCAGTTAAAGATATATTTAAGCAATCTAAAGTGATAGGCAGAAGATGCAGATGGGTGAATCAAATTCAAGAGTTTGATATGGAGATCCAATTAATGAAGTTAGTCAGAGGATAAGGTCTTGCAAAACTAATGGAAGAATCAAATCTTGAAGTGGTTCAGATAAATCAGGGAAGCACAGATGAATCAGTGGTAAGTATTGAAAGATGTCCTTGGTATACTGACATAATATATTTCCTTAAACATATGAAATCCCAAGAAAGCTTAAATGAAAATCAAAATGGTGCAGGAGCACACCAAGGCTAACCTCCATAGTTAGTATGTTTTGTCTTGTACTTTACATTGGACAAGTCAAGATAGCTAGGTTGTTTTTGAGACCTTAGAAGGTCATTGCAATGTGGGCTAGGTGAGTTAGTCATTAGGACTAAGGTAACCAAATTAGCCATTGTTAGTAGTTTTTAAATTCTTAGTGTTAAGAGTTTGAATTGGAGTCTTTAATGTGTCTTAAACACATTCATGATGTCATAGAGAAGCCATATGGTCATAAATGGTCTTGGATCCTTGAAATGAAGAGGTTAGAGGTCCTAAAATTCAGGAAGGAGGCGTAATGGCAAAGATGCCAAAAGATGCTAAAATGTTGCTATGACAACATTTGCAATTATTGTAAATGTTGCATGCAACTCGGTTATCTTTGGATCCCCTTATGAATAGGAAGTGAGAATTGACCAAAATTACCTAGAATCATGGAGATGGAATCTAATGTGACCCAAGACTCGAACCAATAGAGGAGTCATAGATTGTAACAAGATTGGAATAGTGAAATAGCTCTGCAACTCTGTGTATTCAGGAATCCCGAGCATTTTGTTATGATAGTCATATGTAATGGATTGAAAGACTGAAACTAATTATTGTTTTGTGTTCCTAGGATAGTTGGAAGCATCTTTCATTCATTAAGGTAGTTGTTTAGAGGTAGTTTAAGGTCTTAGATAAAATATTTTGTCTTTTGTATGTTCATTGGTTCCGTCCTTACCAGTTAGTCGATTCATGGCTCCCCCATGAAATCTAAAAATGGGATCTTCCTAAGGATAGATGGGAATGTTAGGGGATTCAATGGTCTATATATATGTAGAGTTAGGAGTTAGAGAAAGTTGAGTTGCTATTCTTAGCTCCAATCCCTAGGCAAGCATGCACTGTCCAGTTAGTGGTTTAGAGGTGAAACAGTGAGCATTCTTATGCAGGGTAGTGAAGTACATTACAGATGAAGTGTAGTTTAAGTTAGGGAATAGTCATATCTTGACATGCTAGGAGGGTCAAGTTTATATCAATCCATTTGGTCAAGTTTTGAGCAAGTTTTGCATTGTGTTGTAGATTGTCCTAGAAATTAGGCCTATTAGCCCTATTGATCCTAGTTTGTAGGAACCCTATATACAGAGGACTTCTAAAAATAAAAAATTCAAAATCTCTTGTAAAGTGATAGAGGGTATCTAAATGTGTGATTGGTTTTTCAACTTCTTTGGGAAAGTTTTGAAAGAAGTGGGAAAAACACACTGTAAAAGGCTACAAGGAATAGGCCTCAATTAGGCTTCCAAGTGATTAAATCCTTGAAACCAGTAAAGACCAAGTTGAAGATCCTAGTAAATGGTTTCAAAAGACAAGGAGATGAAAATTTTTAAGTGGATAGATGTCCTTGCAATGAATCATGAATGTTAAAATGGAATTGGCACTTAGATCCTTCCAGGTGTAGTGGGAAAAGTGAAGATTTGAACTAACTAAAAGGTGTTAGTCTTTCAAGGTGAAGCACATGAGTTGAAAACTCTTAGGGAAGAGTTGGAATCGGATGTAGTTAATCATCTAAGACAATCAGGACCTAGAGGAGATTAGGTTCCTAGAAGAGACAAGCTAAGGTATCTTAGTTGAAGTGCTAGCAAGCCTTGGAATACTCACATCATATTGGTATTAGAGCTTGATTGAGATTAGGCTTGTGGTGGATGTTTCAGCCTACTAAATTAGTTGGAGAGAATACACCATTTGGATCAGTAGAAGACAAAGACATGGTGACTAACACTGAGTTATCCAAAAAGGTGGATGAGCAAGAAGAAGACAACAAGTTGTTAAGAGAAAGGTTGTCTCAAATGGAGCAAATCTTGGGAGAAGTCCAAGACAAAGCTGAGAAGATGAAAGATAAGATAGATCAGAAAGAAGAATAAGAAGCAAGGGAAAAGGGAGTGGATTTAGAAGAGTAAGTTCCAACCCCTGACCCTATCAGTGATCAAGAACCCTTCTTAAAGGCATTGAAGGATTTAAGTGGCAAAGCTTTAGAGGGTGTACCACTTTTTAGTGGAAAAATGGATCTAGAATCAGTTGTGGATTGGATTGACATCATAGAGAACCATTTCGAATGTGATGGTATCATAGAGGCCCAAAAAGTGATTGTGGCCAAGTCAAGGTTGAGAGGATCAGCTCTCACATGGTGGAAGTTTGTTCAAATTGAAAGGGAGAAAATATCAAAGAGTCCTATAGTCTCATGGAAGGGGATGGTGACTAAGTTCAAGTAGACTTACCTACCTAATGATTATGAGGTTCAATTGCATGGGTGAAGACACAATCTTAGAAAAAAAGATTTGGATGTCCAAGCATAAATTGAAGAGTTCCAAAAGTTGTGCTTAAGGTCACAAGTGGTGGAGGATGAAAGCATCAAGCTAGCTAGATACTTGAAAGGACTCACATGGTCTATTCAAGAAGACATGAGTCTTGTGAAATTCAAAACCATTCACCAATTTTATCAAATGGCCTTGACGATAGAGGAGAAAGGAAAAAGAAAGAAAGAGCAAACCTCCAAAGGAAGAGGTAGAGGAAGGGATAGTAGAGGATCAAGAGGTGGCTATGGTGGAAGAAGTTCAGAATCATGAACACAAGGAGAAGTCAAGTACACTGAGAAACAAGAGGGAATTTCTAGTAGAGGTGGAAGAGGAAGAAACTCAAGTTTCAAAGGAAGAAGTGGTGCACAAGGAAGAGGAAATTACTTTGCCAATATGAAATGTTATCATTGCAACCAAATGGGACACCCTGCCTATAGGTGTCTAGAGAAGGGTAGAGCTTCTAAAGGAGGTAATAATAGAACTTATTTAGTTCATGAAGAGTCAAATGCAATAGAGACACACTTTGAGGTACCACTGTATTCCGAAGAAGGTGAGAACCTCATGATGAGGAGAACATTGATCAAGGATCCAGTCAAGGAGGAGCCAAGCCAAAGAAGGTCCTTATTTAGGATCAAATGTAAGGTAATGGGAAAAGTATGTAGAATCATTGTAGACTCAGGGTCTATTGACAAAATTGTGTTAGAAGAAGCAGTCAACAAGTTAGGCATGACAAGGATACCTTATACTGATCCTTACTAGGTCACATGGCTCATCATGTCTTAGTCAATGAGCAAGCATGGGTAGAGTTCTCTATAGGGAGATATAAGGACAAGGTTCTATGTGATGTACTATGCATGGATGCATGTCACTTGCTCCTAGGCAGGCCATGGAAATTCGACCACCAAGCTATCCATGATGGAGTGAAGAACTCCTATACATTCAAGAAGGATAAAGTAACTTTCAAAATCCAATCAGTGTTAGAAGATGCAGATCTAAAGACAATAGGTCCTAATGTTCTTATGGTGAGTGAAAAGGAATTCATAGAAGCCATGGAAGAAGCAGATGGAGTTGGCTATGCATTGGTGCTAAGACCAAGAGAAAAGAATGCAGAAAAAGGAGACAATAAATCATAGATACCTAAGGAGATACAAAGTATGTTGCAGACTTATGAAGGTAGAGTAAGTGATGGACAACCATCAACATTAACCCCTACAAGAACCATAAGTCATAGGATATACTTCATACCCAGAGCTACCTTGCCTAATAAGGAAGCCTACAAGATGACACCTCAACAAAATGAGGAAATTGCTAAGCAAATTGAAGAATTCCTTAACCAAGGCCTTATCAAGAAATGAATTAGCCCTTGTGCAGTACCTACTATCCTAGCACCAAAGAAAGGAGCAACATAGAGACTTTGTACTAATTCAAGAGCCATAAATAGGATAACCATTAGGTATAGGTTTCCCATACCTAGGATTGAGGACCTAATGGATTGTCTAGGTGAAGCTAAGTACTTTAGTAAGATAGAATTGAAGAGTGGCTATCACCAAATTAGGACACATGAGGGAGATGAATGGAAGACAACATTCAAAACCAATGAATATTTGTATGACTGGCTTGTCATGCCATTTGGACTATCTAATGCCCCTCTCCATATTCATGAGGCTCATGAATGAAGTCCTCAAAGACTACATTGGAAAATTTGTAGTAGTATATCTTGATGATATATTGATTTATAGTAGGACAAGAAAGGAGCATCTTCAACACCTTGAGACTATCTTCAAGAAGCTGCATGAAGAGAAGTTGATGATTAACTTGGAGAAATGTGAGTTCATCAAAACAGAGCTAGTGTACCTTGGGTTTGTTCTCTCTCATGGAAATCTAAAAATGGAAAAAAGTAAAGTGGAAGCCATCATGAATTGGCCTACTCCAAGGAAAAAAATAGAGGTAAGAATTTTTCATGGCCTTGCTCAATATTATAGGAAGTTTATAAGGTAGTTTAGTGCTATTTGTGCTCCTATGTTGGACACAATCAAAGGAGGAATGAAGACCAAGTTCATATGGAATGAACAAGCCACTAAGAGCTTTGAGTTATTGAAAG
>MU223105.1:49429-76155 GCA_018584345.1 Thuja plicata
ATCCAAGAGATTCAGTTGAAGAGCATGGGAATAGATCATTTCAAAGATCTATATGTTGATGATGAGGATTTTGTAGACATTTATAAGGTATGTGCTGAATACAAAAACCATTTTCATAGTAAGTATGCTGAATACACTTTGCAAAGTAATCTTTGGTTCAAGGGAAATCAATTGTGTGTCCCTAGAGGGTCTATTAGGGAGAACTTAATCCAAGAAAAGAACAATGGTACATTGAGTGGTCATTTTGGGATCACTAAGACCCAAGAACTTGTTAAAAGGTTCTATTATTGGCCAAGGATGAATCTCGATGTTAAGATGTATGTGGAAAATTGTATTGTATGTCAAAGAGAAAAAGGTACTTCTTCAAATGTAGGTCTTTATCAGCCACTACCTATTCCCACTAGGCCATGGGAATGCTTGAGCATGGATTTTGTAGTTGGGTTACCCAAGACAAAAAAAGGCATGCATATTGTATATGTAGTTGTGGACACATTCAACAAGATGGCTCACTTTGTTCCATGAAAGACCACTAATGATGCCAACTAAATAGCCTCTCTCTTCTTCAAAGAGATAGTAAGAATCCATGGGCTGCCTATGAGCATAGTGTCAGATAGAGACACTAAATTTATGAGTCATTTTTGGAAGACTATTTGGAAAATATTGGGCACTAATTTATCCTTTGGGTCTATATACCATCCCCAAACTGATGGTCAGACCAAAGTAGTGAATAGAAGCCTTGGAAATCTTCTAAGATGCTTGACCAAGGAGTATGGACAACAATGGGATTAACTGATTGGGCAAGCTGAGTATGCCTACAATGATACCATCAATAGATCAAAAGGGAAGAGCCCCTTTGAGGTAGTGTATGGATTATATCCTAGAGGAGTCTATGAGTTGAGAGACTTGAAGGATGGAGTCAAGGCAAGTGGATATGTAGATGATTTTTCTTATGCAATGTAGGAGATACATGATACAGTCCAGAAAAATTTGACAGAGAACACCTTTAAACATAAAACCAAGGTTGATGAGAGTAGGAGAGAAGTTCAATTCAAAGTGGGTGACATGGTCATGGTGCATCTTAACAAATCAAGACTTCAAAAGGGAGTCCCTCACAAGTTACAGATGAGAAGGATATGTCCTTGTCCTATCTTAGATAAGTATGGAGAGAATGCATTCAGAGTTGAGCTACCAGAAGACAGTAGACTGTCACCTATTTTCAATATTGCAGACTTAGTCCATTACAAAGGACCACAACAAGACATGGATCAGAGTCTCCAAGAAGTGATCAGAGATGTGTAAGATCTCCATTTACCCCCTACTACAGTCACAGGAGCTGACAATGTATTGGATACTCGAGTCTACAAATAGACTAGAACCAAAGCCTACAAGGAACACTTGATAAAGAAGTATGATCAAATGGATGCTGATGCAGTATGGGTCAAAGAATCGGAGTTAAAGAAGATGGGGATTGATCCAAGCATCCTAAATACAAGGGTGGATTGAAATTTTTATTTTGGGGAGGATGGTGTAGGAGCACACCTAGGCTAACCTCCATAGTTAGTATGTTTTGGCTTGTACTTGACATTGGCCAAGTCAAGATAGCTAGGTTGTTTTTGAGACCTTAGAAGGTCATTGGAATGTGGGCTAGGTGAGTTATTCATTAGGACCAAGGTCACCAAATTAGCCATTGTTAGTCGTTTATAAATTCTTAGTGTTCAGAGTTTGAGTTGAAGTCTATAATGTGTCTTAAACACATTAATGATGTCATAGAGAAGCAATATGGTCATAAATGGTCTTGGATCCTTAAAATTAAGAGGTTAGAGGTCCTAAAATTTAGGAAGGAGGTATAATGGCAAAGATGCCAAAAGTTGCTAAAATGTTGCTATGCCAACATTTGCAATTATTGCAAATGTTGCATGCAACTCAGTTTTCTTTGGATTTACTTATGAATAAGAAGTGGGAATCGACCAAAAGTCCCTAGAATCATGGAGATGGCATATAATGTGACCCAAGACTTGAACCAATAGAGGAGTCATAGATTGTAACAAGATTGGGATAGTGAAATAGCTCTGCAACTCTGTGTATTCAGGAATCCCGAGCATTCTTTTATGATATTCATATGTAATGGATTGAAAGATTGAAACTAATTATTTTTTTGTGTTCCTAGGATAGTTGGAAGAATCTTTCATTCATTAAGCTAGTTGTTTAGAGGTAGTGTAAGGTCTTAGATAAAATGTTTTGTGTTTTGTGTGTTCATTGGTCCTGTCCTGACCAATCAGTCGATTCATGGCTCCCTCATGAAATATAACCATATGGGATCTTCCTAAGCATAGATGGAAATGTTAGGGGAGTCAATGGTCTATATATATGTAGATTTAGGAGTCAAGGAAAGTCAATTTTCTATTTTTAGTTCCAAGCCCTAGGCGAGCATGCTTTGTTCGGTTAGTGGTTTAGAGGTGAAATAGTGAGTATTCTTATGTAGGGTAGTGAAGTACTATACATAATAAGTGCAGTTTCAATTATGGAATAGTCATATCTTGACATTCTAGGAGGGTCAAGTTTATATCAATCTATTTGGTCAAGTTTTGAGCAAGTTTTTCATTGTGTTGTAGACTGTCCTAGAAATTAGACCTATTAGCCCTATTGATCCTAGTTTGTAGGAACCCCATGTAAGGAGGACTTTTGAAACTAAAACCTTAAAAATATCTTGTAAAGTGATAGAGGGTATCTGAATGTGTGATTGGTTTTTCAAATTCTTTGGGAAAGTTTTGAAAGAAGTGGGAAAAACACAGTGTAAAAGGCTACAAGGAATGGACCTCAATTAGGATTCCAAGTGATTGAACGCTTGAACCTGGTAAAGACCAAGTTGAAGATCCTAGTAAATAGTTTCAAAAGACAAGGAGATGAAAATTTTCAAGTGGATAGATGTCCCTACAATGAATCATGAATGTTAGAATGGAATTGGCACTTAGATCCTTCTAGGTGTAGTGGGAAAAAGTGAAGATTTGAACTAACTAAAAGGTGTTATTCTTTCTAGGTGAAGCACATTAGTTGAAAACTCTTAGGGAAGAGTTGGAATTGGACTTAGTTAATCATCTAATCCAATCAGGAGCTAGAGGAGATTAGGTTCCTAGAAGAGACAAGCTAAGGTCTCTTAGTTGAAGTGCTAGCAAGCCTTGGAACACTCACACCATAAAAGAGGATAATAAAATTGCAAGGATCTAGGTATGTTTTGATTCAAGGAGACTTGTACTAGAAAAATAGGGAAGGTATCCTTTTATTCTATCTAGACATGCACCAAGAATTTGCCATTTTGAAGGAGCTGCATGATGGAGTGTGCGGGGGTCATTTTTTAGCAAGAACCACTGCCCATAAAATACTTCACGTTGGATATTACTAGCCACATTTTTTTAAGGACAATTATACATATGTTAGAAAGTGTGAAGCCTATCAAAATTTCTCAAGGAAATTAAAATATGATGGTGCATTACCCCTCAGATCTTTGTCCACTGAAGAACCTTTCCAAATGTGGGGGATAGACTTTATTGGTGAGATTATTGATGCTTCCAGTGGGAAACATAAATGGATTCTTGTTGCAATAGATTATTTCACCAAATGGGTTGAAGCCATACCCTCTAGACAATCTACAAGCAAGGTGGTTATAAAATTTTAACAAAGAATATACTAACAAGATTTGGTGTTCCTTGCAAGATCATTTGTGATAATGGTATGTGTTTTAGATCCAAGCAATTCTCTGAATTTTGCAGTAATTATGGTATTAACGTGTCATATTCTTCCCCTTACCATCCACAAGGGAATGGTCAGGCTGAATCAAGTAATAAAAACATAATAAAAATCATTAAGAGAATGTTAAGTAATAAAAAAATAGCATGGGATTCCAAACTACCCCTTGCACTTTGGGCAGATAGGATAATAGTTAAAAAATACACTAGATTTTCCCCTTATGAATTGGTTTATGGAAAGCAAGCTAGATTACCATTGAACAATCTGCTTCCTGCATATAAATTTGTCAGAGAAGAACAATTAGAAGACATGAATTTCATTGAAAATAGGATGGATCAGCTTATAGAATTGGATGAAATCAGAAGAGATGCACAAAGAGAGAATGTGAGGAAGTAGTTGTAGATGAAAACATTACATGATAAGAGAACTAAGGATAGAAACTTTAAGAAAGGAGATTGGGTGTTAAAATGGAATGCTAAAGATCAGGATAAGGGAAAGCATGGAAAATTTGAAGCTTTATGGCTTGGACCCTACGTAATTTTTGATAATGTAGGAGAAAAGAGTTACCTGTTACAAGATACAGAGGGTCATGTTCAAGAATTTCCAACCCATGCTTAGTATTTGAAACCATTATTTTCCTAAAAATAGGAAGTATTCCTAACCCTGCATCTTTTTCTTTTTAAGTTTTTGTTTTTCTTTCATGTTGTTCTTTGTCTCTATCTTTGGTCTACTTATCGAGAGATAACTGAGATCTTTTTGTGTTCAAGTATGAACACACATCTCTAGAAAGAGCCACTGGTGTAACCTAGATTTACGATCAAATTTGAATGGTTAAATAATTCAGGGAAGTGTTTTTGCAATTATTATTTTGATTTATGCTTGTTTTTCCTCATTCCATTTATAGTTCATTGTTGCAATTATTCCGCCTTATGCATTTATCCTGTCTTAATTCCTAGCATTTTTCTATTAAATCTTCTATGTCCTATATTTCCTATGGCTTGCATATATTTGAATTCATAAATATAGCCATTATCCTCCTTTTCGTTGTCTCTTATTTACTTTAGTATATTTTTATGACCTTGGTAGGGAATATTCTCTTTTTATCTGGCGCCCTTGAAAGTGTTTTGGTCACATGATCTCGCGAAGAAAAGGAATATGTTGTTTTCATCTAGACACTTCCCATTGGCCATTGCATCATGTTCTAATCAAAGGATAGTCGCTAAGTCTCCAAATATAACCTGGAGTTAGTAGAAGATATAGAGATCTCGTGACCTGGTGTATTTCTAACCTACGGATATAACTCAAGTTCAGAGTTGAGTTGAGTCAGGCTTCTTTCAGTCGTGATGTCTTTGGATGTAACCAAAGTTAAGGAAAATGATTGGAGATCATGAGATTTATCAGTTGCTAGGTCTCCAAAGAAAACCCGAGGTTGGGCTGCAGTTAAGGTTAAAACCATGGGTTAAGGCAAAAAGAAGACAAATACCTTTTGATCAGATGGTCAGCATAATGTCTTAAAGAAAAGATGCAAGATTGTTATTCATTAAGGAATTACACAATTGAAACATGTGTCTTGGCCACACTAAAAGACTGAATGATTAAATATGAAGATCTATGGTAGTCGGGTGATCTCCAGAAAAGGTTTGAAAAGTCAAATTCATTCAGCGATTTACAGATAAGGGTGTAGTCGCCAAGTCTCTCAATTGAAACCAAGGGTTTGAAAGAATGGTTAAAGGCTTCAGTCACCGAGTCTCTAAACAGAACCATGGTCAAGATGAAATATTAGAGATCACAAGACCACACAGTTGCGAGGTCATTGGAAATAAGTCAGAGTTAAATTAAAGGCTGGGTAAGTTAGGGATCAATGATTATGTTCATGTATAATCTACGATTGACACAAGGAAAAAATTATTGACCCTTATGTGCTTTGAATAGGAAGATGCCATGTGTTCATGTCAGAATCTGAACCTGCAAAAAGGATAAAGTGATTGATAAAGATAGATCAGTTTTGGTTTGATCGAACGGTGGGTGTAATTCCTTTGAGTCAAGATGCATGTAATTTATCCATTAAGCCATTACAATGAAGCAACATGTGTCATGGGTCTACCAAAGGATTTGAACGAAGATAGGTTGAATCAACAGTTAAAGTATATCGATGATCTACGACTATCGTTAAGCCTTAAAGACAAGATGCGTGGATGTTATTCACCAAGGCATTGCAAGAGCATGCCACATGTCTCAGATGAATAGAAAAGTCAAATAGAGCTTAAGTGGCACAGATGACCTAGATTTTATTTTTCATTACATATATTTATATTATTATTTTTTCGACTGAGGGTTTTGGTTAAAATTTGATACGTTGATGTTGTCTGTATGCAGGGTTTCACAAGTGGTCTGGATTGAAAGATGAAAAGATCAAAGGCATGAAAATGACCTTGTAGAAGTTAAAGAGATCATTGGAGATCTTTAAAAAATTATAAATAAATTATTCTGATATTATTATTTCTTTGGTCGATAACTATTCACAAGGATGATAATTCATTCTTAATTTCCATTCCTGACTGTTTAGTTGTTGATCATAGGGATTAGGTTTAGTTAGACAAACTGGTGCATTGATTTGAAGCTTGTTTGCATCCTTTGAACATTATATAAAAATGGATACCAGGATCAATGCAAAGGGGGTTGGTCTTTAGAGGTCTGGTGGTGATATTTTTCATCTCTCAGACGGGTTTAGTTTTGATCACAACTGAACATAGATTCTTATGTATCTATTTTTGATAATCAATAAAAGATAAGTTTTTTATGTCTCTCTTGGCTCAAGGTTTCAATTCTCATTCAGTTAGTCCTTTGCAATTATTGAAGGAATTTCAATTGTTATCTTTGAGTTTCTTATGTAGAAGAGTTATTGTCTCATATCATTGTTTGAATATCAGGAAGTGTGTGATAAATTAATTTTTTTCTGGCTTCTTGTTCATTTGGTCTCCCAACCATAGGAGTTAAAATAATTTGAACTAACAAGGATATAATACAAACGTTAATCTTCTCTACATGTAAAGTAGTCAGGTAGTTGATGGTTGAGTACTGTCTTGCAAAGTTGTACATAGGATTGAATTTTGGATTGACTCTATTGCCCAAGTTGATATAGACACTGATCTAATTGTTATTGAAGATAGACATTTAATTCATTGTTTCATGTTTTTGAGATATTCTAAAATTCATTCATTTATATATACATTTTACAAAGCATTCTTTACAAATCTCACAAAGCATTCATTTTTGAAGTTTTATCTTACAATTGATTACAATTTGATTCCTTTCAGAGTAACTTTCCATACTTGTGAAGGAAAGATTTAAGTTTTCATTATCTACTATAAAATCCTTAAAGGATAAGTTTAAGGTGTAGGCCTACCAGCCTTGGTTCTGTAGAGCCAGAATTGCAGAATTTTCAACCTTTCCCCAATGTTAAACTTGTGAGTTGGCCAAATCACTTGGGTTTTCCATCATTGGATTGGAAAGTCCATAGGAAATCCAATATGTTGATTTGAGCACCAACAGGATGAAGTAATATAACTTGAAAGGTTCCTTGGTTCTTAGCCCTACCATGATCAAATCTCCAATTTTGTTGAAATTTTCTTTTAACGGTCCATTTCTCAAGTAATCCTTTTGTGCTTCATACACTTCCATGAATTCTTTGAAATCAATTTTATCCATTTGGGTATCCTCTTCACTCAACTTGAACACTTCCCTAATTTCTTCTGTAGTTATGTTAACCATGATATATCTATTCTTATCCCTGAATACCCTAGATATCTTGTCATACTTGTCTGCTATTTGCATAAGCATATCAATATCCATGAAAACCCCAGGCATTACTAACTTTCCCACATCAAATTTCCATACATTGCTATTTGGAGAAAAAGCATTTCTCTGGCCGAAAAGTACCTTGAATAAAGCCAGACCTGTCATTCCTATATTTTCATCCCTAGCCTATTGTCCCAGATTATAAAAACCCTCACTAATTTTCAAACATGGAATTTTAGGGACTAGTTATTTGATTTTTGTCGAATCATTTGTCGACCTCATTAATTTCTGCAGTAGGTCATCACATACATTTCTATCTTGATAATTCACATGGCCCTTGAACTCTCTCCTAGGCAACATATTGAATTTAAGGTCTTTATAATATAATGATTCAACAAAATTTTGATAGAATATAGTAACTGCAAGCCCTAATAATTCTTTAGATTTTAGAATTCAGACAAAACTTGCACCAGAAATTTACCCATTCTACAACAGCCTGGAAGTTAAAATGTGATCACTATAGCTTTCTTTTTGCTCCACAAATTTTACAATTATGATAATCAAGAGTTGAATGATCGAATTCATAGGAATCCCATCACTTCTGAGAATTAAATTCTTACTGTGGAAAGAACACATTAGCCATTACTTCACCTGAGTTCAAACTCTCATGGCTAACAGTTTAGAATTGCTAAGATAACTCCTTTGAATTATGACCGTCAATCCTGACATCTCTTCTTCACATCAAATGAATCACAACAAGTATTTTAAAACATTCATCTCCATGGAAACATGGAAGCACATCGCAATCCCTCAAAGCTTAACCTTCAGTCACTTTCCATCTAAGGCTTTGCATGCACCGTTGGATATTTTTGAAGATGCTAACCCTTTATCTTACTTAACACTGATAGAGGGTCCTAGCACTTAGGACAGACATCACCATGATGTGTTCCCTTGATGACTAAAGTTTGATCACTTTATACTTCAGTCTTTACGCCATCCGCCTGATCTTGTATGATCTTTACTATCTTTAAAAAGTATTTATGACCTGCAACTTTGATCTCCTGGAGCATGTGGCAA
Source organism: Thuja plicata (assembly GCA_018584345.1). NCBI lineage: Eukaryota > Viridiplantae > Streptophyta > Pinopsida > Cupressales > Cupressaceae > Thuja > Thuja plicata. Next base: position 58,049 of record MU223105.1, read on the forward strand.
CATGTCGCAATGCCTTAATGGTTAAAATTATCTCATCTTTTATTGGAGGCTTTATGCCAGCCACTGGATCTTCCTTAACCAATCATTCCTTTACCCAACTGGCTTTATATTAATTGCAGTCTGCAACTTGCCTGAATGGACATGTGTCACAATGACACAATCCCTTAAAGGTTATCCTTCGGCCATATTATCATTGCAGGTTAACGCCAACTGTCAGATATTTTTTGGAGATGCTATGTATTTACTAAATCTTTAATCACCCGTCAGACCCACTAGACACCACATGGAAGCATGGCACATTCCCTTAATGGCTATTGTGTGTGCATCTTCATCATAAGCCTTCACGCCAACCATCAGATTAGATATGACATATAATTGATTTAACTTCATCTGCTTGTTCATGTTTGGGCCCACTGAGGACACACGTCACCACAATGTGATCCCTTGAAGTTAACTCACCTGCATCTTTGAAATAGAGGTAATGCATGGGCTGTTTGATTTAGAAACATCTACGAACATCCTTTGATCTTTATGTTCATTGAAGCCATTCCTGCCAAAGACATGCATCACAATGGCACATTGCCTTGAAGCTTAAATTGTGATCATCTTCTCATCATAGGAATGTGCGAGCCATTGGAAGAAAATACATTAGCTCGACAGATAACAGTTTAATAAATCTTGCAGACTTTGAACTTAGGAAATAATAAAAGACCACGACATTAGGATACTCACAAAATTAATGAACGTGAACATATTTTTAAAAGGACACATGCAAGACATGACTTAAGTGGCAAAAAGTAACATAGAATTATAAACCACTTTGACTCTTAGGGTTTTAGGACCAAATTTCTCAATTTGAGACATGAAAATAAGGGTTTTTTAAGTATCCTTGTAATATTCTTTGCAAAAATAGACCATGGACTCATTTCTTGAAAAAAAAATTAAACAGACCTAACAGTGGCTCTTTCTGGGGATGAATACCTCTTGTGGGTGTTACAAGAATTCAAAATCTCAGGGAAGCAGACAAACCTACTAGAAAAAAACTACTCACACAATAGGAAAGCAAACTAAACTGAGACAAAAAGAAACACACTTATTAAAACACACTATATACACAATCCTAATGTTCATGGATAATTAGACTTTAGGAGAAGTATAACTTCAATAACTATCCATGAACTGGCAATTCTAAAATATTTCCAGTAAGATCTTTTAATAAATATGATTTTTGACCATACCTTTCATGGACAATATAAGGTCCCAAGAAAATTGGTTTAAATTTTCCATGCTTTCCTTTGTCTTCCAACCTGGCATTCCACATGAGAACATAATCTTCCACATCAAACTATCTTGGGATTGCCTTCTTATTATACAAGTTCTTCACCTGCAATTGAAGCTTTGCATTCTTCACATAAGCTTCCCTCCTGGCTTCATCTAACTCCACCAAGTCATCAATTCTCAATTGCATGTCATTATCAATATCATCATCATAAGTCTGAATAGACTTGTACATCTACATCAGATTATTTTGGGGAAATATTGTTGGTATCCCATAAACTAGATCAAAAGGTGCACATCCTATGGCCCTTTTAGATGTCACCCTGTCTTCCCAGACATCCAATGTTAACTTTGAATCCCAAGCCTTCTTGTTTGTATCCAAAATTATTTTAATAGTCTTGAGGAGGATCTTATTAGTGAACTTAGCTTGGCCATTCCCTTGTGGGTGGTAAGGTGTAGAGTAATATGTCTGAATACCATATTCAACACAAAAATTGGCATACTCTTCAGATTTAAAAAACATCGCATTATCTGAGATTATCTTCTCTGGGCACCCAAATCTAGTAATTATGTTCTTCAGTAAGAAATCAATTACCACTTTATTGGTATCTCTCTTAGTGGGAATTGCTTCCACCCACTTAGTAAATTATTCTGTAGCTACAATGATCCATGAATGTCCTCCACTGGACTTAGTAGATATCTCTCCTATAAAATCAATACCCCATTGCTGAAAAGGGGCTTGAACTTCCACTGGTGTGAGGGATACATTACCTAAGAATGTTAGCTTACCAGAGAAACGTTGGCAAGAATCACATTTCCTAACCAATTGATGAGCATCCTTGAATATACTTGACCATTAGAATCCTACTCTTAAAATCTTATGTGCAGTATTCTTAGCCATATAATGGCCACCACACACTCCATTATGCATCTCTTGCAGGATCCTTTCTTCTTTTTCTTTATCAACACATTTCAATAAAATTTCTTCAGGGTTCCTCTACCACAACTCATCTCTGATTAGGGAAAATGGATTTCTTGTAATTTTAATGTTCTTTTCTTATTCTCATCCATGCCCTATGGAAAATTCATTCTTTGCAAATAATAAACAATGTTAGTGTACCAATTACAATGGTCGAGGCTACAGATGAAAGGTCTATGTTCTTCTTCTAGGGTATTGATGTGATTAGCATCCAAGTTTGTACTAGCCATCAATTTTTCTAAACCCATCCCTCTAACCAACTTAGTGATTTGGATTTCTATATTAAACTCTTGAATCCTATTGATCCATCTACATCTTTTTCCTGACACCTCTTGTTGAGTAAAGATGTCCTTAACTACTGTTGAGGGGACATAAGCCACTACAATAAAACCTATTAAATAACACTTGAAAGCTTTCACATCCTTCACCAATGCATAGGCCTACTTCTCAGTTATATTATATTTGATCTCTCCATCCTGTAATGATTTTCTAAAAAAGGCAATAGGTTGCTCAAACCCCTCTTCATTTTTTTGTAACAATACATCAACAATAGTATGACAAGATGCAAATGAAAAAATATTCATGGGCTTTAAATAATCAGTAGTTCTCAGGATAGGGGCATCTTTGATATCTTTCTTAATCTCTTGAAAATATTTGGTGGCCTTCCCATCCCATTCCATTTTAGCATCCTTTTTAACATCTTTGAAATTGGTATACTTTTCTCAACAAAATTAGTGATAAGTCTTCTGAGAAAATTTACCTGTCTGAAAAAGGATTGAATTCCTTTAATATCTCTCAGGATGGGAACTCTGTCAATAGAACCTACCCTATCTGGATCAATTCTAACCCCTTCCTTTGAAACAATGTGACCCAATAACTTACTTTCTGGCACTCCAAAAATGCATTTCTTGGGATTGAGAGAAATCCCAAATTCTAAGCCTCTTTCAAAAATCATTTCCAAGTGCTCACAATGTTGTTCTTCCTTCTTTGAATAGGCTATGAGATCATCCTGATAGACCTCAAGAAATTTCTGTAGGAAGTCTGAGAATGCAACATCCATGGCCCTCTAGAAAGTAGCCCCAACATTCATTAAACCAAAAGGCATCCTCACATATACATATGTTCCCCATGGTGTGGTAAAAGTAGTCTTAAACTGCTCTAACTCTTTGGCCATAATCTAGTTATACCCAGAGAATCCATCCATCAAGGACATGAGTTCACATCCAGTAGCTCTTTGCAACATATTCTCCCTGTTGGGCAGAGCATAGTTGTCTTTAAGGAAGATATGTTCAAATTTTTGAAATCCACATACAACCTGATATTCCCATTCTTCTTTCTGATAGGGACTAGATTGGAAACCCAGGAAGAATACCTAATGGGTTTGATTATCCCAACATCTTTCATCTTTTTCAATTATTGTTCCATCTTGGGCCTCATGGTGGTATTTATGGGTCTTTTCTTTTTCCTAAAGGGCTTGGCATCTTCTTTCAATGGAATTTCATGTTGAAACAGTTCCTCATTATATGCCTTTAGGTCATCATATGTCCAAGCAAATACCTTTTTTTACTTCCTTAAAAGATTAGTCAGATCCTTCTTCACTTTGGGTGACATATTTTTACCAATAAATAAGTTCTTAGGAACTTCTTCTGTTCCCACATTAACCTCCTTTGAATCTTCAGATCTATTTACATGTATAACAAAGTCTAGTCTATCATTACTATCAAAAGCCCTCTCCAAAACAACTAGTCCCTTTGGGACTTTATTTTTCTTTAGATGCAATATTTCCTTCCCCGAGATAGTATCCTTTCCATTAATGTTTTTCACATACTTTGTGAAATCTATCTCTTTATTGTCAAGATCTGCCTCACAATAAAAGAATCTTAGAATATCTACATCATCATCAAACACTTGCCAGCTATCTACATTGTTTGGTATTGAAGGCCTAGTCTTAACTTCTATTTTAGAAATTCTAGAAAAGGTAATGTATTCTGGCCTTAAAACAATGTTAGCTAACAAATCTGTCATTTTTTTTTGGCTCCTATCCATCTAGTCAATACCAAATGCATCAAAAATTTCAAACTCATCCCATACTACCTTTCGGTACTGCTTCAATCTATGGTTCTTTGATGCATATTTGAATTTGATCTAAGATATCAATAACTCAAAATCTCCAATAACTCTGATGCATTTGATTCCATGTCTTGCAGCTAGTCTAAGACCTATCAGCAGAGCCTCATATTTTGCCACATTATTTGTACAAGTAAATAGCAGAGAAAATGAAAATTTGAAGGTTTTTCTAGAGGGAGATATCAACAAAAATCCAGCACCATCCCACTCCTTAGAACTGACAACATCAAAATACATAATCGATAACTTAGTTTATTCAGATAAATTACTTACATCTTCTGACAACAATGTAGTTTGTGATCTTCTTGCAGCTTGAATTTCCTGCACTTGAAACGACCCCATCTCAGTATCCAAGAAATAGTTAATCTTGTTCCTCAATCATGTGAGGAGTTCTAGTTTCCCTTGATAATTTGATGTTTTCACCATTTATATTTAAAGTGAAAAATGATAAGTCACCCTGAATGCTTCCCTCCATAGATGCACTCCATTTTCTTGACAATCTTGACAATAAAATTTCATATTGGGAGGAATGTCTACAACCAACACACTCATCGTTAGTATTTTATCTAGGAAAGCTTCCAATTTGTAAGGCAAATCCTTAATAGTGCCTATGAAAGGCACTTCTCTGGAATCCATAGATTGGGATCTCCCATGTGGAGTGTCTACTTTCAATCCCATAGATCTCATGACTTCTAAAGGAAAAATAGTGTTAGATGCCCCAAAGTCAATCATGCATTTTTTAGCATTTCTCCATTGATTAATAATGTCAAGAAAAAGGGATGAACAATTTCTGCAGTAGTGCTAACAATATTGGTATCTAAGAAAATTTGAGGAATCTTTGATACAAGCTCATCAGATTCCTTTATTGATTTATCCTTAGTATCTGACACTTTCTTGTTTTTCTATGGTCGCATAGTTTTAGTAGAGCTAACACTCTTCACCCATGTCAGAGTCTTTTCTTTATGTGCTCCTATCCTCATCATTTCTAATAGAGACACCTTAACATTTATCTAAGACAAAAGTTGCCCCATATCCACAGGGGTGTATTTCATATAAAAAATGTCTAATCTCTAATTGGTGTAATCCACATTTTCTGCTTGAGTAGCCAGTTTGGCTTCATCCCCCTTATGTGGTTTGTCCTCTTTTTTGGAATGAGGTATGGGAATTTCTGGTGTTTTCACCTTTTCTTTATACATATTTGGGCCAGTGGGTTTGTTTCCCTTCTTAATCAAAATTTTATTAGTACCTTCAGCCTATTTCTCTTTTTCCTGTGGCCTTTTGGTACTATTTGGGGTATCCTTGATAAAGATACCAGTAGGTTTTCCATCTACATTTCCAACTACTCTATTTCTTAAAACATAATTACCCCTTGCTTGTGCAACCATATTTACTATGATCTCAACAATTTATTCATCAAATGGCCTTCTCAGAACAAGGGTCTCATCCCATTCTTCACCATTACACCTCAAATTATCAATCTCCCAATCCTCTATGTCAGAATAATCAGGTTGATAATATGTTTCATCATTTACAAGTGAGTAGGTCATAGAACAACCACTGTCATCATATTATTCCTCTTCATCTTCTTCATTTTATTTCATGGCAGAAATTTTGGTAGCAATAACACAATATTTAGGATAATGTGGAGACTAACAAGCTACACACCAGGGATTATCACTGGACATATTTATAGAGGTCTTGTGTAGGGGATCAAATTTTTTTTCATCAGATTTATCCTTTTTCTGTGGGAGAATAGGTTTCCCATCTTTCCACCGAGTAGTATAAGAATGGTTTTACATCTAAGGCTATCTATTGAAATTGCCATAAGAGGGCTTATCATTATTTGAAACCCTATTGTGACTACTCTTTCCAGGATTTAAATTTTTGAAAGCATTCAGAATCAACTTAAGGTTATCATCCTCAGGTTTAGAACTCAAGGGTTTATCTGATTCTTTCTTATTATACCTAGTGGGTTTCCAATTTTCTCTCCTTCCCACTTTCCTAGAAACTCTTCTATTTTTCTCAATGTTGACTGCTACCTTATATTCTTCCCTAATATTTCTGGGGTTCTTATCTCTTAACAAATAACCCCTTTTTTCATCAAAATCATTAAGATAGGTAGAAAGACATACCTTGTCATCTAGTCTCATCACTTATAGCAACTTGTGCAATTCCCTTTGAAATCTGATATTGAATTCCACCACCTCTTCATTTGGCTTCTTCTTTATGTTGCTGAACTCATTCAACATGAACCCTTCATTATTCTTGTCCCTATATTGGTCCCTGAAACATTCCTTCATCTCATCCATGGACCCAATAAATTCATGGGTTAATCCTCTAAACCAGTCCCTAGCATCCTCAGTTAATGATTGCACAAATAATTTAATCATAACATCATCATGTGCAATTTCATAGTCATCAAACATATCCATAAAATGCTTCAAATGTTCTTCACATGTTATAACATTATTCCCAGCAAATTTAGGAAGTTTGTCCCTAATCTTTTTAGGAATTTCATTTGGATAACTAGGAATTCCAAGGAAAATAAATTGTTTGTACCTTTCAGTATAGACAGGAGTTTTTTGAGATGAAATGTTACATTGAGTACTTGAAGTGGTAGCATTTCCAGAATCAACACATGGTGGTAAATTCATTCTTGAATTTAGAGATAATTTAGGACCATCACCAGCAGGATGAGAACCAGAGGTTTGTCTGATAAATTCAATTTTCTTCTTCATTTCAAGAGCAAAGGCTTCCAATTCAGCCTTCTCTAATTCCTTGGCTATTATTTCCCTCTCTCTTTTGGCTCTCTCCAACTCAGTATCCATCTTAACTAGGGGATCTACTATACTCCCTTTTCTCAGTGGCTCCTTTATTTCAATAGCTGCTACCTTTTGTTTACCTTTATCCTTGGGCTTTGGTATGTCATACAACTGTTGAACAACAGGTTCATATTCAAGTTTCTCAGGTATAACAGTAGCATTCATTGCCTCCAAATATCGTAGTTTCCTTTTCAACTGGTTAGATTGAATCTGAGCATGTCTAATTATTTCCTCCTTTTCTATTTCTCTTTTTTGTCTCAAGGCAATTTTCCCTTGGATCTTCCTTTCCAACTCACCCACTTCTTCAAAAATCTCTTCAGAATCCACAAGAGTCGTGTCAGATTTTGATTTTTCTTCCATGTTGGTCCTCTCTCTTCTGTGATGATGGTCATTTGGTCTTTTAAATGAGGGAGAGCTCGGATCACTTGATGCATTACTATTCTCTTCACCTCTACTTTTGGATCTAGACCTTGTCTCATGTCCTTGAGAGTTACCATGAACCACTTTTTTGGTATATCTAGGGACATCATCAACCCTTTCACTTTGAGAGTAATACTCCCCATAGAATCCCAATCCTATTTGTGTTTCTTGTTCACCTTCTACATTTTCTTCTTCATGATTAGGAGGAATGAGAGTATCCATTCTTATGTTCCTTCTCTGCCTCCAAGCTTGGGGAGTAACTCTAGCACCATTTTTGTTCACTAATTTCCTATCTTTGGAAGTGGATGGAATCTCATTTTCCAATTCATTCTCAGGATGACTGTTCATCCTAGATATGGTATTTTTGTAACTTATAGTTAGATAGTGGTATATCAAATTAATTGTAACTTAGCACTGATGTAGAGATTTCTTTGAGTCGCCACCCAAAAAATAGCTAGGAAAATACACACTAACTTGAGTAAAAAAGTTGGTATGAAAAGTTTTCATGGGTCACAGATAACAACAAATTCTAAGCACTAATCCTAGAAAATTTTCAATGGTAATATAGATCACTCGGATATGAAAAGATAAAACTTTGTAATACAATGGTCAACCAACTGGTATTGATAAGTATGTAGGCTAGGAGTCCAGCTCAACTTGAGAAAACATACTTTCTTATTGCAATGAAAGAATAGTCCCCAATAGAGTCACAATTTTGTTGGTTTCTTTTTATTTTGTGATAAAAACAATAATAAATTCTTCCCTTTATGATTGTTTTATAGAGGAGCCACCTCCAAATATTTTTTCATGACATAAAAGGACCAAATAACAAGCACTCTCTTAATACTTCTACTCTTTAGGTCCTGCTACACCAAGGGGGGGATACCCTATAATACCTATTGATATATCTAATCTTGTACTATCAAGCTGTAATGTCACAGTGAGTCAACATAACTAGGAGATACTAGATAATTGGCTAATTACCCCTTAAACATCAACCATGAAATGGAGCATGAGATAGAAATTTGTAACAAACTTACACAAATGTAGACTTAATGGATTTTAAATGTTTGTTTATAGGAAAACACAGCCAATGTACAACTAGATATACAATAAAAACAAAAACTTATCAGATTTAGATCGGTGCTTTATCTATTGGGCTATATTATGGCTTAGATAGAGTATACTAAAATTAATGTTCACCAAAGATTTCAAATCATAATACTACTATTCAAAACCCCTACTACTAATAGAATCCTAGCATGTGTCAGTGAATCTATGCATTAATCAGAGCCTAATTTAATCTGATCCTAGATCAAAACTCTCAAATAAGTACATAAACACAGAGAAGACTATGATAATGAATCAGAAAATTCATAACTCATATGACACATAACACATGAGAGATTGGAATCTCGATCTTTGTATTAAATTTAGAAAATCTTATTTTAGTATACAAAAATATTCATAGATAACCTCTTCAATAACTTGCAAAAGATATCTCAACTTTATTTTTGACTTCTTACACTATCTAGTAAAAATTATACTATCTTTCTCCTCTTGACTGAAAACTTTAAAAATTGTTTACAATACAAATTTTCCAGCCATTTCCAGTGATCTTCAGAATCCTTTTATAGAATAGGATTGCAACAAGATTCAAATAATTTGGAACAAGGACAAAATCAATGACTCACTAAAAAGACAAAATAGCGAATGGAGTGATAACCACTCTTGTTACAATAGATATTTGAAAATTTTTGTCTCTTGACTGCTTGGTATTTGCAACTGCTTCAAAGTTGTTCGACATGAGCCATCTGAAGTCTTTTGTGCTTGATATTGGTGACGTGGGATCTTCACTTTACCTGTATCATCCAATCTGTTAGGCCTCATCATCCACTTGCATGTCCTCACCTTCTCCTAGATCAACTATTGTGTACTTGTCCTTCCAAGAGGTATACACCTCATCACTGAGCCAGTTGAAACTAAGGACCTCATCCTTTCTGTTGTTAATCTCCCTCCAAGTGGCATTTTCCTTTTCAATTTCTTGTGACCAAAATGCAAAAAATACTCTGGCCTTACCAACTATCTCAACAGTTTGAACAAAAAGTAGTGTACTTTCTAGGGTTATTATGCTATTGGTTCTAACTGCCAATGCTTCATTCATCTGCCGATGCCACAATGCTTCATCTTTTATATCTCCATTTTTCTTAAAAATATTTGGAAACATTTCATACTGGTCCTTTGAATATTCCTTTCTTAAGGCCATTACCTTTCTTATGACAATGCTCCTTCTTATGTCCATGTCCATGAGTAATTTGACACATTTATGAGTGCCATTTAAGACAATGTCAACATTATTCTCATTTTTGCAAGTGGTATGGAAGAATTTCAATTCTCCTCTCTTTCCTTTCCATATATTCACCATTTGATCTAAGTTGTCTTTATCTACATTGTATTCATTTAGCATGTTGACAATTTTCTTCCCTTGTGAATAAATTGCAGTGGGAACTAAGCCATGGGTACAATGCATGAGGGTGTTGTGTATTTTGTCTGCATATTTTTTTTCAACCATGCCTCTTCTTCTCTGAAAGCTGCAGACTATTCAACCCATTCCTTCCTTGACTTCTCCAGCTCTGTTCTTTCAGTGATCAATCTTGCCTTTTCTTGCTCCATCTCCTCTAGTGTGGTTGGGTTTGATGGTGCAGGGGAAGGAGTATAAGTGATGTTTGTGCTTGATGATGATGGCTGATGAGGATCTTGTGTGATCATCCTCTGAGGAACAAACTGAACTATTTGTTTTCCTTCAAGGAATGAAATTCTATTATATTTTTCAATGGATTTGATCTTCTCATCATTATAAGCCTTCATGACAGTTTCATATTTTTCTGCTAGGCTTTTGAATGCCTCTTCTTGTTTCTCTACCACCTTTAAACTCAATTTTATAGTTTGCAGAGTAATGTTAGCTGCGTCCACACTTGATGTATCTGATACTCTTCTTACAATAAGGCTACCTACCTGTTCAACCTGATTATCTTCATCAAATACCTTATGGCTTTTATTTTTCATACACCACATGATAAGGGCTGCATGATCTTCACTAAATATCACTCCCTTGGATGCTTGTCTTGCCTCTATCTCATTAGCATAGATAGTCTTTGTTTCTTTCTCACAACATCAAAAATAATAGCATCTGCAATATCCCACTCTGGAAGTATCAGTACCCCTTCCTTCCTAACTAGTGCCCTTCCTTCCTCAAGAGTTATCTTTTCAAACTTAGATATCATTTCTTGTTTGACTTCATTTTCAATCTCTTTCTTATTCCTTGTAGGTTGCTCGTTATGTTTTTGTTGGCACTTTTCTTTAAATTCATTTATCTGGGTTCTCCATAAAAACTGTAAGAATGCCCTAGCCTTGAAAAAATTGCATCAGAAAGAAATTCATTGTTATCTTGTTGAGTCAAGGAGTCTAATTCCTTTCTAGCATATTCTGCAAAAGTCAGATCTAGTGAAGCATTCTTTGGAACTTTAGGCACCCCTTCTTGTAGCTCTTTGGCTATGACAATTATTTGTCCAACTTCTCCCATTTGTAGGAACTGTTCTACTACTGCTTGCTCATCAATACAAAATTTTGATAGAATATAGTAACTGTAAGCCCTAATAATTCTTCAGATTTTATAATTCAGACAAAACTTGCACCAAAAATTTACCCATTCTGAAACAGCCTAGAAGTTGAAACGTGATCACTGCAGCTTTCTTTTTGCTCCACAAATTTGACAATTATGATAATCAAGAGTTGAATGATCGAATACATATCAATCCCATCACTTCTGAGCATTAAATTATTACTATGGAAAGCACACATTCACCATTACTTCACTTGAGTTCAAACTATCACGGCTAATGATTCAAAATTGCTAAGATAACTCCTTTGAATTATGACCGTTGATCTTGACATATCTTCTTCACAACAAACAACTCACAACAATTCTTTTACAACATTCATCTCCGTGGACACGTGGTAGCATGTCGCAATCCCTCAAAGCTTAACCTTTAGTCAATTTCCATCTGAGGCTTTGCGTGCACCGTTGGATCTTTCTAAAGATGCTAACCCTTTATCTTACTTAACACTAACAGAGGGTCCCAACACTTAGGATAGTCATCACCATGATGCGTTCCCTTGATGACTAAAGGTCAATCACTTTATCCTTCAGTCTTTACATCATTCGTCTGATCTTGTATGATCTTTATTGTCTTAATAAATATTTATGACCAGTGGATTTGATCTCCTGGGACATGTGGCAACATGTCACAATACCTTAATGGTTAAAATCATCTCATCTTTTATTGGAGGATTTGTGCCAGCCATTGGATCTTCCTTAACCTATCATTCCTTTACCCAACCGGCTTTATATTAACCATAGGCAACTTTCCTAGATGGACACGTATCACAATGACACAATCCCTTAAAGGTTATCCTTCGGTCATCTTATCATTGTAGGTTAACGCCAACCATCACATATTTTTGGAGATGTTGTGTATTTACTAAATCTTTAATCACCCACCTGATCCACTAGACACCACGTGGCAGCATGGCATGTTCCCTTCATTGCTATTGAATGTGCATCTTCATCATAAGCCTTCACACCAATCGTCGGATTAGATCTCTCATATACTTGATTTAACTTTATCTTCTTGTTCATGTTTGGGCCCACTAAGGACACCCGTCACCACGTCATGATACCTTGAAGTTAACTCACCCACATCTTTGAAATGGAGGTAATGCATGGGCCGTTGGATTTAGAAACATCTATGAAAATCCTTTGATCTATATCTTCACTATAGTCGGTCCCGCCAAAGACACGTGTCACAATGGCGCATTGCCTTGAAGCTTAAATTGCAATCATCTTCTCATTGCGGGAATGTGCGAGCCATTGAATGAAAACACATTAGCTTGATAGATAACGGCTTAATAAATCTTGCAGAATTTAAACTTAGGAAATAATAAAAGACCACGGTGTTAGGATACTCACAAACTTAATGAACACAAAAATCTTTTAAAATGAAACATGCAAGACATGACTTAAGTGGAAAAACGTAACACAGAATTATAAACCACTTTGACGCTTAGGGTTTTAGGGCCAAATTTCACAATTTGAGACATGAAAACAAGGGTTTTTTAAGTATCCTCATAATTTTCTTTGCAAAAATAGACCATGGACTTATTGCTTGAATTTTTTTTTAAACACACCTAACAAGGGCAAAGCTCAACTCTCAAGAATCTGGGTTATATTTCCCCAATACCTGATAGTGATATTTAGAGACCCATCTACAGAATGAAGCTTGATCCTCAGGGATCTGAGCTAGATCACCCAGATACCTAATAGATGAGCTTTTGAGAACCATCTCCAGAATGAAGCTTGATCCTTAGGGATGTGAGTTAGAATTACCCAATACCGGATAGATTTCTACCTTTCAAAAGACTATCCCCAGAATGAGGCTCAATCTTTAGGAGTTAGGGTTAGATCGCCCCAATACCTATCCATTTGAAATATAGTTAATAGATATTTTTATGACTATCCCTAGAACAAATCTTAGTCCCCCAATATCTAGGCTAGATTGCCCAGATACTAGCTAGATCAAGTTTCAAAATCATCTCCAGAATGGAGCTTGATTTTCAAGAGCCAGGGTTAGATTGCCCCAATTCCTAATAGATGAGATTTTGAGAATCATCTCCAGAACAAAGCTTGACCCTCAGGGACTTGAGTTAGAATGCTCAGATACCAAATAATGAGATTTCAAGAATCATTTCTTGAACAATATTTGATTCTCAAGGATCTGAGTTAGATTTCCCTGATACCTAATAGATTATCACTTTTCAAAAGACTGTACCCATAATGAGGCTCAATCTTTAGGAGTTAGGGTTAGATTGCCCCAATACCTGGTAGTGAGATTTCAAGAACCATCTTTAGAATGAAGCTTGACTCTTAGGAATCTGGGTTAGATTGCCCAGACACTGAATAGATTGAAATTAGATTATATTGATTAAGATAGATTGAAAGTGATTCAATGATGTAATCATCCTTCCCCCTTAGGAGTGAAATGGAAAGATGACATGCCATAATGGTGATTGAAAGTGATAAATCATAGATATAAGTTGAATTGAAGGTCAAGAAGAAATCAGAACAGATTACGGAAGAATCTGAAAGATGTGAGAGAATGTTGATTGGATATGATTCTAAAAAGAAAGCTATGTCAGAAAGTCAACTGTAGAAGTGTCCGATCGCATCAGTCCCAAAAAATTTAAGATTCAATTTTGAGGTATGTAGAAGTGTCAAATTTTGATTTCAATCCTGAAAAATGGATTCAGAGCGGTCGATATAGTCACTTTTGAAGAGTGAGAGAAAGGATCAAACACTTGGGCAGTTGTAATGAAGCTAGAATGTTGAAGAAGAACCCCTCATCATACAAATCCAGGAGAACATAGCGAAGTGAAAATCGAAACATTGCTGCAATACATGTCAAAAATGAAAGTACAATCCTATGCTATAATGAAAGTGCAATCCTATGCGAGATGTAATTCCTAGGACATGGTTGTTGGACCCATTGAATTGTTATCATCAAAAATAATTTGTGGAACATCGGAGTCGGTACAATCTTTATTGGTGCCACTGCAACCATAAGAATATGAATATGAATTTCATTAGATAGGATATGGGAAACTAATGTAAGCATCAGGGCACAAAACCCAAGATGACCTGAACATTGTTTCCAGTTTGATATAGTAAGAGTACACTAGTAAACAAGCAGAGAAATAACAGTCAAGGAGATAATTCTGACCTCACCCTAGTGTACAAATAAACATTATTGAGGGATGTGAGGATTTTCCACTTTAATAGAAGCTCTTATCACATACAACTAGTTTATTTGATGTTGCTGGATCATCGGGACCACACCAACATATAGTAGACAAAGAAAAGAGAAATGAAATCAATGAGAACAAGCAACATACAAAGAGAAATTCAATCATAGCTCAACATGTTTTAAATTTTTTGGATGTGTTCATGTATAGGGATGTTGAGAAACACCATTGTGCTTGTGAGTGCCTTGTGTTTGATTGCTATCGATAGATGTTGTTGTTTATGTTTGCGATATCCAATGTGTGTTGAGAAACATAGATGTGTCCAAAGATAGTTTTAAAAAACACTATTTATTGGGGTGTTGAGAAACACTTGTTTGTGTCAGTAGAGAGTTGTCCTTCAAAAATGACAAGATTACTAACTCTAGAGGAGTCCAAATATGTGAGCTTATTTGGGGACCTATGCCCCTAGTGAGATTTTGAGAACCATCTCTAGAACGAAGCTTGATCCTCAGAGATCTGAGTTAGGTTTCTCAGATACCTAACAATGAGATTTTGAGAACCATCTCCAGAATGAAGCTTAATTCTCAGGGATCTAAGTTAGATTTCAAAGATACCTAACAATGATGCAATCTGATTGGGGACCCATGCCCATAGTAGAAAACAATGATGACTGACTTGACTCATACTGCGAGGACAAATTTGATTTGATTTCCCCTAGGCTTATGAATCTGGATCACTGTCAGGTTAGGAGGGTTCTCAAAGGAACCAAAGTGTCATGAAAGTGACTAAGACCTATATACAAGATGAAGCAAAGGATTTCCAAGACAAAGTACTAAGTACCACTCTAACTTCAAGGGATTGATGTCGATATGTAGATATACGTCATGTGTGAAAAGCTAATCAGTATCGTGACAGTAGACAGATGCAGTGCAAAACACTAGTGATTGATGTGAGAGAGATTCTCAAGTAGAGAGATCTCAGTAATATCTAGGCATCAGTAGGCAGACGTAGTGAGAACCACTAGTGACTGATGTAAGAGAGATTTTGAAAAGTAATAGGATAGTTCCCCCTAGACCAAGAAGGTTTCCCCTAGAGTACAACCAGTTTCAATCCATGTAAGTTGGTATCTTTAAGGTAACTGAGAGAATGTGTATGAGAAAATGAAAGAAAGAAAATGGGAAAGTTGGAAAGAGACTGTATAGAGCCAAGAGATTGTGTGATAGATATAGTAATGTGGAACAAGAGGTGTTTGTTTACCAGGTTTTCACCTTCTTGGCAGTGTAAAGAAGAAAAATGGGGTTTAGGAGAGGAGATGTAAAGAT
Source organism: Thuja plicata (assembly GCA_018584345.1). Taxonomy (NCBI): domain Eukaryota; kingdom Viridiplantae; phylum Streptophyta; class Pinopsida; order Cupressales; family Cupressaceae; genus Thuja; species Thuja plicata. The sequence goes on from MU223105.1 coordinate 73,855, forward strand.
GAAAAAGTTTTGGGTAAGAGGAGGGGGTTTGAATTGTTATTTGTGTTGATTTCCTTAACCCCACTTTACACTTACTTGAAGTTGATTGATTGTATATTGCAATTGTGATTGAGATTAAGGGAAGATAAGATGCTCCTTTCTTTCACCGTCAAATACACAAATAGGAGATCCAATTTTGATCAACCCCAAAGGGTTAATACACAAATGAATCCACTATTTGGAAAGAGACCAAGAAAGGGGATCTTAAATTCTATAATTTGATAGGTTAATATGATTAATGATAGTAATTGAAAAGAATAGGAGAAAGTACCAACCTTACAAAATAGCAAATCAAAGATTGATTATTTCTGAGATCTATAGACTATTTCTGGAGATGCTAATAGTTGATACCAAACTGGAACACAGAGACGGAAAAAACCCAGAAATATTTTTCCATTTTGATGTTTTCTTATGAAAAAGGTCGACCATGTACCACTTTTTCCAACTTGATCTGCTCAACTCCGAAAATGTCCCTGTTCACACAGTCTGAATGAAATCCGAAAAGGGTATCTAGATCTGGCCTCAGATTTATAGTCCCAAACCTGTACCTACAAGAAAAATATTTGTTTGTTGGGGGAAAGGGGTTTGCCTTGGTCAAACCCTAGTTTTGGAATTAACCTTAATATATGTAATTGAAGATTGCATAAAGAATAACAAAGTAAAACTCAAATTCACCTTGCTTGTAATGTCCTTGTGGTGGATTCAAATCCGTGGATCCACAAGTATGCTTCAAAACATGGAATGCAGAATGGAAGGATGTCTTCAATCTCTTTCTTGTAGATCTCCAAAACCAAGTCTTGAATGGATTCTTGAACTTGACAAGGGCTTTAGAAGAAGATGGATGGAGAGATCACCAAAAGGGCACTTTTTTGGCTTGAATCCTTCAATGGCCTCCAATGAATCTCCTTCATGCAAATGGATACATGAGAATTATGGATGCTTGCTTCAAATATTTTTTAATTGCTTACTTGGACTTCACTTCATAAGGATGCTTGATGCTTGATTAGAAGACTTCAATTGCTTGATCATGGTTAGAGAAAATGAGAGGAGAAAGCTCCCTTTTATATGAAACTAGGGCACAATATTATAAGGAGGCCTACATAGGATAATTAAATCATCATTTAAGCATTTACCTCTAGGAGAGGACCTATATTAAATATAATTTAGGAATCAACCAATTCAGAACCTGAAACAGCCGACCCGGAAGCGGGAATAAACTTTTTGTGAAGACCGACATCCCGGAAACCAAAAGTTCCAAGGATTTGGACCCTAGGAAAGGGTCGAGGTTGGCCCTATCCTAGGATAGGGCTGAGGTAAACCCTATCCTAGGAGGTTGACCCTGTCCCCAGATCCCAGGATCATAGGTTAGAGACCCATAATGCATAATTTAGGTCAGGAAATAGAGGTTAGAAAGATAGGTCAGGGGGGAAGCCATGTCAAGATTAGGAACCCATTTAGAGACGCTTGTCATGACCCCAAACAACTCACTCAGAAGGCTAAACCAGTCTCCTATGGAAGTGATTCCATTTTCTAACTATGCATTTAGCCCCCACTTTAGCAAGAGTATGAGTTCAACACAAACTCTTGGTAAAGGACAACATACCGAAAAGACAATCGTATTAAAATCAAAAGGGATAAAGAAACCCTCAAGCCCCCAAGGGACTCAAGTCCTTTTCATCCTTAAGATCCTGATAAGAGAGAGATCACTTAGTTAAGAAAGGAGAAAAAGAGTGTGATTATCTCTCCCAATGAGAACTTATGTCCCATTGTGAACCACACAAAGGTGTAACTGGAAAGATGGAGTTGAACTGCCTAGTGAATGTGGCTACTCACTAGTCAACCCATCAGGGAGATTCATTCTTAAAGGGATCAAAGTATTTGTAAATTGGAAACTGGCGGGATCAAGAGATCCATTTAAATTTAAACTGGAGGGATCAAGAGATCCTAAAAAAAATGTAAAAATATGTCCATGCTTTAAGGATTAGTTTCTTTTAATCCATAAAGGGAAAAAGTTTTAAATACCATGCTTTAAGGATTAGTTTCTTTTAATCCATAAAGGGAAAAAGTTTTAAATATTTTGAAAAATATTTTGAATGTGTCTATGTGCAAAAAGTGAGTAGAGTGTATGCCCCCATGTTAAAGTCATTGCTAACACTTTAACAGGAGCAATGAGTTTAACGGAAACATAACCAACTCTACAGATTATGTTTCTACTGCGAGATGCCCCCAAAAGTGGACAAATCATGGGAAATAAAACATAAA
>MU223105.1:80865-100913 GCA_018584345.1 Thuja plicata
ACTTCACTTCATAAGGATGCTTGATGCTTGATTAGAAGACTTCAATTGCTTGATCATGGTTAGAGAAAATGAGAGGAGAAAGCTCCCTTTTATATGAAACTAGGGCACAATATTCTAAGGAGGCCTATATAGGATAATTAAATCATCATTTAAGCCTTTACCCATAGGAGAGGACCTATATTAAATATAATTTAGGAATCAACCAATTCGGAACCCGAAATAGCCGACCCAGAAGCGGGAATAAACTTTTTGTGAAGATCGACATCCCAGAAACCAAAAGTTCCCGGGATTTGGACCCTGGGACAGGGTCGAGATCAGCCCTATGCTAGGATAGGACCGAGGTCAACCCTATCCTAGGGTAGGGCTAAGGTCAACCCTATCCTAGGAGGTTGACCCTATCCCCAGATCCCAAGATCACAGGTCAGAGACCCATAATGCAAAATTTAGGTCAGGAAATGGAGGTTAGAAAGGTAGGTCAGGGGGGAAGCCATGTCAAGATCAAGAACCCATTCAAAGGTGCTTGTTATGACCCCAAACCACTCACTTGGAAGGCTAAACTAGTCTCCTATGGAAGTGCTTCCATTTTCCAACTATACAGGTAGAAATTCTTTTTTTTTTTTCTACTATGACGCCTGTTTTCCAGGTTTTCATCAATGACACTTTTTTTTTCAATTTTTTTGTATTTTTGAATTTTTTGAATTTTTTTGTATTTTCTGATATAGAGAAGATCTCTTGAATAGGTGGATATAGTTGCAGAACCATGGGAAATATCATAAAACCAGAGCCAACATAAGCCATCTGCCCTCGTGACAAGGTATACAAAAACTTATCCAGATGGATTTTGGGGGAAAATAAGAAGACAACTATTCCCAGGACTAGCCTTTTCTTGTAAAACTAGAAGAATTTGCTAATGAGAGACTTCATCCACTAGGTAGTATATTTTGATTTTTTTTTTTTTTTTTTTTTTTTTTTTTAGGACATTTTGCAATTTGTAGGATTTTTAGAGATTACTCAAGCTCAAGAAAGATCACATTGGTTCTCTCCCAATGTAAAGCAAGGTGTAGTAAACTGCAGATGGAACAAAAGGTTGATGGATGAGGCGAATATACAATGATGGATGAATAGGGTGAATGCAACCCTCAAGGATAGTCTCCTCAAGATTACCCAAGCTAGGGAAAAATGAAAACAACAATGTAGGCTCATGGAGGGGTGTTGGATAGCATATAGGATGATGACTAAATGTCATGAAAGAATATGGTCCAAAAGAGTGGACATGTCAAGAGACTTCTAAGAACTTGTTCTTTTCAAATTTGATCAAGACCGAGGGGTCAATTTTGGATAGGATATAGTAATGATAGAAAAATCAAGATAAGGGGTGATGGAGGTATAAGTGAATGGTTTGGATTATGGCAGGAATGCTCAAATATATGAAAGCTAGGCTTGGGATAAGAAAGATCATGAGAGGGTACCATGGGTGAGAGCAAGTTAATAGGCCGATGGAAAGTATAATAGATGTCAGGATACATCTGTTCATGGATAGGTTCAACATTGTCAAGATTAGCAGAAGGAACATGGATGTTCACGAGCTACCTAGATGTAAGATATGATGGATAAGATGACATGGAAGGAACTTTCCCCCAATTGAAGAGTGAAAGTAGGAGGAATTATGCATGACACCTATTTTCCAGGTTTTCATCATGGTACTTATCCAAGGTGCCACATGGAGTGGTTTTCACCATAGGATGAATTGATTTATCTTTACTTTTGCTATCAAGGTACCTATTTACCAGGTTTTCACCAAGGCACTTTTTCTTTATTTATTTTTTTGTAATTTTGATATTATGGAGGAACTTAAGCTTCTTTCTCTTTAGATAGTGCTCCTTGGAAAGATATGCTATGGTAGGCCAAGGCCACTGAAAGTATGCTCAAAGATGTTGATAGCATGATTCTAGAGGAGAATGAAATGGAGAATAAGGGAGATGGTAGCCAAGCAGTTATGTGATGGATTGGATAAGAGGAATGGAAGGATATGGGATAGATGGATAAGTGGTAGGTGTGGGATATTGGATAGGGTATTGAAAGGTTTGTGTAGAGGTATATGGAAATGATGGTAAGATCAACATTGACACACCCCTTTAGGGGTAGTGGACAAATGGAGGAAAAGTGGATAGAATAGATTTAGATTTTGATGGATGAGATGATATGGGTCTTGGTATACAAGGACCCAATATGGATGAAGCATTCAAGGTAATGGATTTTGGGACATGAGGACCCAAAATAGAGTTAGATGATGGGAGATGTTTAGATGGAGATGAAGTGAAAGAATTTAGAATCTTGGATGCCAACTCAGACTTTTCCTTTTTGTTCAAGCCTTTTAAGATAGAATTGGGAATCCACATAGATTTTGATTTTATTTTTGTATCCAAGTCTTTTAGAAGAGACTTGGGAATCCACATAAATTTTTATTTTCCTTTGTTTTTGGATGATTTAGAACGCAGTTCTTCCATGATGGATTTAGGAACCCATATTTTCTTTGATATAGTTCTTTTCTCAGTGGACCTTTGTGGTCTCTTAAATATTTCTTTTTTCTCTATAGTCACATGTTGATTAGATGGGACATAGTGATCTTCATATGTAAGTGGATTCTTGGATTTGAGATTTTTTTGTTGCACATCCAAATTGTTTCCAAAAGGATTAGGAATTGTGGATGAATAAGGCCGATATGACTGGTTCATATGGATGGGTTGATAGGGAGATTTAAAGGATGCATGTCTTTGTTGATCCTAATAGGAGATAGGGTAAGTGGATGATAAGCTAGTAGTGATAGGGATGGTGGATGGAAGGATATAAAGACCCAATATAGATGGAAGGTTTGATGGTTTCAACTTTGAGATATAAGGACCAAGGATGGATTTGGAAGATGGAGAAGGATGATGCTTACGTTTTAATGGAGGGATATAAAGTGTGGAGGGGATATCAACATCTTTAGAGTGATCTTCATGACTAATGCTCTTATCTTTAGAATTCATCTGTATATCAACAGGAGCATGAGTATTTTTGATATGAGTAATTTTGATAGGAACATCTGAAGGTTGATTGTATTTATTGTTATGCAAGGGATTTAGAGGAATGATGGTTTCTTGAGGTGGATATGGAGAAGTATGAAAAGGAGATGATAGTATGCTTTGATCTTGACAAGGATCTTTAGATAGTGTACAAAGGCTACTTTTCTCTTGATTTTCAATAGGCTCATTAGATATGGTTGAAAGGATAACTTGATCTTGCTTGGGAGATGGAGAGCTATGTATCTCTTGAGGTGGAGGGATATCTTCTTGGGAGAAATGGAAGGGGATGATAACATCATCATGGGACTCCTGAGATGTGTGACTTTGGTCAACCATTGGATAAGGATGGATGGTGTCTTGATCTTGATCATTGCTGCTATTTGTTTCTTTGCACTTTGGAATGTCCTCTTCACATGGAGCCATTTCTAAGGATGAGGTAGGAGATGTTGTGGATATTTTTGAAGCTTTAGGAGATGGAGGATTGGTGGAAGAAGAAGATGTTCTATGGGAACCATTGCTAGACATGGATTCCTGATATTGATCATGCTTGAGATTAGTATCTTCACTAGATGATTCATTGGGATTTTTCACTTCGATTATGCCATCATGTATGAGATCTTGGATTTTATGTTTCAACTCCATGCAAGATGAAGCTTTATGTTTATTGATTCAATTATATGTATAATAGGTACTCAAGAATCTCCATCCACATGATGTGGCCAGAGGCAATGTGATGAGATTACGCTCACGAAGTTCTTTCAATGCTGATGTATAAGATTGTCCCAAAGGAGTAAAGTTTCTCTCTAAAGCATAGTTAGATGCTTCTTCAATTGTAATATAATTTTTTTGAAGATAGAAAGGAATTTCATCTGATTCTATCATAGTTTCCTCTACATTCTCTTGATCAAAGATATGATGGTCATAAAATTGTTCTTCATCAAAGATGGGATTGTCATAAAACTGTTCTTAATCAAAGATGAGATTGTCATACCAAGATTTATCCATGTTGGAAGGAAGTGGAGAGATGTGAGGATCGTGATCAAATAGCAAAGGACAGGTTGATCTTAATGAGGATTTGTCAGATGAAGTATCCTTTTCCTTTTTGTTTAATTCCTGAAGTTCAGATTTTAAAGATTCAAGCTATTTTGATAAAGTTGCCATAAGAATCTCTTCTTTTCTTTTAGACATTGTAATATTTTCTTGATGTGCTTGCTTAGAAGATTGAGAGAAGGTATGATGAATTTATTGATTGAATGACAGGTTCTGAAGTGATATCTAAAGTGTTGGTTAAGTCCAAGGCCAAAGGACAAAGGAGATAATGTCCAACTGAGATAGAGATAGAATTGACTCCGATCTTGAGTCGAGGTTGACAAACCTGCTTTCACAACTCAGGATAAGGACAACTTAGAAAAAGATGGTAATATTGAAATAGATAATGGGTCACTTAGAATAGCACAAAAAAGTGAGATTTCAAGACAACAAGAGAGTCAGACTGTCAACAGATTGTAGTCAAAGACAGACGAGTAGCGATCTTTGATGAGAACATAAATTTTGTGCAAATTTGGACATAACCTTCACAATAGATTAGAAATTTGGACAAAAAGTTGATAGATTTCATAGTTTTGATAGTGGATGCAGAAAATTGGACAAGAGTTTGACAGCTAACACCTAAAAGTGCATATTTTGAATCTGAATGATCGGTTTGATGTTTGTTTTGATTGTTCATTTGTCTGCTTTGATGTTTTGATGTTTCACTCATGCAAGACACATCATAGAGATTGTTTGTTGTAAAAATAAAATAACAGACATACCACAACCCTAGGTAAGCCAGGGCAATATCTATTAAATTCCCACTTTAACCAAAGTTTAGCCATGCCTACGCATAGTGGATAACTTAGAAGCTTGGAGGCACAAGATCCTCCTTATAGTGCACTCACTTCTCAGGCACACCAAGCTTTGAATCCCAAGGGTAATAACTTCCCAAGGGACTATTGTCTCTACTAAGAGCTATGAAAATGTGGGACATCTTAGTGGGTCTCTGACCTTTTGTGCTAGCAGATAGAGGGATTTTGGTTTCTACAACAAATTTTTTAGTAAGGGCATCCATTCAGGTGGTTATACTCATGGCAGATTAGCCCCGTTATGGAGGCCTCCTAGCCTGCAAAAGTTATGTTCTATAGGTTTTTATGCACCACAAGGGTACTGAGGGAGATCTTCTTCCCGGTATAACATATTCAACACCTGTTCACTATGAGATTAATCACAATGACATTTTTTATATACCGGTTTGGAAGGGCTTGGCTTTAGCCTATTACCAGTTGGGCAATCCACTCTCATTGGCTCTGTTAAAGCTCTTGGGAGGTAGACATTCTAAATTATTTTTATGGATTTCTCTTACACCCAAGATCTATGAAGGTGAGGGGACAGGATACATCCATGTAGTTACTTGGGATTACAAAACTAGAAGACACTTTAGACACAAGAAAATAACAATAATGTTTCTGGATTTATGATCATCCCAAAAGGGCGAGAGCATAGTTTCATGACATTATTGTCATCCATAAAACACTAGATAGACATTCATTTTAAAAAGTCTTGCATGTGCATTCCTATTTTATTAAAATAAAAAAATATGCAAGAACAATGTTTAGCATTCTATCAATCAAGGCAACTTGCAAGATGATTTGTTAGTAGTCTCTATTTTTAGTCTTCTTTTTCAAAGTCATGCAAACCACTGTTAGGCTATAATCAATAAGATAAACTAGAGAAAAACAAAGCCCAAAACTTGTCAGCATTAGAAAAATCATAAAAATCATAAATCTGATTGCATATTCAGAAACTAGAGGAAAAATCACACACTTTCAAAAACAAATGCACTCAAAAAGGTTACTGTATGAGCCCGTATGAGGATTTGGAAGTTACCAAAAGTAGGAATAGGCAGGCATAGTCATCAAAATCTATAATTTTTGATAAATTCAGCAAGCAAAAACAAAAACCAATTCCACCACAATGATCGTTATGAAATTCTACCCCATATAAAAAAATGTTCCCAAAAGGACCCAATAACAGCAAGTTATGGTCATTTAAAATTAGATTGTAAAAACCAAAATGCATATGGTGAATGCAAAAAATTTGAAAATCCTGCTGACATCAGCAATCTACATGATTAAATTTCATAGTCCCGTATGAGTGTTGCCGAAAGCCAATAACCCTCTATTTTTTACAGTCAATAGGTAGATCATTTGGCATAGGAAAATCATTTGGCCTAACATTCCACAACCTACTAATTGCATAATATTCCAATGTTTAATAAAAGATCTCTATCCTGCAATCAAGGTTGGGGATATAATTTTGTGTATGATACCAATCAAATGACAGCAATGATCTCTTGAATGTAAAATGTATGTTGATCTCAAATTCAAGCTGAAGGTAGTAGTGAAAGATCAAACCAAGATAAGAGTTGACCATATGCTAAGAGTGATTCATGAATTTTCTCACAGGCGCACAACAAATCAAGATTTTCAAAAATGCATGCGCCTCCAATTAGCTAGCATCACTGAGTTTAATCTTTCCATTCCACTCATCGAAAAGCTTCCATGCCTTCATCTTAGCTAGTACCTCTAATTAGCATGCCTTAGGAGTAGAAAGCATGGGGAGAAGACATCGCAAAAGGGAGGAGAAAAGAAGAGGCACTAGGTAGAGGGTTTAGTAGAGTTGGGGAGGGAGATTGGCGCAATGGCAGAGGGTAGGGAGATTGGAGGTGAATGTGGGGTTAAGGGAGGAGTAGAAGTCTTGTTGGGGGAAGCTTGGGGTTCGCATGTGAAGGGAGCTAAGGGAGGAAGTGTGCACATAAAAGGGATGGGGGCTGGGGGAAGAGAAGCATGGGTTGGTTGCGGTGGGTTGGGAGGAGGAGAAGCAATTTTCAAAGGGTGGGATGAGGGAGGGTTGAAGTGGTAGCAGAGGAGGAGTAGCAGTGGCTATGAGAATGATGGTGGTGGAGGAAGGGAGGAAGCTTAGGGGTTGTGGTGAAGGGTTTGGAAGAGGGTTTGAGTGGAGCATGGAGGAGCTCGAGCGTAGCTCAAGAAGGGAGGATGGTATGGTTTCTAGCATGGTGTAGAGAGAGGTGATGCATGATGGGTGGGGTGTGGGGTTTTTAATCCCACATTTCCCCCACGGTGTAACAAACCAATATTTAAATAGAACTTTAAACCAATTTAATAGAAAGCAATAGGCTTGTGTGTTGGGAGTTCAGACTTGGCTGTTGGAGGTTTGATAATTAAATGTTGAAATTAATGATGCATTTGCTGAGCAGATAAAATTTGAAGACCCGATGATTATTGGAATTAAACCATAATCCAAATTTTTTCAAATTTTTTTTTCTCTTGATATGCTTGAAAATTTTCCTCGATATGCATGCAGAGGGTCGTACGACCTGTTTGGGCAATTTTGTTTTGCCACAGATTCAACTTTGGGAAGATATAGGTATATTTATAGTATTTTTGAACCAAAATGATGACCCAGATGTGGTGGTGGAGTCAAATTTGGCTCAAAGTGAATTTATAAAATGACAGAAAATAGAATTGATAGCAAATGTATAGTATGAGGAAAGAAATTGAATTTTCTTCCCCACAGTGGGCGCCATAAATGTATACGCTAAATATGGGCCTCTAACTTAGCAATACACTTCAACATGGTCAGTGTTCATCAGTCACACACAAGAATGAATATGGAGTTATTCATCCTACATACCGGGATGAGTCGACCTATTGCCTCCTATGTAGATGAGATTTTGAGTAGCTCTCAGAATCCGAGGATCCAACAACCTAGACCAATCTAAGAATGGGGGATTTATTCTAGAAATGTAGATGCAATGTCTAATCTAGAAATGAGAATGTAAGATTAATCTAGAAGTGAACATGCAATATTAATCTAGAAATGAGATTAAACTAAGAAATGAGTGTGCAATGTTAATCTAAAAATGAGATTAATCTAAGAATGCTTGAAAGAAGATAAACTTGACATGATCAATCTAGAAATGATCTTAATCTATTGCAAATGAAAGCTAAGAATAATGAGAGTTTTGAATGCATAAATTTGAGTTAACAATTCAACAACGATTCGATATTATAACAATGCATTCTCCTCTTTTTTTCAATGAGAATAAGAGAGTTCTTTTATAGAATGAGAGTCCAGTTAGAATGGCAAGTTTCCTTTGAGAGAAACAATTAACTCTTGAAAATCCAGTTCAGAATAACAAGTTTCCTTTGAGAGAAATAATGAACTGTTGTCTTTTTGAGTGAATGAAACAGTTAACTGATTTGTTGCACTTTTAGATCATAGTTAACTCAGTTTCCATTTCTGAATTGAAGTGAGGATTTTGGAGAGATTATTTGATTAAATAAATGAAATATGACCTCATAAATGCACTTTCTAAATTATTTGAATAATTAAATTCAATTATTGAAATGAGGATATTTATTTAATAATCAAATATTATTTAATTCCTTTTTATGTGCTTTAGCTAAAAGGGTGAATTTAATTTAATTAAAGTGCTAGGACTTTGTAATTAAATTAATTCGATCATAGGGTTTATTTAGCCAATTATAATTTACATTTAGGAATTAAATATAGTATGTGATTGATGCAGATTTAGGATTTTCTACATTTGACACTTAAGTCAAGTAGAGTTAGTTGAAACTAAGAATTGCCTAGTATAATAGGACTTTGATGATTCAGAAGAATGACAAATGCAACAAAATTGGTTGTGGTTGCAAGATTATAATTTTGGGGTGTTACAATAGAAGCATTCATGAAATGCATTGACACATGACACAAGATTTAGTAACATAGAAAACCCCTATTAGAAGGTAAAAACTACAGTGGGAATGAAACCCACAAAACTTCATTATCTGTAGAATGGAAGGGGCCGGTTAAGGCTTACAAGTTTGATCACTTCTGATGATTTTACCCTATTAGGAGTAACATGTAGAGACTGGTTAAGGTCTACTTTTTTAAGAGCTTTAGCAACACTGTTTAGTGTGCACTCAGTTAAGAGGTTTACAAAAGGATTGTTAAATCTACCTTCTCAAAGGATTTCTTCTATTTTCTACACTTGTTAGAATGTTGTCAAAAAAATTTCATTGACCTGAGTATATGCAATCTAGAATTGCTAAGTACAGATCCAATAAAATTCACATGTATAATTATCACCTACAGTGGTTGATAGATACCTATGTTCTGCTTGGTAGCCTTGAATCTAGTTCTTGATAACCTATTTCATCTTTTGTTGTTCTTCTACATAAAACTCTTAGTCTGATCCATAAATGTGCTCCTCGGCTACAATAATCATCACATCATCTTGTCTTGATTGATTACACACCTATTTATATATTAGATTGACCTATTTTAGTTTCACACTTGACAAATATAACTCTATGATCAAAGGTTTACAGATTGACCTTGATCTCCTAGTTTGCATGTTTACAATCAGTTAGACTGATTAAAATAATTACAATTACATTGCTTATCCCTCAAGAAATGGTTTTAAAGATATGCTTTGAATCTAAATATAAAATATTAAGTGATTTATATATCGTGTAGGTCAGATCCACATTTATCAGAATATAACTACCTTTTGGTAGGCTGGTGCTTAGTTCTCTCATTAGTTTGTCTGTCGGTGTAGACAATAACCTTATCTGTCGCGTTCCTTTGTTGTCTCCTATGCCAGTTTACTCTGTTGACTGCTCTGTTAGGTTACTCTTATAAAATTTTGTTGGGTTCCTCTATGAACATGTCTTTTAGTTTACACTGTACCCTATCTTTTGGTGAAGACTAGTTTTTGGTGACCTTTGCAAAACTATTGTGTCAAGTTACACTCCAAAACTATCTTTTGGTGAGCATTGTACCGATGTTTCAAAACTTGTTTCCTTAGCATAATAATGGAAAAATATGTCATCAATTAAGTGGAAGCACCAACCTAAATCAAAGGCTACCTAGATAGCAGAGAGTGATTTCAAGAAGCATGACATCAGCTTAGAGTTCATCATACCCCTGGTAACTTAACTTTCTTGTTGCAGGGGAGAATGGTGCAGGAGCACCTTAGGGTCCTAGTAAAGATCCTATTCAAATTTTGGCTTTTAGGTGGTCCTAGACAACCACCAATGAATAAGGACTATGATAAAGTCCCAAGGTGTGTGATTCATGTAAATAGGAGTGGTTTAGTTCTTAGTCTTTGATTTAGTCCAAAAGGTCCTAACTAGTTTGTTTTTACATTAAGTGCTAAGAGAGTCAAAGTTGGTCAAAATGTGGACCAGACTCCAAATTGAGTGGTATGATGTTAGATGATTTATAGACATGATTTTGGACCAAATATGTTTATTTTTAATCAAACTATGCAAGTTAGGAGTAATGAGAAGTCAAAAATGCAAAAATTGCAAAAGTTGCTCATGACAACTTTGCAACTTTGAAAAGTTGTCATGACAACTTTCCTAAAAAGTTGCAAATGGACAAAAATGACCCTAAATCCTGAACCTAGGGTATGAGAATGTGTGTGGGGATATATAAGCCTAAGTAAACCCTAATTGAGGAGTTGGTCATCATATTGTACGGATTGATTTGAAGGAAGAAGGAACTGTCTGGTTTTTGTAATACAGTCACACTTTTGAACCTTCATCCACACTAAATGGATTGAATGGTGAAATTTTATGCATTGAAAATTTGGTGCTTTATATTTAGATACTTTGTGTGGTCTTTGTTTTGAAATTTTTTACATTTATTTAGTAGTTTGTAAATTCTTTTAGTTTGACAGGTTCTCTGTCCTGTAGAGAGCTAGTTGTGTAAATATGGCTCCTTCTTGAATTCCAATGGTTGAATCTTTATTGCCACTTGGAATCAAGAAGGGTACTCTATATAATTTTTAAATATCTATTTTTGGTTCTTTTTGAACATGGGAGCTAATTTTTCTAGCAAGCCCTAGGCAAGTCCATGGTTACCAGGCTAGGAGCTTACAAAGTTGCAGAGGGTTAAAGAGTGATGGATGGATTGGTTTGTGCCAATCAAGATTTGGGAAGTGTATAGGCATGTGACAAGGTCATGTGGTCAAGAGAAGAATAATAGATGAGTTCATCTGAATACATTTTGAGCCTTTTTGTTGCAGACTGGTTAAGAGACCCTAAAAGCCCTTAAAAATAGGGGTTTCTTGAAAGTGCAGTGTACGAACACTTGAGGGAGATAACACTTAGAAAATATCAAAGCCTAGGTTTACCTATGAATGAATCCAAATCTGATTTGGTGGATTTTTAAGGTAATTTGGAATCAATTCAAATTTTTGTGAAATTAGGAGGCCTAATTGGGGCAAAAAGGCTACAAGGCCTAAAATATAAGAGTTCAAGAAATCAATGAAGAAACCAATGGAAGATAGGATGAAAGACCACCAAGAGTCTTAGAAATGAGCAGAGGGAAATACCAAACACCTAGTTCCATTCCCATGAATGAGTTGGAGGTTTGATTGGATTAGGAGAATGATGAATGCAAAGTAAGTATAGTGAGTGGAAGTGTGGTTTTGAAGGTGATAGGTGAGATCTACGGAGGAAGAGGAATTTAAAAGACAATCCTCTTGTTAGGGTAGATAAAATAACCCTAAGAGGGCTAAGAAAGAGCCTTGAGAAGAGATGGAAAAGCTCAAGTTATTGTATCTCCCCATCAATTCAGTATCACATAGTTGCTTGTATAAAGAGAGAACATTCTATATCACTTTTTCTAAGTTGCTGACCAAATCAGAAAGTGAAACTTGCTTCTCGGTAAGCTTTGCTACAATTTTTTGAAGTACCTTGGTCTCAAATTTTCTCTATGATCTTTGCAAGAGTTTTTTATTAGCATTTATGTCATCTGTGTTCACCTTCTGAACAATGTGAACCAATTGTTCCAAGATAGGTGCCTTCTTATTTAGGTATTCAAATTCAAATGCACCAACAAATATTTATTTAATCTCATATAATACCTTCTTCTGTTGATGTTCACTTTTCAATTCTTCTTGCTTCCTCTTATTTTTTAATAAGTACTGCAAGATTAGCATTTGTTCATAAGATAAGTTATTAGTATCCCATTTTGGAATAACTATAACTTCATCAAGTGTAAATTCAGAGCTCTTATCCTTCTTCTTCTTATGTGATTTCCTCTTCATTGGCTCTGGTGAGATGCTACTTAGTTTATATTCATCTTTCAAAATATTAGTATCACCACTAATTGATACTATCTCCTTCTGAGTATTGAGTATCTTCTCGATAGATGTATTATCTCTCTTAGCTTTAGGAGATACCAAAGGAGAAAAATTAGGTAATTGTACCAATGCTTGTATTTCCTCTTCCTCCTTAGGTTCCTATTTCTCCTCTATCTCAAAAGTATTGGTCTCCTCAGTGACTTCTTCAAGTGATTTGGAGATATCTAGTACATACTTATCTCCTTTTTCTTCTTTTCTTTTATCTCCTTTTCTATTGTCTTCAAGGTTTGCCTCAGTAGGTGAGTCTGGAATTAAGAATGCCTCTTGTCCATGTTCCTCAACATTCAAACCTTGAGTTACCTCATCAGTGGTCAAATATTCAATTAGTTCTTCCTCAACTTTATCTTTCTCCTCATCTTCAACATCTTCCTTCAACTCTTATTCAGTCATGTCAAACATTTCAACTTTAATATCATCATGTGTCTTATCCTAAGTATTATCTAGTTCATCGATTTCTTCTTTTTTGTTAAGCTCAATTTCCTTAGATATGGCCTCATCTTTATTCTTGTCAACTATTAATCCAAAGATGATTTTCCATATCCTTTGTGTTTTTTGCACAACACCTTCTATATCATTCTTCAGTATGGAATAGGCTCTCAATTTAGGAATGATTCTATTCCTATATTGATCCATACATTTTTATTTCTTCTTCCTTTTTAACTCAGGCATAATTTGAGCTAATGCTCCTTCTCTGATTTGCCTTTTTGTCATCATGGCATGCTACCATCTCTCATCAATTTTATTTTCTAGCTCATCAAGAACTAGGTTCCCAATATATAAAGGTGTCATCTTATATGTTACTAACATATCCATCATGTCTTCTTCTATTTTAGCCTTATCATATTTTCTTAACTTCTCAAACTTAATAAACTTAAAACCTAACAAACCTGCTGAATTTTTGATGTTGTGACTGATTTCATCAACATTGGTAGGGTGTTTGTGCTTTGCAACTTTGAACTTGCTGATATCCTCAGTTTCTGTCAACTCTTCATATTCTTGATCTTTACCCATAACATATTTTCTTCTTGGTTTCCTCTTTGGCTGACTCAACTCATATTCTATTTGTACTTGTTTTCTTTTTCCCAAGCTTACCCCTTAAGTATCCTTTACCAATTTATTCTTTGGTGGCTCGATAGATATAGTAACTGTTGATGCCCTGGTTCTTGATCAAGATATAACATGAGGAGTAGATTTCTTCTATGAACTCCTCTTCTTGGATAGCTTAGAAACTATCACTTTCTTTCCCTTTTTTCCACTTCCACATCATCCTCACTTTCCTCAAAATCACTAGATTGGTCCTCTCCTTGACCTTTTGTGATCTGTGTTAGAAAAACTAGTGCAGGATTACTCAGGATAACTCCTAGTTTTAATTTTTGGTTGTGGTTTGTACTGAACCTAGCTAGGTCAAGATTGTTTTTTCAAGCCTTAGGAGGTCTTGTGAGTTAGTTTCTAGATGGATTAGACTAGGTTCAATCCAATCTAGTTTTTTTTGCTTTTGTTAGTGTTTAGTGCTTTAGAAAGCCTAAAGTTGGGAATTTGGGTCTAAAAGCATAAAATTATTGGGAAAACTTATAATTGAGCCTAAAATGGGCTCTATGGTTCTTTTACATAATTTTATATAGGTTATAGGTCATAAAACTATATTAGAGGCAATATGGAAAAAGTTGTCAAAATGTTGTCATGACAACATTTGCAACTTTGCAAAGTTGCATGACAACATTGTCAAGAAAGGATTCCTTTCAATGTTTTGGGTTGGGTAGTTATTGTAACCACATAAAAAAATGGTTAAAGTATATTAAACCATGAGGAGGACCATTTCCCAAGGTTAGCTGATGTAGAGAAGGAATTCAAATTTTGAAAGTTGCTCTATATTTTGTGTTCTTATGCACTGTCGCTTATTGTTGATTATTAGTGTTATTTAATGGATTGAATAACTCAATCTTGAGTTGGATTATTTTAGATAGGGTATTTATAGTACATTTTTATTTGGTGTGAATTTTATTAGTGTTCAATAGTGTAATTTTGTAAAATCTTTTGTTAGTTAGCAGTTTGCTGGTTTTAGCAGGATAGTTTTGAGAAAAATGGCTCCCCCATAGAACCCAAGTGAATTTCATCAAGGCCTTGAGGGATATGGTAGGGGAGACCTTTTACAGTTAAATATGAATGGAGGATCTCTAAGAATAATTTTAACTATTTTTAATGAAGCCCTAGGCGAGTCCAGTGCATCCGATTATGTGCTTGTCAATGATCAATGTGTGTTTGAATGTAGGGATATGATATGCAGAGTGAAAAAAGCATGGTTTTGTGAACATTGGGGTTATAGAGATACTTCCTAATAATATTAGGCCTTGAATAATCTATTTGGGTACATTTCCAAGTATAAGTCACTTGACTGATCCAGAATAGCCCAATTAGCCATACTTTCCTATAATTCTAGGAATCCACTGTATGGAGACCTTGGAGCCATAAGAAAATATATTTCATGTATTGGAAAAGGGTATCTTGTTAGATTTTAGAGATCGTAATAGAGAAAATATGATTATTATTATTGTATTGAATGTTGTATATATACTTTTATTGATTATGTATATATATATATATATTTTATATATATTACTGATTGTTTGTATGTTGTTGAGAGAAGACAATGCCACTATGATTGATTGTCTTTCTCAGCCCACATAGTTTGTATTAGTATATGAGTGAGAAGACACGACTGTGTAAATTCATGACTCTACGTGGCTAAAGCCATGTCGATTCATGCCTTTACATAGCCGTGTATAGGCTGGCGCTGTTTCGTATGGAGGCGTATTGCAAGTAAGTGTTCGCATAACCATTAGTTAATGGTTATCGTAACACATTAACAATGTGTTATGATAACCATTAACTAATGGTTATCACATATATATATTTAAGTCAACCAACGACTATGTTTCATTAATAATGAAACCCTGATAATACTTAGTCGGTTGTGTATGTATATCGACTGTTATATAAACAACGATAATTACCAATTGCAATATAATTGATTATTAATAATAACATATTATATATATATATGATATTGATTATATGTTTATATTAATCAATTCGATGCTATAATTTAACATATCTGAATATCAGATTTGTTTTTGGGGTTGTTTGGGAAAGTTTTGAAAGAAGTGGGAAAAACTAGTCAAATAGGGCTAGAAGGAGTATTAGGCCTAAAAGACAAAATTCACTAAGAGTTTAGAAATTTTTTGTAAAATTATTGATACCATGTCCTAATGGGATAAAATAGAGTTCAAGAATTTTTCTAAGAATGGACTATATCCCCTGCAAACACTTGCTAAGGAGAGGAGTCAAAAAGACACTTGAAGTCATCCAAGAAGGAGCAAAGAAGTGGTGAAAGACATGTTGGTAGTCACCCCTAGTGAATCAAAATGGTTAGAATCACTTAGCAAGGTGTTGAAGAGGTCCTAAAATATCTAAGTAAGGACTTGGAAGATCCTAGAAGAAAGAATAGGGTCTTGGGAAAACTATGAACAGTCAGGGTCCTAGTAAGCTTGTGCAAGCACACTAAGGGAGTCTCTATCAATAACTGAGAGTGGGGGGTGAATCAGTTGGTTCTCAATTATCCTATAGTCCCAAATTCTCCCAAATGTAGATAATGACAATTTAAAACATATAATTCAACTTGGTGAAATGTATACTGTAATATCAAACTTTAGTCATATAGATTTTTAACATGGAAACCCTGCTAAGGGAAAAAAATACCTAGGATCGGCAACCCAAAAATATTTCACTCTTCTGAAGTGAGCTTGATTAAGAGCCAACCCTGTTAAAGGTTACAATGTACACTATTAAATGTGACCTAGTTAGAGGATTTAAAACTAAGAGTTCTCTCTTGACCAATCATTCACTATGGGGTCAATAAGAAAACACTCAAAATTCATTAGAATGTCATAATAAAGACTTTCACATCCTAATTGGTTAAGATATTTATCTGTAACAATGGTTAAACTGATACAATAATGATCTGATTCAAATACAACTATGTTTGTAGATTTTTAGATCTATGTAAAGTATATAATACCTTTAATCAATTTTTTCACTTTAGTTCATCTGATTCTTCATACTCTCTTCTACTTGATAATGCTCTTTCCTTTGTTGCTTGGTGATGTCTTCAAAAAATGCTCAGTTCTATCTTTAACCAGTTTGATAAGTCATGGATAAACTTTGCATGTGTGCATCATAGCATCATGTATGACTTGTAATGAATGTCTTGTCTCTTACATAGACATAATAACTCATTTAATTTCCATCCTTTATATTTTTCTTCTTAATCTCCATCATTGATTTTGCCACTTAAACCTTTCTCGATAATTGTGTTAAAAACATGTTTCAATCTTTGTCATCTGATCTTCCTTGAATTTTCATAACCATTTGATCATCATAACAAACCTTTTCATTTACCTTGGAATCATTAATTGCCAGCTCATCATTCTAGTCAGCCTCAATTTGATTAAATTTCTCAGTCAATACCATGATGTGTTGGTGATCCCTACTCAGTTATCACTGTGCTCGGTATACACTATATTTTACTCAATGTTTACTATCTCTTGGTGTATATAGATCTCTTTATTTACCGACCACATAAACTTTTTTTGTTCCAGATCTTCAATCCATAATAGATTTTTGTTACCATAATGATACTCAACTAAGTTACATCAATGAAAATACATTAACTGATTAATGTCTATCATCATATCTCTAACTTAGTTGACTATCAACAAATGACTTCAAACATACAATCAGTTGTAGTTCATCAATATCTCCCTTTGGAATTGATGGAAACACAATATGAAATATGCAATATAGAAATGACATAGAATACCAAAATCTCATTCGACAACTTCAAAAATTTTGCAGCTCTCCCTAGCTTGAACATATAAACTGTTTCAGCATTGAAAACTCACCATGGAGACTCTCCCTACAGATTTGACTCTTTTGTTCTTGAATCTCTCTGTACATAGATATGCCATTTATCTCCCTTTCTCTTTTCTCCATTTAATGGATAGATATTTCATTGATCATTCTCTCCCTTTGACAACAATGCCAAAAAGAAAATATACAGCTCTCCATTAGCCAAAAAAATATATCTGGTTGTCGGTGTAGTAATATAAGTACCTTGTAGTGTACTAATATGTTTGTGTTAGTCCAGTTCAGATTTTTATCAACATAATTGATATTCTGATTTCATGTAGGTTGATGCAACCTCCTAGTCATCTTAGTGACCAATAGACAAGAAAAAAACCCCTAGTCTACCTCTCAAGTACTAAAATGTATCCTTTGGTAAAGGTTTAGTGAATATATCTACAAGTTGTTCTTTTGATTATACATATTTCAGTATAACTTGTTTCTCTTGTACTTGTTCCCTCAAGTAGTGATATTTGATAGATATATGCTTTGTTTTTGCATACATCACAGGGTTCTTTGAAATATTTATTGCACTTGTATTATCACAAAAAATTATCATTGGATAAATGATCTCCTCATTCGTACATGTCAAAAGTTGTTTGATCCATGCTATGTTCGAAAAATTTGCAGCAACATCAACATATTTTGCTTCTATAGTTGACTGAGATATGCATCCTTGATTTTTACTTATCCAAGTAACTCATCTTTATCGTGTAAAGAATGCTCCGCCAGTAGTGCTCTTTCTATCATCAATGTTCCCAACCCAATCAACATTAGTGTAAACTTTCAGTTTGAACTTGCCTTCCCTTTTGTACCATATTCCATAATATTTAGTTTTCTTTAGATATCTAAAAATTCTTTTTACAAGAGTCATATGTGATTCTCTAGGATTAGCAGAAAATCTTACAACAATTCTAACTGTGTGTGCTATATCTGGTCTTGTGTGTACAACACACATCAGCTTTCCAACCATAGATCTATACAAAGTCTGATTTACCTTAGGTGTCTTATCTTATTTTGTCAATTTGCATCTTGTCACCATAGGTGTTCCAACTGGTTTGGATTCTTCCATTCTGAAAGTCTTCAACACTTCCTTGATGTATTTTTATTGAGTAATGTAGATATCTACAATCTGTTGTAAAATTTGCAAGCCAAGAAAAAATTTGATCCCTCCAAAAATTGAAATTTTAAATTATTTCCTCATTTCATCAGCAAATGATGTGCATAGGTTATCATTACCTCCAAATATAATATCACCAACAAAAATTTCAGAAATAAGGGTCTTATCATCATTTCCTCTTTTCAAATACAAATCGCTATTATCACTTGTTCTAATAAATCCAATACTTATAAGATAGAAGTGTATTCTTTCACACCATGCTCTTGATGCTTGTTTCAATCCATATAAAGCTTTGTGTAACTTACATACCATGTTTGTCTGATCAGGATCAACAAATCCTTCAGGTCATTCAATGTATGCCTCTTCTTCTAGTATTCCATTAAAAAATGCACATTTAACATCCATCTGATATACTTTGAATCCTTTATATGCAGCATATGCAAGTAATATTCTAACTCCTTCAAGTCTAGAAACAGGTGCGAAATTTTCTCCATAGTCAATACCTTCTTCTTGTGCATACCCTTTGCAAACTAATCTTTCTTTATTTATGGTTACATCTCCATTCTCATTCAATTTGTTTCTGAATATCCATTTTCTGCCAATGACATTCTTATCACTTGGTCTCGGTACTAATGTCCATGTTTTGTTCTTCTATATTTTCTCAATTTCCTCATTCATTGCAGTAATCCATTCTTCATTTTCTAGTGCATCTCAAATATTTTTTGGTTCAAATTCACAAATCAAACATGTGTTGTCTTTAAACTTAATTCGTTTCATCATGACAACTCTTTTATCTCCAATAATTTGATTTTGTGAATGTTGTCTTCTTATATATTTTGTAAGTACAGGTTCATCTCTTTGTTCTTTATTGTATTCTCCAGTAGGTTCATTGTGTTCTTGTTCATGGTCTTTAGTTTCAACATTTTCTTGATTCTTGGTCTATGCTTCCTGTTGCCCAGTATTATTACCCTGTTTGTAATACCTACCCCTTTGTCTGTCTGCCTGTGTCAGTTTCTGATCTCTTTTAGACCATAGTATGTATGTGTTAGCTCTTTCAAGTGATTTCAAGGATATTCATGTGTTGCTTTTCAGTATGTTATTGATCCATTATTATCATGTTGTATCTTTTGTGTTTATGTGATTTATGGTTGTTCTATGATGTTTAAGTATATGTTAGGATTTCATTTCGATTATGGTTTTCTGACAATACTGACCTTAGATTTATATGCACATGGATCATTGTATGTTGTCATTACTGTTTGATGTGCTTGGTATGGTATGGGACAGAGTCGTAGTTACTTGCTTTGGCGAGATCCACACGATAACCTAGTCTCAACCATTGTTTTCCATATGTTATATGCATGTATGTTCGTCTTTGTGATGACAGGATTGCAGGTACCGGGCTACGTCTTCCCTAAATTGGCAGGAGTGAGCGTTCCCTATCGCATTAATCTCAATGGTAAGAGAGGGGAGATAGTTTTCAGGTCCAAATCCTATCCAGAACCAAATTGTCCTAGTTAGTGGACAAGTATCTGTTTTGACTACCCTGACCGAATTCGTATAGTTGATAGGAATTCGTGTATTCCTTTCCTTGATCATGTTTGATTTCGCTTGTTTTCGGTTTCAG
>MU223105.1:132690-147982 GCA_018584345.1 Thuja plicata
CAATTCCAAAGCATTTCAATCAATCTTTAGGTTTTAGTTTATAAATTTTCAAATTCATATTTCATTGATTAGTTATTGCATCGATTTACTAATATTCTAACCCTAATTAGCATTAGGTCCTAGATTTTAAATTTGTTAGTTCAAGTATAGCTCATTTATTTCGCATTCAGTTTTTAATCCTAACTTAGGTTTGTTAATTATTAGAATCTGTAGCTATAATTTATTTGCAAGTTTTCAGTTATTGGGTATACCCGCACTGGTTTCTAACCTAAAGTGCAGGGATTCAAGTTAGAGAAAAGGCTTCGAATCTGTCAGTTGGCATCCCGTAACCACTAAGAAGAAATCCAGTGATTTTAGGAGCCAACAAAAGTCATACCACTTTTTTTCTTCTACCATATCCTTATACCATTTAAACATCTTGAATTCTTTAGATTTATCTTTTAGAAACATAACTATAATAATTCTAGAGTAATCATCAACAAAGAGAATAAAATATCTATCTCCATAATAGCTCTTTGCCCTCATAGGTCCACATAAATCAGTATGGACTAATTCTAGAATATCATCAGATGTATGGGTTTTACTTTTGAAACTAAACTTTTTTATTTTACCTTTTTGACAATTTTTGCACATGATGTTGTCTAGCTTTTTCATCGTCGATAAGCCTCTTACATTTCTTCTTCTGCTTATTTTTATCATGTTGTCAAAATTCACATGACACAATATTTTGTGCCACAGTCATATGTCTTCATTTCTAGTCATTAAGAAAGTGGTGTTAGTATCATTCAAATAGAATAAGTTACCTTTAGTCTGTTCACCGGTACCAATCAGTTTTCCTGATTCATTGAAGATCTTTGCCTTCTTGTTCTCAAATACTACTTTGTGACCTGAATTATTCAGCTGAGAAACACTCAACAGATTATAATTCAATCCTTTTGCCCAATAATCATATTCACATTTAATCAGGTTATTCAACATTATAGTTCCTTTACCTTCAATCGGACAAGGTGTATCATTACCCATTCTTACTGTACCACCATTATAATACTCAAAAGTGTTAAACTTTTTTTTGTCACCGGTCATGTGGTGAGTGCAGCCACTATCTATAATCCAGATGTCATTCTTGCTAACCTTAGATATGAGTGCAGTTTCTACATACCTTTCATCTTCATCTAAATCATCCTTCATATCTACAAATACCATCTCGATGTTTTCATTAGATTTGGTGTCAGTATCATCATCTTTGCAAGCAGCTAGATAGCTAGCCTTCTTGCCTTTATCCTTGTAGTCTCGAGTATCTCTTCTTTCTGATTGTTGGTAACCTCTATAATCTTTTTTATCACCTATGTCACATTTCTTCTTAAAAGGTCTATCATTACTTCGGTTAGGACATCTTGTAGCAAAGTGTCCAATCTCTTTACAATTAAAGCATACAAGTGGTAACTTTCCTTTGTATTTACCTTTTCCTCTCTGCACTCTTCTAGCCATAAGTGCTTCTATTTCATCTAGATCTTCTTCTTCACTTTCAATTTCACTATCTTTTCTAGATGAGTATATATGACTGGATTTGCTTATTTTCATAGAAGACTTAAATGCAGACTCTAAGTTTGGTAAGACACTATTGTCAAAGTTATTCATTTCAAATGAAATCAGTCTACCAATTAAGCTATCAAGAGTAACTGTGTTGTTTTCTACTACTCTCATTTCTTGAATGGAAGAAACTCTAATAGCATATACTGTTGGCAAGTTGACTCCTAGGAATTATATGGCCTATTTTGTGTTGTCATTATGGCAACAAAGTTATATGAAGTTTTGACAGTAAACTATGAAGTGAAAATTGACTAAGTGTAGAAGACATAATAAAATAGTGACTTACAGTCGATCAGAGCATCAGTGCATGTGCATACAACCACATCAAGATATACGCATTCATACTTAATCTCTATAGCATGTTGTTATGCTTATCCTATATATGAATGGTACAGAATGTCAGTATGGACAAGTTATAGAAAGAAAAAGTACACTAGCAGTTCATGATTTTGATTAGCGTGTAATATTTTGTTATGTAAAGGCTAAGTGCCTATTGTAATAAGTTTGTAATCATATATTAACCATTTTTGTAAACACAGTTAAGCCAATTTATTTGGAAGCGTTGTGTATTATGTTTTTGGGCCGACTATGGTCTTGTTTTGGGTCACGTCTATTTAGGCATAAAGATATATATATGTAATGCAAAGATACATTTGAAGTGTCATTGAAATAGTAAGAGAAGATGTATATTAGAGAAGCATGAAGATATCAGTATGAGATAGAGTCCTTAAAGAAGTTAAGAGCATAAGCACGTAACTAGAACTGATCAGACATTTGTGTCACATACAACAGTTCACTTTTGGATATAGTGCATATCTATTCTCAAGAGGTTGTAGCCTTCTTTCTCATTGAGCAGTGAGCTCTTGGATAGTGAGTCCTCACCCCTAATAGGGTTTTTTGTAAAATAATCCTAATAGGGTCAGACCCTTAACTAGGTCATTGTACTTACATTGTAAAGACTGCTCCTAACAGGGCAAAGGAACTCTAACAGGTTCATTATACTAGTGAAATATTTGTGGGTACTAATTCCCACTGGGGTTTTCCTCTAATAAAGGTTTCCCCATAATAATATCTTGTGTTATGTGATCTTATGTTAAGCTTTAAGTGTTATATGATTGATTTATATTTAAAGTTTCTAAAATTGAATAAATAGCTAAACACTGATTCACCTCCCCTCTCAGTGTTTCCAACAATTGGTATCAGAGCCTGGTCCTTAGAGAGAAAATTTTAACCACTTGAGGAGATCATGGATTTAGCAGAAGTCAAACATCTGAAAAAGAATCTTGAAGCTGCCCTTGAAGATCTAGACATATCTGAGAAAGAAAATGAAGAACTTAAACTAAAATTTGATGGCTCGCAAACGCTTACCAAGAAACTAAGGAAAGAAATAAAAAATTGGTCCACCAATGATTTGAAACTGAATGAAGAGAACATGTCTCTGAAAGATAAGATAGAAGAATTGAATGGTCAGTTACTGATAGCTTAACAGCTATTGAAGAGAAGAACAAAGAAAACAAACAGTTGGATGAAGAACTCATGCAAGCCAATATGAAAATCTTGGAATTAGAAAATATCAAGAACAAAATTGAATCTGAATTATTAGGAGAAAAAGAAAAGATTGATAAACTACACACAAGCTCTGATATGATTCAATCACAGCTCTATGCACAAAAGATAAAAGGTGATACCACTAGTATGGGATACAGTTTAGCTCAAATTTAGATCAACTCTTTACAAGAAAGAAAGAAAGCTCAAACAGAATCTTCAGAAGAAAAGAAAACTAAAAATCATGAAGAGACTAAAGTAGAATCACCAAAATAAAAGCCCAAGGCATTCAACCATACTTGCTATGCCTGTAACAAGCATGGACACTTGGAAAGAGATTGTAAGAATGTAAGACCCTTCAATGGTTATCATTACTCCTGTAATAAGTTTGGTCATAGGGCTATTCATTGCAGAACAAATCAAAGAAATTGGCTACAACTGAACCAAAGGAATCAAAGTCAATTCAATCAGAGAAATCAACCTCAAAGAAACTTACAGTTTATTACATGTCAGATATGTAACTACAATGGACACATAGACAAGCAATGCAGCATGTTAAATAACAACATCAGACCTCCTATCATTTGTCACTCATGTGGAAAAGATGGACCTATCTCAATGTTTTGCAGATCAAGGATGAAAGGACAAGAGAATCCCAAGAAGTCTTTGTTTGAAGAATCAGGAGAAGTCAAATTTATTGAAGTTAAAGCTAACTCAGATAAAATATGGTTTGAAGTAAAGAAGGATAATGAAGAGAACAAGGTATTAGATGCATCCTCGGTGGATGTACCTTCTACTTCTGAATAGTTGACCCTCATGGTCTTAGGGGGACCTATTCTAGCTCTGAACCTCTGTGTGGCTGGTATACTCACCTATGAGTATGCGCCTATTGATTCATACATGTAATCACAAATTATGGTTGTATACATTCACGCATTTCCTTTACTTTGTTCATAACAAAGTTTGAAATTCTCTCTATAAACCACTTTACAACAATGAGCATTAAAGGCAATTGATCTTTATATAAATTGGAAAAAGATCTTAAAAACCTCACTTTGCATTTGAGATTGAAGCATTCAGAAATAAGATAAGCATCAAGCATCAAAGCACTATAGATTAAAGGATTAATTGGTTTGTGAACAAATTAATGATTGGATCAGAACCCTAGCAGTCGCGTCATTTCAGAATCATCGTGAAACCCTACTTAACCTATTTGCAAGTAAGTAGGGCAACCCCTATTGTATTCGACATTATTGAGAGGAAGATATTTTTAAGAAGCATCCATTCAAGTCCATACTAGATGATGTCAAAGGAGCATTCTCTAGGACTCTGCTTGGATTCATACATGTAGAAGACATCTGCGCATATGTTTATTGCAAGAAGGAAATAGTTGGAGATAACAACATTACATCTCTCATGGGTTCTATGATGAAACCAGACTATACATTCAAGGATGAATACACACATCTCACTGATAACCCTATCTTTGAGTATTCCAATGCGCACAAGTTCTATGAGCTAGAATGGGTGAAGATATTACTGAGCAGGATACATGATGATCTATACTGGATAGGTGAGGTTCCTGTTTGCATCACTATAGATCTAATTCATGAGATGATTGGACTTCCCAAGACTAGACCAGCTCTTCCTACTTGCAAGGATGTCAAGAAGCAGGTTGAACAAGTCTACTTATCTAGAAGTGATAGGTGCGGCATGATTGTTGATCACATCAAGGAGAAATACATAAAACTACTCACTATGATACTTGGATACAAGTTTCAGCAAGAAAGCAGACTGAATAGTGTGTCCGCATCAACAATTCTGATAGAAATAAGTATAGTAAGAGATAACACTTAGTACAACCTCTATGAATTATTATGTGCATAGCTGATAGAGAATATCAAATCCATTAAGCATGACAAGAGAAAGATATTTAGGTTTGGCTCTTTGATCATCTATTTGTACTTCCACACTGTTGGTAAAGTTGCAAATCTTTACCTAGATAGGAGAAAGCCTACTATGTCTCAAATATCTCTAAAAGATAGATCATAAAGTAGTGCAAAAGACTCTATGGACATGGATATCAAAAATTTTAGGATCAAGATGCAGAAGAGGTTCAAAATACCTGAGAAGATAGTTGAGAAATACAAAGACACCATATGCTTCATGGTGGAAACTGACTATACTTGCATGGAGGTAGTTGAGCCTAGGACAAAATGGATTCACCCTCTTGGTTATGAAGTCAAAGAACATGTTTTGGAGGGTTATGCACAAGTCCTCCTATCTACGCCCAAGGATCCCAATGAACCTAGATGGGGCACTTACAGAGAAAAGACAAATCAAGTTGATTCTGTCTTATATAGTGTTAACAACAAAAGGAAGGCATCAAGGATTACCTCAAACATACTAAAAGTTCATGGTGTCACACAAGAAGATCTTGACAAAGCTAGAGAAGCTAATATTTCCAAAGAACTTGAGAAGACTCCCATAGAAGTTAAAATAGAAAAGATTGATGATATGCCCAAGAAGAAGAAGAAGAAATCAAATAAAGATACATCTGTTCCATCAACTACCATTTATCTGGAAGCATATCCACCATCAGTACCTAGAAAGATGGCTAGAAGGAAGAAGCAAGTTCCCACAAGTCATCCATCCTCAAGAACTACAGGGAGAAAGGTAAAGAAAACACAAGCCCCTCTTGAGGTAGGTTTCAGACCTAATCTTAATGTCTTAAGGAAAATAATTGTTAATAAAGGAAGACTAGAATCTCTCAAGAATGTATATGAAAAATATCAAGAGATAGACAAATCAGAGACTCATTCTATGATCATCTCTCACATGATTAAGTTCAAAAAGATAGTATTGGAACTCAAAGTTGTCATACTAGACAAGGTATGGAACATACTTGATATGTTAAAGAGATAAGAAATTGAAATGGATATGAGGATAAGAGAAGAAACATTGGATAGTCTTCTCCCGGTGTGCTCACATGATGAGAAAGTCATTTTGTTGGATTTAGTAAAGTTGTAACTAAGAACCAAAAAAAGAATTCTTCATATCATGAATGAGGAGTATGATTTGGTTGGTGAAGAGACTCATAAAGCATTTGACTGAGTATTTCTAGATAGACATATGTATCCATCAATGGTGCCCACAAATAAGGCAACTCCAGTTCCTCCTAAACAAGTTGCAGAACCAGTAATTCAGAATGCACCTAAGATAGGTCCATAGGTGTCAGTGCCCTTAGTCTCAATAACTTCTAATACAACAAAAGATTTAGAGGGTACTATAGTGATTGATAATATCAAGATATCCATGACAACCTCTGATAATGATATGGACAAAAGTGATAGAGAATTTGTAAGCACTAAAGGAACAAAGGAGGTGTGCACTAATGACACATCCTTACAACAAGATGAAGTCCCCCCCTAATGATTCAACAGATCTGAATAAAGAACAAGACAATGAAACTAATGAGATACCAGCTATGGAAATCCTAGTAAAAAGTGAATGCATGGAAACTAGTCAGAATACTATATTCACACCATCCATTCAACCATCAAACTCATTGTTGTCAAGTTTAACTCTTGACTCAGCAAGTCTGGATGCTTGGGGAGAAGAAGACTTGATCAAGATCAATGTCCTAGCCATGGAAAAGGCCAAAGAGAAATAGGTTATGGGGAATCCTCTCTTCTTGGAATCAGTAAACATTCTGAATGACCTAGTACTTGTGGACAAGAAAGTAGAAAAAATTCAATCAGTTGATGATGTAGACAATATACTAACAAGCTTCAAAGCACATTTTACAAGCTTAGTAGACTCAGCTACTAGAATTGCAGAAGATGAGTACAAAGAGGAAAGATTTCATGAACTGGTAAAGAATTTTTCCTTAGACTTAAAGTCATTGAAGATTGGTCAGTCTATGTTGAAAGAGTTGGTAGCTAAAGGAAGAAATGTAATAGCTAACTGCATGGACAGAGTGAAATTCACCTCTGAACATATCAAGAAGATAGAAGAGGTAGATATTTTGGTTGACAGTATTAGAAAATCAGTTGAAAAAACCATGAAAGACATAAACATCTACAACAGTATCTATCAAGGTTAGCTTGACAAGATTTAAAAGGAAAAATTTGAGATTAATAAGATAAGAATTAGGCAGACCCAACTGAGAAATGCACTAGCGCCCTCCTTAGCAGTTCTAGATGAGAACATCAAATAGATCGATGCCACAATTGTCACGTATGATCAAGGTCCCTACATGGACTTGATAAAAATGGAGAAACTTACTTATGCTCTATGCGCCCATCTCCAAATAGTTGATACAATGAAGGTATTCTGGCAGAAAGAGATCCAGTCTCTTCAGATTGGTTATCGAGATGTATACATGGAGTAAGTATTTAAAAGACTTACAATTTTGTCACTTTTGTCATTAATGTCAAAGGGGGATTAATGAATGTATGAGAAGTGTATATATATACAAATAAATATATAGTATATGTTAAGAGAAGAAAATATAAAGTTTTTTGATGTTATTTAATTTTGAGTAACTTTGCCACATTCCCTTCTTGCCATTAATGACAAAGGGGGAGATTGTTGGAAAGTTGACTCCTCAGAAGTATATGGTCTATTTTGTGTTGTCATTATGGAAAAAAATTCATATGAATTTTTGACGATAAACTATGAAGTGAAAATTGACTAAGTGTAGAAGACAGAACAGAACAGTGACTTACAGTTGATCAGAGGATCAGCGCATGTGCATATGACCACATCAAGATATGCGCATTCAGACTTAAGCTCTATAATATGTTGTTGTGCTTATCCTATACACACATGGTATGAAATATTAGTGTTATATGTTGAATTTAGACCTCTGAATTCAACACAAACACAACATAGTATTTACACAATCGCTCAATTCACAAAGACAAACATGAATTGTTTGTTCTACAAATTCGATTGAGGTGACCTGTTGCCTCCTAATTAGTTATGGATGTTGAGTTTTACCCTCAGAATGAGAGCCAACAACCTAACCATTGCTAACATGGAGGATTTTAAGAATGCAAGATGAGAAGAATTGCCATTAATCTTATGAAATATGCAACTAGTCTGTGAGAAAATGCTCTTAATCTATGAATCGAGAAGCAATTTAAACTATGAATGAAAATTAGACTAATCTGGGAATGAATTGCAACTACTCTATGGAAGTAAAATGCAATTAATCTAAGAAATAAAGTGTTTTTAATCTAGGAATGAAATTCTTGTAATCTATGAAAGGAATTACTTCTAAGCTAGAATTGAACTTGAAATGGATTTAAGAAGCTTGAAAGCACCAAATTGAGATGTTAGATAAGTCATAAATGAAAGTTAAAACATCTTCAATTCCAATTAAAACTAGCTTAATTATGAAAATAAAGCTTGAAACATGAAATAAATCAAATGCAAATTGACTATAATATTGATGCTATCCAAAATCATCCTCTCTAATGAAGAAAAAGAGGTCCAATTTATAGAAAACCATGGAAAGAGAGTGAAGAGTTTCTTGAAAAGAAATAGTTGTATCTTCATTCTCTTTTGAGATGAATAAGCAAAGATTATTTAAATAAAGGGGTGATTTATTGCCACATAAGTGTCCTTTCACATGGAATTATGGAATTCCTTTTTGAGGATAATTCATCCAATAATTAAATAACCTTTCAATTCCTTTTATGTATATTAGCCAAAGGGGGTGGAATTGATTTAATTAAAAGAACTTAGGACTTTAGATTTAAATCAATTAATCATAGGGATTTTTAGAAAATAAACTTTGAGAAATTAGGAATTAAATATAATGTCAGATTTATGCAAATTTGGGTTTTCTACATTTGAAACTCAGTCAATTAAAGTCAATTAGGAGAAGAATTAGCCTAGTACAATAGGACTTCAAGGATAAGAAAATGCACCAAAATTGATTGGATTATTAGATGCCAATTTTGGGGTGTTAAATTTTTCCCCTCTTTGAATTGATGTGCGAGCAGTACATTGAATCAAAGAATAGTCTGAAGTGAAGATCAGAATCGGGATTAGATTGCCCCAATGTCCACTGAGAGATGATGAAGATCTAGGACTATCTCCAGAATCAGGGTTAGATTACCCCAATATGAAGGTAAGCCCTCCGAGATCTAGGTTAGATTGCCTAGATAAAAATCTAAAGAGTTTTTGAGAGTTATCTTCAGAACGAAGCATGAATTTCAGGAATTACGGTTAGATTGCCTCAATACCCAATGAGATTTAAAGAATCATCTCTAGAACAAAGCTTAGTCCCCCAATGTCTAGGTTAGATTGCCCAGACACTGGTCAGATTGATATCTTTCACAAGACTGTCCCCAGAACGAGGCTCAACCTTCAGGAGTCAAGGTTAGATTGCCCCAATACCTGTCTCAAAAGACAATCAATTTAGGACTATCTCTAGAATGAAGCGTGATCCTTGAGGATCCGAGTTAGATTGCTTAGATACCTAGCAAAATAGATGATGAGATGTGAGATCATGGAATATCCAATTTTGATTGTAAGGTATGAAAAATTGAATATGCCCCAAATGATGAGATGCCCCTAGCGATGGGGACTTTTGATTCAGATCAGACTAGTTCAAGAATAATGTGAAAAGATCAATGATGCAATCATCTTGCCTCCTCGGGAGCGAAATCAAAAGAAGACACACCATAATAATGAGAGCGAGAAATCACAGAAAAAGATAGATCAAGAGAGAGCAGAATCGATTTAGAGCGATCGAGAGGTCGTATTGATTAGGTTTGACCATAGTTGACCGAAATTGACTAGAGTTGACTTTGATGAAAAGATTGAAAAATCCAAGAAAATGATGACAAGAGATAAGCCTGACAAGAAACCAATATTAGAAAACTGAATGCATAAGCGTCTGATCATGTCAGTCCCAAAAAAATTTAAAATGCAATTTTGAGCTACTTAGGAGTGTCAGATTTCAATTTTGATCACGAAAATAGATTCAGAATGGTCCAATTAGCCAAGGGTGCAATTTTTGTGGAAAATGGAGCACTTTGAAAAAATAGGTCAAAGGCTATATAAGGCCTAGAGGGGTAATTTTCAAATCATTATTCACCTTTGACTTTAGTGATGGCAAGAGCTCCAGTTGACATTGAGAGAATTCTTGTGCACATGCATCGATTTGAGTGCACCTGATGGCACAACCGACCAGCGGAGTATGACACACCTGTGAGTATTCATAACTGGATCTTGTATTTCTACAAAAAAATTATCATTTTTTAGTGTTAGTGAGTTTTTTAAGTATTTTAAACCACGTCTCGCCAAATCTCGCGTGAGGAAACAGTTTCCTCGCGCCAAACTTGATTGCCTTTTGTACAAGGAAACTGAATCCTCACGCTGGTTGGGGATTTTGCATGTGGACCCCTCCCCAGTGCTCGCGTGAAGAGCATGTGTGTGCCATGTGAGATTCCTCGAATCTCGCATGAGAACACATCCCACCTCGCGTGAGCCAGAAAGCTCATGCAGGACTAGAGTTTCCTCGCGTGAGAAAAGAGTTTTCTCGCATGGGAAATTGACAAAATAAAAAATTGTTATTTTTCTTGCGTCACAGAGTCAACCAATTGAACTGTGTGTAGAATAGTTCCATAGCTACATTTGTTGTCTTTTGCTTTGAAAATCATCATTGTTGAGGTACTAATCAAATTTTGTCCTTTTTCTTTGCAGGTTGATCTCCCAGACATTGGTTTCAGGTCCCATCATCCTATCATGGGTGAGTTATTGCAGAGATTATCAGATGCCAATGGGGCCCACATTGATGGGCTAGGATTGACATATCTGCTTGATGTATCCAATATTCAGCTAAATCACAGATTACTTGGGGCCCTGGTTGAGCGTTTCCATTCAGAGACGAATACTTTCCATCTACCACATGGAGAGATGACGGTGACTCCGGAGGATGTATACCGGGTTTTGAGAGTGTCGTTCCATGGAGCTCATGTGGAGTATTGCACATAGCTAAGAGATGGTACACAGGCTTTGAGAGCCATTTTTCAGGATCAGTTGGTGGTGGGCCAGGCCATTTTCTGTGAGGAGCTGATACATACTTATGGCCAAGATTACCCCTTGGCAGTTGTTCTCGCATTATTTTTGAGCTATCATCTGGTACCAGATCATGGTTAGTATGGTTTGGAGTGCGGCTAGGGTATTATGCTCCATAAGATGCTAGATGTGCCCATAGTTACTTATGGATGGGGCAAGTGCATATTGGTACAGATGTATCATGAGATGCACAAGATCATGTATCGAGGTGCCTGCACTATGGCAGCAGGAGTAGTTGTGTTGCAGATCTGGGCTTGGGAGTACCTTCCCATGTGTAGGCTGATTTTTCATGATACGCGACCCTAGGCTTGGGAGCACCTTCCTGTGTGTAGGTTGAGTTTTCATGATTTTGTAGATCTGGTCTTGGGAGCACCTTCCCATGTGTAGGCTGATTTTTCATGATAGTCTGATGACCCAGCCCGCACTGGGTAAGACTGAGTAGTGGCGTGCGTAGATTGATGATATGGCTATAGTGATATGGTGACCGTGGGCAGCTACTGAGGTCTGGGATGATGCACATCATGAGTTGTCGTACATGTTCTGTTCATGTCCTCTGATAGGGCGTAACATCACTGTGATCGAGCACTTCTTACTTACATGTGTGTTGTGTCAGTTTGGGAGGCCTCAGGATGTTTCTCTCAAGTATTGCACTTATGCCTGATTCATCAATGAGATGAAGAAGGGTTGGCAGAGGTAGCTTGACAAGGGGTGTAGCATGATAGACACTTGGGTACCACCATCCTGATGGGATTATATGGCAACAATGATGAATGCAGGTGTGACACCTGCATACAGAGATCAGCTATTAGCACATCCATTTCCTAGGTTCACATCTCTAGTGGGCCAGATTCCTCAGGTGGTGTAGCCACCACCATAGCAGCAGGCATAGCAGGTTCCTCCTCTGGAATAGAAGCCATAGGATCAGCATCCATAGCAGCCACCACTTTAGTAGCAGGATAGAGTGGTACATCCACGTACACATCAGACTGATATCCCTATGAGGCCCATGGGATCAGATACAGGTGTTGGGCCTAGTGGAAGCCATGATAGAGCTGCAGAGCAGAGAGATGATACTGTCATGGCCGATGTAGTTCTGACTAATCCTCCAGTAGGAGGCCACGTGACTCAGCTATAGGAGGCTCTTCGTAGAGTAAGAGAGAGTTTGGCAGATGCAGAGGGAGCGTGATGACCTCTATATGCAGGTGGTTGTTAGAGACACTCAGATATCAAAGAGAGACCGGGAGATACATGGACTATGAGATTCACTGGCTAGGGCACAACTGGATATTAGATATGAGGCTGCCGAGGCTGCTTACTATTATGCTGTGTATACTCTTGCAGTTCCTGAGGTAGCAGATCAGATTCTACCTTTTTCAGAGTATGCTGGTGCTCAAGCCATTCCATAGGGACCACCTCTAGCAGGACCACCTCTGCAGGGACCACCTCTGGGTCCTCCTTAGCAGTAGCAGGGCATGCCCCCACCTCCACCTCCTCTAGGTGGTTAGGTTATGATGTATTTTGTACCACCATTTTGACCTATTGTGCTCGAGTAGCACCCTTGTACATTCAGACCAATCGATATATATATGAGCTTGATTTTTAGCATCATTGTACATGTGTATATATTTCTTTAAATGTGTATGTTTTATGAAATGATTTCCTATATGATTTAGATGTATGGATTAGAAATGTATGAAATAGATGAATATGCAAATGTTTATGCAGGTGTTTTATTGATGTATGAAAATGCTATGATAGATTTTAGATGGATAAATGCTATGTATGATTTGATTTATGCTTCTAATGGATGCACATGTTTATGGATATATGTATGCAAATGCACTTCTTGAAAATGAGTGTAATGCAATGAATGCAATGGTACTAATCATTTCATGTAGGGCATTCACAATATACAATAGGTACTAGCCAAAAGGATACGCACGAAGATCGAGAATGAGGACTAAATACTCATGCAGTCAAGAAGAACCATGATGAAAGATGAGGAATTTTGAAGAATGAGGAGATAATGAAGAGAGCACCAAACTACCACAATGCAAGCCTAACATGCGAATGCAAGCCTAAGGTAAATGCAATCCTAGGACTTTGGTTGTTGGACCCATCGTATTTATCATCATCGGGTGCTTTGGATCATCAAAGTCAATACAATCCTTACTGGTGCCGCTGCGACCATAAGAATATGAATATGACTTTCTGATGCAGGAGCATCCTGGAAGTAAGGGAAATCTTGCATCACCCAAAAATATGTGTTTTACTATTCAATAAGGGATATTTTTTTACAAAGCTGCTATTTTTGGAAACTTACTATTTTTAGTAAGTTGGTCATTTGAACTCAGAATATTCTAATTTTCTAGGTGAAGATTCATCTTAGTCATATAAGAATGCCAGTTGAATTTCATTGCCAGATCATCTTTATTGGCGAAGTTATTAAGGATTTACTGTTGAGATTTTAGGGTGCAAAACCTTTGAGCTCAATTTTTAGGACCTTAGAGGCTCTGGATCGAGGTTGAACCCCCGGTTGACTGGTGCTTGGAAAGTCAAGCACTGTAGATCGTGATCTCCCCTTTCTGGAAAGTGGTTATAATAGCCAATCGAAGCTACGGTTCAAAAGTTATGGCTTTCGGAAGCTGGGCTACCTAATCTCATGTTTTGTAAATATTTAAATCCGACCCTTTTGTAATAAAAGTGAAAAATAATTAAATACTAAGGGTAGTCAGCCTTAATGGCTAGATTTCTGGAACCTTCTCGGGCGGTGGAAAATTGCCTATTTAAGGAAGGCCCGTGATGTTTTCTAGGGCAGTTCTAGGTGGTGATTGGAGGCTTTGTCCTACAGATTATTGTAAGGGATGCCCATGTGGCTTTTGATATTGTAATTCTAAAGTTTGTAATTCCACATTTGTGGAGCCAATAAGAAGCCAATTTTCCATTCTTGCAAATTTCTGTTGTTTTTCTTTATTTCTGTCGTGTACTTGTGGTATTAAGGGGAGTCCCCTTCATCAAGCGGTATTAGAGCGAGAAGTTCCTAAGTGTGTAGATAGATCGTCAACTGTGAGGCAATTTGCACCAGGACCGTGGTTAGGGTTTCAGTGATGAATGCAAAAATGCCTCCATGAAGGGAGCATGGCAGAAGATTCGGAGGTGTACCACCCAAGGTTAGAGCCCTCCAGAGACAAGTGCAAGCATTGCAGGAAGAGATTTGCAGAGGCATGAATCTTGCCGTAAGAGAGGAAAGTGAGGATGAAGCTGACGTAGAAGGAGATTTTGATCAGGAAGGCAAAACTTTGAACCAAGAGGAGGAAAGGCTTTTTCGGGCCATTTCCAAGATCAGGAAAAGACCTAAGCTTGAGGTTCCCACATTTTTGGGAAATCTTAACCCAAAAGAGTTGATCGATTGGATCAATGAAATAGAAGAATATTTTGAGTATAAAGATATTGAGGATCCTGATAGGGTCAAATTTGCGAAGGCCTGACTAAAGGGTCATGCAAAGATCTGGTGGCAGGAGATTCAGTTGGAGTGAAATAGAAGAGGAAAGGAGAAAATCACAAGATGGGATCAGATGGTGGATAAATTGAAGTGATAGTTCATTCCTGTTGATTATGATCTTGATCTACTGAAGAAAATGCAAGGTTTGAAGCAAGTAGGAAAATTTGTCCAAGAGTATATGGAGGAGTTCTATCAAATCCTCATCCGAACAGGCCATGCGGAAGTTGACAAGGAGAAAGTTGTCTGTTATCTTAATGGGTTGAGGCCAAGCATTCAGGAGGAGTTGAACCTAATCTAAATGAACATTATTGAAGAGGCCTACTAGTTTTCCCTAAAGGTAGAGGAAAAGTTGAACAAGAAGTTTGAAAGCAGGCAAAGCAGAAGAGGTCACAGTGGAAGATCTGGTGGATGATCTTATGGAGGCTGAAATAAAGATTAGAAAAAGAAGGATGAGGCCAGTAGTAGTCAGGGTCAGAGGGGAAATAATTTCAATCAAAATAATAGAGATCAAAGAGGAAGAGGACGAGGACAAGGATCAGGAAGAGGAGGCTTCCGTGG
>MU223105.1:167095-191810 GCA_018584345.1 Thuja plicata
GGCCAAAAGGTGATAAAAGGAATGAGTTCCTTAGCTAGAGCATGAATCAAGTTTCCATGGAGTTGACATTGCTTACAAGATTTGGCAAACTGCGTAGCTTCCTTCTCCATATCGGGCCAATAATAACTAGCTCTAATAAGCTTACGAGCCAGTGTTAGGCCATTTGAGTGAGAACCACAAATGCCTTCATGTACCTCTTCTAACACACGTTTAGACTCATAAGGTTCTAGACACCTAAGGAGGGTACCGTCTAGACCCTGTCTATACAAGTCATTTTCTACGATGACGTACCGTAAAGTACTATAGATTAGATGACATTTTTCATTTCTAATATATGTGTTAGGAATAGTTTGGTTATGGAGATGGGAGTATATGTGGTGGTAGCAAGATGAATCATGTCCAATTACTGAACA
The DNA here is from genome assembly GCA_018584345.1 of Thuja plicata. NCBI lineage: Eukaryota > Viridiplantae > Streptophyta > Pinopsida > Cupressales > Cupressaceae > Thuja > Thuja plicata. The sequence goes on from MU223105.1 coordinate 167,509, forward strand.
GACTCTGGGAGTCAGGAGAGTCATAGGCAGGGTAGCATAATGTCTCCAGTAGGAACTCATGTCTGAAATCATTCTCTGGCATTTGCAACATAGAGGCTAGAGTAGCCATAGCATTAGCTACTTTATTATCTACCCAGGGAATTTGCTAAAAAGTGACATGTGAAAAATAATTCTTAAGGCTATCAACCATCCTTTTATAGTGTACCAACTTTTCATCTTTGGTTTGATAAGTATTGTTGACTTGATTGATAACTAGTTGTGAGTCTCCAAAGAATTTTAGTTCATCCACTCGCCATTCAATAGCGGAATACTTAGTGGTGTTATTGGTACAAGGAAACATCATTTTATATGCCTTCAGTAAAGAGTACTGCTGAGGTGTGATAAACAAAATTCTAGCTCCTGACCCCTGTTGGGTGAACGAACCATCAAAGAACATTGTCCATGTTTGATGCGTGAGAAGCATAATGGACTCATCTAGAAATTACATATTTAATGGTTGGTGATCTGTAAGAGGTGCTTTAGCCAATTGATCTGCAATCACCTGTCCTTTAATAGCTTTTCTCTCAACATATACAATATCGAACTCACTGAGGAGCATAACCCATTTAGCTAGTCTACCTGTGAGGGTAGCTTTATTGAGTAAGTATTTCAATGGATCAATATTTGCAATTAACTTTGTAGTGTGAGCCAACATGTAGTGTTGTAGCTTTTGGGAAGCAAACACCACTACTAGGCAAGCCTTCTAAATCACTGAATAATTCATTTCGTAAGAGACCAATGTTCTGTTGATGTAGTAAATGGCTCTTTCTTTATGATTTGGATCTTCTTGGGCCAAGAGATAACCCAAGGATGTTTCCATCACTGAGATATACAGGATCAAAGGCTTCCCCTAAATGGGAGGCATCAGTATGGGTGGATTAGCTAGATACTGTTTAATTTGTTGAAACCCTTGTTCACACTCTTTGTTCCAGTCATAAGTCACACCTTTATGCAGAGTCTTTATGAAAGGTTGTGACTTATTAGCTAATTGTGAGATAAACCACCTGATAGATTGAAGTCAACCTTGAAGACCCCTAACTTGTCTGATATTATGGGGTGGTGGCATTTCCATTATAGCTTGTACCTTTTCTAGATCCACCTCAATTCCTTTCACCGAGATAATGCAGCCAAGTAATTTTCTAGAAGTAACCCCAAATGCACATTTCTTAGGGTTTAGACGCAACCTAAATTTCTCTATACGATCTAGTATAGGACCTAGATTAGTGAGATGTGTTTTTCTATCCATACGCTTGGCAAGTGTATCATCTACATAGTCCTCCATTGTCCTATGCATCATGTCATGAAATATTGTAGTAACAACTCTTTGATAAGTAGCCCCAACATTATTTAAACCAAAGGGCATAACATTCCAACAAAATGTACCCCATGCACAAGTAAAATCTGTTTTCTCTTGATCTTCTGGCACAATTTTGATCTGATTATAGCCAGAAAAGCCATCCATTAAGGAATACATCTCATATCCCACTGTCATATCCATGATCATGTTAATATTAGGAAGTGGAAAATCATCTTTAGGACATTCCAAATTTAAATCTCTAAAGTCCATGCAGACCCTAATAGATTTGTCACGTTTGGTTACTGGGACTATATTAGAAATCCGCTCTGCATAATCAATCGCTTAGATGAACCCAGCTTTCAAAAGTTTTTCCAATTCTGCCTTGATCAGTAAAGCTACATGCAGATGCATCTTTCTAAGTTTTTGTTTGACAGGTTTCACACCTGGTGCTATTGATAAGTGATGCATAATGAGACTAGGATCCACACCTGGCATGTCAGGATACATCCATGAAAAATTTATCTTTTTCTCTTGGAAAAATTCTGTAAATTCCTTAAGTTCCTCTGTAGATAATGACTTGGCCACATGGATGATATGTGGATGTTCATATTTTCCCAGATTTATCGGCTAAGTAGGTTCAATTAACACTGATGAGAATTCCTGGAAGTGACTTGGAAGTGCATCAAGTACCTCACCCTCAGGTGCCTCAAAGAGGTTTTCACCTTTGGGTACGTCTTTTCTTTTTACTTTTTTTGGCTCTGATACTACCACAATGTGGTTTTCACCATCAGAGCACTTATTTTTTCTTCTTTTAATTTTTTGACTAAGGTACTTGATGTCAGCCTCGGTCATGTTGACACTTTCTTCACTAGTGGAGGACATTACGGGCTAAATAGCATGAAGGCAGTAGGCTAAAGTGTAATAATTTTGGAATGTAAGGATTTCACTGGATGAAGAAGGGGAATTCCAGTCTATTAATTCAGAATGTTGGAGGAAAAGAGATGTGATAGGTTCAAGTGCATCCACAGTATAGTCATCATCGAAAGCATTAACTAGCAAGATGGGATCTAAACCGATCTTGTCCAAAGGTGTGTTTGAATCCTTTTGATCCCTAATGACTGAAGTAGAAGACATGTCAACACCTATAGACTCAGACTCATTAGGATTTTCACTAGACTCCTCACTTACATTGAGAACTCTTTCATAAGATCCTATTGAAAAACTATCAAAATCATACTCATGAGAGTCTATATCCAAACTCTGACTTGGGTGCTTGCACCATGAAGGTTTTTGAGTTCTTGTAATACTAGTTTGTTCTTGTGTCCACCGTTCTTGAAATTCTGATGGTATGTAATCCTCTCCTTTGAAGTTAGGATCTTGTGAGTCTTTCCATTTCTCATAAGTGAGTGTCTCAAATGGAGTAGTTTTATCAGAATCACTGTCTATTTTAGTAGTACAGGTACGTGGCACAAACTTATCTGGCTCAGCAAAGAGTGCTGCTAGGTCTAGAGGGATAGGATAAGGAAAGTAATCCTCATTCAAGCTATCTTGTATAGTGTCAGTTGCAATTGTACTTTCAGGTTCTGGTGTAGACTCTACTTTTGGCACAAATTTATTGATCCCCAAATGAAACGGGACCTTTTTGAAACCTAACCCAGTGGTATCTTTTTTTTTTTACCTATAGCTTGAATAGGCTCTACTATCCCATCACCATTCACACCTATCGGGCCACTTCCTTCGTACACAAAATGCTTCATAATCTTAAGAACCTCACTGTTAGGATTTAATTCGCGAGCCAGGGTAGTTTGTTTAGCTATGTTCTTTCCTTTACAAAGCCAAGCCTTGATAACTCTATCCTCATCTTCATCTTCCAATGGTGTATTAGACCTTACAAATGTACCCTCATAAACTATCTTAGGGGTAACAGAAGATTTTTTGCATTCAGAAGGTCTCCCATAAGATCTAGGAGACAGGGGAAGAGCCACTAATGATAGCACAAGCTCCATTTGATATCCCCCCATGCCTATATCTATGATTTTCAGTGTCTATTCCATGTCTTTGAGCTTGGCATCATAGAGTTCTGTGTATTCTCTATTAGTGGGAACAAGACTGTTAGTTGATTGAGTGAGAGCATTACAAGAAGATCCCATGCTAGCGGGAATGGTCAACTCTGCACCTTGAAAAGAGAACTTGATACACTGATGGTATGTAGAAGGAACCGCTTGCATCTCATGAATCCATAGTCTTCCTAGAAAAATATTATATGCAAAAGGAAGGTCTAGCACCTAACATATGATGTCTCTTTCAACTGGCCCAACCCGAAAGGGTAACACAAATAGACCTCTAGATGTTCTCTCTTCTTCATCATAAGATTTTATGGTAATTATTTTTCGGGAGTCTATGCGATCCTCACCATAACCTAGTTGAGAAAGAAAATGAGCGGAGAAAATATTAAGACCAGCACCATTATCAATGAGCACATGGTGGACTAACTGTTTGCCTATCAAGACTTCTATGTACAGAGGAGCATTGTGCGAGTGACTAATTGAGTGATCATCTTCTTCAGAGAAGGATAAGTAATGCGGCAAGGTCAAATGACCCACCATGGATTGAAACTGATCTAAGTTGATATCTTTGGGGACATTAGATTTAGTGAGAGCTTTGTCCAAAATTTGCCTATAAGCAGGCGAGATTTTTAATAGCTCAAAAATAGTTATCTGAGCATTGGTCCTTTGAAGCTGGTCAAGAATGCTATAACTAGTAGTAGGAGGCATAGGGACCACCTTCATGGTCTTGTTGGTAGAACCAACAATGGTCTTATCCATAGTTTATTTTGGTGTGAATGTAGCAGCAGGAGGGTTAGGACCCTTGATACAGATTCTAGCGTTAGACCAAGTAACAACATTTGCACAATCCCAAGATGTTTTAGATTGAGACTCAGGGCCTCTCATGACAAACAGGGTTCTGGGTCTAGAAACATTCCCACTTCCCTTGCTGGTAAACATATTGCAATATTCCACTCCCATTGGTTCAATCATGTTGATCACATTATCGTAAGTGGCGTTGGCGTAATTAACTTTGGCATCATTATTCAGAGCGTTGGAGGATTCACCTTTCTCATGATGAGGAAAGGGGTCTTTGAATGCTTGATGATCCAAATTCTTGTATGCTAAGTTTGGACCTCTTAATTCAACACAAATGCAACATAGTCCTTACACAATCGATGGATTTACAAAGACAAACATGAGTTGTTTGCTCTGCAAATGTTATTGAAGCGACCTATTGCCTCCTAATTAGATGTGATTGTTGTAGTTTACCCTCAGAATGAGAGCCAACAACCTGACCATTGCTAATACGGAGGATTTTCTAGTGCAAGTAGATGAAGAAAAGCCATTATTTATGAGAAATATGCATCTATTTCATGAGAAAGTGCTACTTATTCTATGGATTAAGACATGATTAAGCTTATGAAAATGAAGTGCATTTAGTCTAGAATGAATTTGCAACTAACTATAGAAGTAAAAGTGCAATTAATCTAAGAAATTGAATGCTTCTAATCTAGAAAGGAATGCTCGTAATCTAGAGATGAATGCTTTTTAAGCTAGAATTTTATTAGCAAATGAATCTAGAAAGCTTTAAAGCATAAAATTGAATTGTTAGCTCCTACAAATTGATCATTAATGAAAGATAAACAATGTTCAATTCCAAATGAAAATTATACTAATTATGCAACAAAGTAAGCTAAAAGCATGAAATCAAAACTAAATTTGCCTATAGTAATGATGCTCAAAACAAAAAGTCCTCTCTAATGAAGAAAAGAGGTCCAATTTATAGAAAACCGAGGAGAGAGGATGAAGAGTTTCTTGAAAATAAAGAGTTGTCTCTTCATTCTCCATTTGAGACAAATAAGCAAAGATTATTAAAATAAATAATGAATTATTAACACATAAGTGTCCTTTCATATGGAATTATGGAATTCCCTTTTTGAGGATAATTCATTCAATTAATTAAATAACCTTTCAATTCCTTTTATGTATATTAGCCAGAGAGTGTGAATTTGATTTAATTAAAAGCACTTAGGACTTTAGGATTAAATCAATTAATCATAGGGATTTTAGCTAATAATAATTTGAGATTTAGGAATTAAATGTAATGTCAGATTTATGCAAATTTGGGTTTTCTGTATTTGAAACTCAGTCAATTAAAGTCAATTAGGAGAAGAATTTGCCTAATACAATAGGACTTTGAAGATAAGAAAATGCACCAAAATTGATCGATTATTAGTTGCCAATTTTGGGGTGTTACACTTCAAACATTCAATCAGTTACATGTCATCAATCTCTCCCTTCGGCATTGATGGCAACATACTATATTATCATACTATACTATTGCTAATACAATATGAAATATATAGTTTCATCAAGCTTTCATACTATAACTTATACAAATGTCTATCTATCGATAAACTCAAATAGCTTTGATTTGATTCTTGCATCTTTCTTTCTATCTTCAATCCCTTTACTGGATAGATGTAGAATTTTTCTTTCTTTGATGTGATGTGTTCTCTTTCTGTGTCAAACTCTCTCCTTTTGACTGTTCTCCTTTCTTTTGATGTCTCTTTTCATGTACTCTCCCTTTCTTGTTACATCTCTCCCTTTGGATACTTGATGGATATAATCTCTCCCTAAGATGATAATGGATAAACTCTCTCCCTTTATCAGTATGATAATGATATATTTCTCTCCCTTTGACATTAATGCCAAACATCTTATCTTTTCAAACAAGCTTTTGACATTTATGTCAAGTGGATCCTTTCTATCCATAATATATTCCTTGAATTTCCCAATCCATTGGTAAGACTCTGGTGATCGGAGTAGATAAATACCTTGGTGTGTATAGATGTATCATTAAATTCCACCTTTCTTCTTACATCAACATGAATGATATTCTAATAATATGTGGACTGATGCAGCATTCTAGTCATTTTACTAACCAGTAGACAAGGGTCTGACACCTAATCTCTTTCTCAAGTACTCAAATGCATCCTTGGGCAGTGGCTTGGTGAAGATATTAGGAAATTGTTCCTTTGATTGCACATACTCAAGTGTCACCTCCTTTTCCTGAACTTGTTCTCTCAAATAATGATACTTGATGGAAATATACTTTGTTTTAGCATGCATGACTGGATTCTTGGAAATTTTTATTGCACTTGTATTATCATGATAGATAATTATTGGTTCTAAAATTTTCATATGCATACCTTCTAGTAACTGTTTGATCCATGCAATATTTGAGTAGTTTGCAGTAGCAACAACATACTCTTCCTCTACAATAGATTGTGAGATGCATCCTTGATTCTTGTTGATCAATGTGACAAGTTTGTCACCCATGAAGAATGCTCCTCCAGTTGTGCTCTTCTGGTCATCTAGATTTCCAGCCCAATCAGCGTCAGTAAAAAAAATTAAGTTTAAATTTTCCTTCTCTTTTATACCATAAGCCATATTCCTCAGTATTCTTCAAATATCTTGGATTTCTTTTCATAGCAGTCATATGTGATTCTCTGGGATTAGCAAAAAATCAAGCAACTATTCCTACTGCATGTGCAATATCTGGTCTATTATCTACAACATACATGAGTTTTCCAATCATTGATCTGTACAAAGTCGGATTTACCTCTGATGACTTGTCCTCCTTTGTTAGCTTACATTCAATTTCCATCAGTGTTCCAACTATTTTGAATTCTTCCATCTTGAATATTTTTAGTACTTCTTTAATGTACTTGGATTGTGTAATAAAAATACCTTCATCTTATTGCATGATTTGCAGACCAAGAAAGAACTTGATCTCTCCAAACATAGAAATCTCAAACTCTTTTCTCATCTCATTTGTAAATGATTTGCATATCATATCATTACCTCTAAATATGATGTCATCAACAAATATCTTAGCAATCAAAATGTTAGCATCAGTATCTTCCTTCAAATAAAGATTATTGTTTTCACTATTCCTTACAAATCCAATACTTATGAGATAGGAATGTAGTCTTTCATACCAGGATTGGGGTGCTTCTTTCAATCCATATAGGGCTTTGTGAAGTCTACATACCATGTCCCTCTTGTCTAGATCAACAAAACCTTCTGGTTGTTCAATGTATACCTCTTATTCAAGTATTCCATTCAGGAATGCAGACTTGATATCCATTTGATATACCTTGAATCCTTTACATGCAGCATAATAAAGTAATATTCTTACTCCTTCAAGCCAAGAAATGGGTACAAAGGTCTCTCCATAGTCAATTCCTTCTTCTTGTGCATACCCTTTGCATACTAGTCTTGCTTTATTTCTGGTGACTTCTCCATTCTCATTCAACTTATTCCTGAATATCCATTTTGTACTGATGACATTCTTGTCATTTTTTCTCAGTACAAGTGTCCATGTCTTTTTTTTCTATATCTTCTCAATCTCCTCATTCATAGCACTAATCCATTCATCATTATCTAGTGTAGCATTGACAGATTTTGGCCCATAATCACAAATAAGACATCTTGTATTTAGAGACTTACTTCTAGTTCTCAGACCAGCCTTCTTTTCTCCAATGATCTGGTTCTATGGATGGTTATTTTTTACATATATTTCAAGTACAAGTTCAACTCTTTGTCTATTAGCTTTATCATAATTTTTTTCTTCATTTTGTTCTCCATCACTTTGTGCATCATTTTGAGCAATATTCTGATCATCGGTATTTGCAGCCTGATGCTCGAGTGCAATGATCTGTTTCTCAGGAGATCTACATTGTTGGACTAGTAGAGTGTCAGGTTCCTCATTGTAAGTAAACCTATTGTAGTCCTCTGGTTCTTTAGTGCCTTCTTTTTCATTCTTCTCTGTAAATTCATCTATCTTTACATTTGCACTTTCAACAATTTTGTTAGAGGCTTTGTTTAGACATTTATAAGCCTTTCTCTTGGTAGAATACCCTAGAAAGATTCCTTCATCACTCTTGGAGTCAATTTTTCCATTTCTATCATCTTTTAAGATATAACATTGACTGCCAAAATTTTTGAAATAACTTACATTGGGTGTGTATCCATACCAAAGCTCATAAGGTGTCTTTTTGGCATCTTTCTTTAATTGTACTTTGTTCAATGTTTAAACAATAGTACTGATAGCTTCCCTCTAGAAGATTTGGGTGATGTATTTATCTATCATTAGTGTCCTTGCACAATCAACTATGGATCTGTTCCTTCTTTCAGCAATTCCATTCTGTTGTGGCGTTCTTGGTGCAGAGACCTACCTTTTTATTCCATGCTCATTACAAAAGTTAGTGAATTCATTTGAAATAAATTCCCCTCCTCTATCTGATCTTAAGAATTTAACTCCTTAGCACTTTGCTTCTCAACCATTTCTTTGTACCATCTAAACATCTTAAATGCTTCTGATTTATCTTTTAGAAACATGATTGTCATCATTCTAGAGTAATCATTAACAAAGAGAATAAAATATCTATCTCCATAATAACACTTTGTCCTCATAGGTCTGCATAAATCAGTATGGTCTAATTCTAGAATTGCATCAGATGTATGGGTTTTTCTTTTAAAACTAGACTTTGTTATTTTACCTTTTTGACAATTCTTACACATGATAATGTCAAGCTTGGTCATCGTTGGTAAGCCTCTGACATTTTTCTTTTTCCTAACCTTTATCATGTTGTCAAAATTGACATGACACAATCTTTTGTGCCACAACCATATGTCTTTGTTTGTAGCAATCAAACAAGTGGTGTCAGTATCATTCAGATAGAATAAATTACCTTTTGTCTACTCATCGATACCAATCAAATTTCCTAATTTACTGAAGATCTTTGCCTTCTTATTTTCAAATGCTACTTTGTGACCTAAATTATTCAACTGAGAAACACTCAATAGATTATAATTTATTACATTTACCCAATAAGCATTTTCACATTTTATCTGGTTATTCAACATTATGGTTCCTCTACCTTCAATTGGACAAGGTGTGTCATTACCCATTCTTACTAAACCACCTTTATAGTATTCAAAAGTCTCAAACTTTTGCTTATAGCCGATCATATGGTGAGTGCAGCCACTATCTATGATCCAAACATAATTTTTTCTAACTTTAGATATGAGAGTTGTTTCTACATACCTTTATTCATCATCATTTGAATCATCTTTTAATGATACAAACACCATCTTGATGTCTTCATCAGATTTAGTGTCAATGTCTTCATCTTTGCATTTTTCTAGGTAACTGGCCTTCTTTCCTTTGTCCTTATAGTCTCAGGTATTTCTTCTTTCTAATTTTCGATAGCTTCTGTAATCACCTTTGTTAGACTTCTTTTCAAATGATCTTTCATTACTTTTGTCATCTTTTCTTCTGTTAGTACATCTTGCAGCAAAGTGTCCAATCTCTTTGCAATTAAAACAAATAAGTGGTAATTTACCTTTGTATTTACCTTTGCCTCTTTGCATTCTTCTAGCCATAAGTGCTTTAATTTCATCAAGATCATCTTTTTCACTTTCACTATCACTATCTTTTCTCATAGTATTTTTATGACTTGATTTACTTATTCTCATAGAAGTTTTGAATGCAGACTCTATATTTGGTAAGACACTATTATAAAAATTGTTAATCTCAAATGAAATCAGTCTTCCAATCAAACTGTTTAGAGTAATAATGCTATTTTCTACTGCTCTCATTTCTTAAATGGAAGATACTCTAATAGCATAAGTAGGCAGTAAGGTTCTTAGAATTTTACTCACCACTATATCTTCTTCTAGTACACCTCCAACTCCTCGAATAGCATTAACTACCTCTTTGATTCTTGTACTGTACTATGTGATGTTTTCACCTTCTTTCATTTTGAGATCATCAAACTTTCCTCTACAGCTTTCTGCCTTGTCTCTTGAAACATTTTTGTCACCACCATGTACAAGCTTCAATTTATCCCAGATCTGCTTTGTAGTTTTGCAGGTTTTGACATCTTCAAATTCAGCATCAGAGAGTGAGGAAGCAATTTTTATCATCATGCTGTTGTGCTCATGCTTATCTCTCATTTGTTCAATTGTTGGTGCTCCTGTGGGCAACACATATTCAGTATCTAAGTATTGAGTAACATCATTACCAATACTTGATAAGTGGAGTCTTATTCTTCTCTGTCATGAAGCAAAATTATCTTTGTTCAACTTGGGCATATCTCATCTATTCATCTTGTGATCTTTGACTTAGGTCTTGAAACCTTCCTTCTAAGCACACAAGCTCTGATAGTAATTGTTAGTAATAGGGGGGGTTGAATCAGTGGCCTTAAAAATTAATCCTTAAATTAACCCTTTAAAATTATAACCACAAATTATGTCTCAAGTTATCTTCTGTCCTACACGATGAATGTCTTGAAATACTTATATCAATTTACTACTTGTCATATTGCTTTGTTAAACCTTCTTCTCTATGTTTACCAATAAGTAGTCGTCTATTTACCAAAACACAGTAAATATGTAGAGTATACTGATCAATCTAGAATTAACTATGTAAGACACAAAACAGTAAAGAAATAAATCATACACACATAACACTTGGATTTTTAACGTGGAAACCCTGTTAAGGGAAAAACCATTGGGACCGGTACCCCAAATTTTCACTCTTCTGAAGAGAACCCTGTTAAGAGCCAACCCTATTAAAGGTTACAAACACATTGTTAGGTGTGACCTTGTTAGAGGATTTAGAAATAGTTTGTCAACTAGTATCTGAAATCTAATGCTATCATCCTTGATCAAACACTCACTTGGTCTGTCAATAGGTATCGAGCATATCCAATGCTACTTTTGTGATCAAAAATTTTGATACTCATTGGGATGTATCTCAATTAAAAAAGACTTAAGTTCTACTCAGTTAAGAGACTTATATGCTTCAATGGTTAAACTGAAACACTAATGATCTATTCAGACATACAACTCAATTGTAGATTTTTAGATCTATTGTAGATCCATTACTTCACTGATCAATATAATCAAATATATACCTTTTCTCCACACTTTTTCTTCTTTGTGATGCTTGTCTCACTGTTCATTAGTGTCTGTAGAATCTAGCTCTTCTTTTAGCTTGTTGATCAGGACTGAATGAAGACTTTCTTCTCCATATTTTCTTTAGCATCTTTCCTCTTCACTTTTTCTTCTCACCTAGTTTCCCCCATTTCATAATGAATTGTGTTTGTCTCTATATAGACATGATTTACTCTTTTCTTGGCTTTCTTGATTCTTGGAGTTTTCCACAATTCTTGCATATAGATTTAAAGAAAACTCCTAATTTATCTCAAAGAGATCTTCTTGCCAACTGAATAAATCAGTTTTAAATCAATTACTTATCTTTAGCTTTATCTGGATGATTAAAACAATGATAAGTATTTGTTAAGTCTATCTTTAGCTTCTTGATAGCTAAGAATTTTATCATTTTATGAACTCTTTGTTCTATCATTCAACACTTTAGTTAGTCATCGGTGATAACTGACTATTTCATCGGTGTGACTTCAATTGTCATCGGGATCTCCATTATTTTCTTTTCCATCGGGCAACACTAAAATTATGTCCGTCGAGTTACTTTGTGTTTTTCTCGTGGGGAAACACTATAACTCTACTCATTGATAATGTTGTGCATTTTTTCATTGGGCAACACTGTGACTTATCTCTTTTACTCTGACCATCAGTGTGCACTCCATTAATGTATATAGTCACTTAGTGAATACTTGACTTGTATGCATTACTGATAGCATAGCCTTTGATTCATCAGTTCTTTGAAGTCTTTAGCAGTATTTTCTTGACCATACAAAATATATCAAGTTGACATCAATGAAAATACAATATATTAACTAATTTAATGCCTTGCATGATCATCAACATAACATCTTCAAACATTCAATCAGTTACATGTCATCATCAATAACAACTTGATCAACAACTGTATTTTCTTGCTTATTTATCTTAACATAGTTGTTAGGTTTCTGAAACTTGTTAGGATTAGGAGAAGCATCACTCTTATCAACTAGAACAGGAGCCATTGGAGTGTTTCTCTCAAATTGTCTTACTTGTAATTGATAATGATGAAGCGCTGCATAAAGTTGTTGAAAAGAGGTAAATTCAATAAGAAAAATCTTATCTCTAATATCCTTTTGCAAATTTGAAATAAACATACGTTGAATATCAATATTAGGATCAGGATAATAAATTTGAGCATACAAATGCTTAAATATACCAATAAATTTAATCATTTTTTCTTTAGTATTTTGTTTACAATGTGTTGGTGCTCAAATCGACAGATTGGACTCCTAACAGATTTCGTTTATCCAATGAAGATAAATATGATCAATTTGCCAACGAATGAGGTTTCGACAACCTCCTACAATTCTGATTCCATGGAACCAAGGCTGGTGGGCCTGCACTTTAAAACCTATCTTCAAAGTCTTCTTAGAAATTTCCTACAACGTATAACTGATAACTTCAACTCCTGCTTCTCAATGGGTTAATAAGATCACAAAACTAAAAACATATGTGTTAATGAAATGTAATGTATTTTAATATTGCTTGATATTATTGAAATATGAAACTGAATTAGATGAAATAAAAGAGTAATTCAAAAACTTGAAACAATGAAACCTAATACCGAATTCAAATAACGAGAAAGACCAGTGCTTTATTCCAATAATGGGCAAACAGAGTCGATATAATTTCAACCTTAAGTTCAACTTTAGAGAAAACTATGAAACAAAATCTTATCACCTTAAAGGCGTTATGAAATGCGCATATAATCAAAAGTTTAAACAATACTTCAATTTAATACTATTTCTCAAATGACGGACTAATTGATTAATATTTTAATCAATAAGGTTTTAACCATACAAAAATGAGAAAGAAAATAATTGAGTAAATAGAATGTAAAGTTAAATTGAATTATACGCAAATTGAAACTATCACTTTAAAGAATTTCAAATTTGTTTATCTGAAGGACTTGATTGTAAAGAAATAACGAGACAATTATTGCATAATAAATAAAATACTGACTTATCTCTGGTTGACAAGAAATGGTGAATTGGATCTTTGCAATCTAATTTTGAATTTGACTATCTTTCATTCCATCACATCAATAATTTTGATATATCCATCATTATCTTGTTCCAATCTTATTCTTCCATCATGTTTGCTAATTTACGAATAAATATAAATATAAAAATGAAAGGGTGCATTGGATCATCACACCCTTTTGCTATAAACTAACCAAGAACTAACTATTTTATCAATTATTCTGTCTTGAGATAAAAATCTCTACTCTTTATTAAATACAACTACCAACTGATTTGGTTGCACCTAAATCTACCCAATTTCAAAACAAATCTGTATATAAACATCTCCATACTTGTACTGGTAATCCCTGCAAAGTGTTGGAGTCGATGGATGGTACGTTTGAAGATTGCAAAAGGTGTTTTGGATATAACCACAAACTGCTATTGTCCTTTTGGGCTTGCCACAACAAAAAAATCTCCAGATGGCAATTGATTTGGTTCCTCTCTTTAGCATATCGATGAAACATATGGAGGATTGCAGAATGTGGCAATTCTTTTCTCTCCCAATCATCAATACCAGCCTAGTATGAAAACTAATCACAAATACATCCCACCACAAGGTTATGTGTTATGTCTTGCTATGAAATCTGATCATAGCGTCTCTATGGTGATTTCTATTGGATGAAAATGAGACTGGCATTATTTATAGTCCACTGGCATTGGGAGTCAATCCACTATGTGGGCAATGGCATGGCGTTTTTCTACTGAAGCTCAGAAGATCTCAAAATATAACATAGTTGACTCGATATCGCCATCTTAGTCTGTATTTTTCTAATCAACTCATTCTATAATATGGATTGTGTCACTAATCTTTGAAGATAGTTGAATGGCATTTTAATCAGTCTTCTGCACAACACTCCCATCTCTAATTTGGCCTTTGCTATTTGATTTGCATCGAAGGTGGCATCCAACATGAAACATGTTTGATGGATATCCTTCACATAATGTTGTTTCAAATGACCATGTCGTTATTGCTAGTGGGAGCAGCAGCCAACATGAAGAATTCTTGATGACTCATCTACCAACTCATCTGATGAGGGTAGCATCCGGTGTTCTAAAATATCGACCATGTTGTATGCAGTGTCGACTTTGCTGTCTGCGTCAGACATGGTGTTTGTTGCTGATGGAGGTGACTGTATTTTCTTGGAAGTACGGTAATAACAGAAGTGGCCACCATGTTATGTCTGTAGAGCATATCGACTCGACATGTTTCTCGCCACCTTTTTCCACCTAACACATTAAATATTAATAATCATGTTATTAATTATTAAAATATTTATCAAAGTATAATTATAATTGTTAAACTATCTATAGTATTAGTTTGAAAGATAAAATCGATAGATAGAAGTTGAATTTCGAATATTAATTAATTATAAAGAATATTGAAATCAACTAAATTAATAACATAATCCTCTATATAATTTATACAAAGCTTTATTCTTTATTTGTACTAACATCTTTTATTTAATCGAAAAAAACCTTGTTTGATCAATAATAACAATAACGTATTAATAATACTGTCTTTCCTTAATTAAAATGTTATGAAAATTACATAATAGGTAGGTACTTTAACAATATAACATTTCTTATGAAAACTAATAAAAGAAATCATAAATATATACTAGTTTCATGCAGAAAAAATAAGAATATAAATATTTAAAGATTATACATAACTTAGGAACGTTTTCAATATTAACATAGTATCAATACAATCTTTAACTTTCTTTAAACAACATTTTCATAACATTGATTATTCAAACCCCTTTTCGTATTCATAAACATAACATATTGTATCAAATATATGGAAAAGAAATACTATCTATTATTATCATTATCATAACACATTGTAATTTTCAAATCATAATCATGGATAATAATATCATTTTATCTCAGGAACGTAATAATCATTCAAAATCATTGGAAGTTTAATTAAACCAATTTTAACCTTTTCAAAATATCGATAGACTACTAGTTGGAACATTTAAGGGCATCATTAAATCAAAGTTATAATTCTTTTCACAAAATATTATCCTTTTGCTTTTATCGCCAATAAGAATTTTAGAGATTCATAATGCAATGATAAGATGTGTAGAATTCTCCTTAATTGTATCAGGATTTATATGAAAACATCACATAGGACTTTGAACTTAGTCAGAAAGCATATGCAATTTCATTATGTCCTTTAAGAAAGAATTCACAAGATTAGATTCCTAGATTTCCCTTAGTGAAAATGAAACTTTAAGAATATGATTCTAAGACCATGTGAATCTTAAAATTTTAAACATTAAGACATATGAAAGTGAAAAATACATGATAACACTTTGATAAGACAAAGATGAAAAAAAAAAAACTGTAAAAGACAAGTAGGTATATGTAGGCAGTCACTTCCCTAAACAAGAATGGATGCAAATTATTTAGTTGATATGGGTTCCACCAGTGGCTCTTTTTGGGGATGTGTGTTTATACCTGAACACAGTAAGATCCAAGCTATCTCTGGAAAGCAGACCATTAGAAAACACAACGATAATATATGTATATAAGAAAAGAGGAAAAGAAAGAACACTTGCCTATTGTTATCTTTAATGAAAGAAAGGTTTAAGATACTAACCATGCATAGGAAGTTCATGATTGTAACCTTCCAAATCTTGTAAAATATAAGAATTATCACCTCCTTTATCAATGATGACAAAAGGACCTATCCATAAAGCATCAAACTTTCCATGTTTACCTTTGTCTTGATCTTTCACATTCTACCTCAAAACTAAGTCTCCTTCTTGAAATTTCCTTTCTGTGGTTTCCTTATCAAATAAACCTTTTACTTTCTATTGCAATTCCTGATTTCTTTCATGGGCTCTATTCCTTATCTCATCCAATTCTACAAGCTGTAGTAGTCTGTCTTCCATGAAATCCACTTCTTCATATTGTTCTTCATTCATAAACTTATACACTGGCAACGAATTATTCAGTGGTAAGTGAGCCTTCTTTCCATAAACAAGTTCATATGGATCATATCCAGTAGATTTCTTAACTGTAATTCTATCTACCCAAAGTGCGAGAGGTAACTTTGAATCCCATGCTCTTTTGTTATTATCTAACATCCTTTTGATAATTTTCATTATATTCTTGTTGCTAGATTGTTCTTGGCCATTTCCTTGAGGGTGATAAGGAGATGAAAAATAAATCTTTATTCCATACTTCTCATGAAATTCAATAAATTCTACAGATCTGAAAAACATAGCATTATCACAAACAATCTTCTGAGGAACACCAAATCTTGTCAATATCTTTTCCGTCAAAAATTTGATTACCACTTTACTAGTAGCTTGTCTAGTTGGTATGGCTTCCACCCATTTCGTGAAGTAATCAGTGGCTACCAAAATCCACTTATGCCCACAACTGGATGCATCAGTTATTTCACCTATGAAGTCTATTCCCCACATTTGGAATGGTTCTTCAGCAGTCATAGGATTGAGAGGTAATGCACCATTATATTTGAGTTTTCCTAAAAATCTCTGACATGCTTCACATTTCTGAACATATTTGTGGCAATCCTTAAACATGTAGGGCCAATAGTATCCTACATTCAATATCTTATGTGCAGTGGTCTTTGCTCAAAAGTTCCCACCACATGCTCCATCATGGAGATCTTTTAGCACTTTTTTAACTTGATATGTATCTAAACAAAAGAGAAGTATACCATCCCTATTTTTCCAATATAAATCTCCTTGCATCAAGACATACTTAGATGCTTGTAACTTTATTGTCCTCTTCTAAATATCTATAAGGTTCTCAGGACACTTCATGTGTTTCAAAAAATATACTATATTAGTGTACCAAGGGCCATTAACTTTGCTAATCCTTGTCCTCTAATAATCTTAGTGATTTAGATTTCTATGTCAAATTTTTGAATCTAATTTACCCATTTGCATCTTCTCCCAGTGACTTATGATTGTCTGAATATACCCTTTACCGCTGCATTGGGAACATAGGCTAACACTTTTGCACCAACCAAATAAGGCCTAAAAGATTTCACCGCCTTTACAAGAGCATAAGCTTGTTTCTCATTGATATCATAGTTTAACTCAGAAGCTTGAAGGGTTTTACTAAAGAATGCTATCGACTGTTCATATCCTTCATCATTCTTTTGTAATAAGACAACAACAATGGTATGATATGATACAAAAGAGAAAAATTGAAATGGCTTAGTATAATCCAGGGATTTGAGAACAAGAGCTTCCTTAATTGCCTTTTTAATATTTATAAATGCCTCCAAAGCTTCATTTGTCCATTTCATGTTTGCACCTTTTTTCAACATTATAGCAATGGGTTTAATTATCTCTGAAAAGTTTGGGACAAACCTCCTCACAAAGTTGATTTGTCCAAAAAAGGATTGAATCTTTTTAATACTTTTAGGAACCTTGATTTTATCAATCACTGCAATCCTTTCTAGGTCTATTCTCACCCCATCCTTGGATACTATATGTCCTAATAACTTTCAAATCCACGGCATAAAGCATAAATTCCATAATGTCTATAGTGCATCAAAAGCAAAGTATCATATGCTAAATCTATCATAAGCAAAAAACTGGAAAACTATGATGGGGTTCGGGGTGAGGCCTCACATCCTCCCCCCTAGGCTTGAACTTCCTCCTGGAGTTCATCAAAAAGGTGGGGATATTGAGCTCTCATCTACACTGCATCCTCCCATGAAGCTGTAACCTCATCATAGAAATCCCACTGAACCCTAACCTGGTCCAGCTCTCAACCTCGTAGGCCTTGCGTCTGGCATGCCAAAATGTAAATAGGCTCCAACGCTAGCTACCTGTCTGACTCCACCTGTAAGGCATCCCAATCTATAATGTGAGACTCATCATAAATATATTTTCTCAAAATAGAAATATGAAACACATTGTGGATGTGTGATAGGCTAGGTGGCAGGGCTAGACGGTAAGCAACTGGTCCTATCCTCTCCAATATCTCAAATGGTCCCACAAATTGAGGTGCAAGCTTAGAGCCCTTTCCAAAATATATTGGACTCTTGTGAGGCCACACTCTCAAGAAGACCCTATCTCTGACCATGTATACCTGATCTATCCTCTTTGCATCAACATATTTCTTTTGTGGATCCTACGCCTCTAGGAGACGCTGCCTAATTAAGGCTACCTGTTTCTCCATCTCTAGGACTAGTTGGGGTCCAATGGTAACTCTGTCCTTAATTCTATCCCAACTTAGAGGTGTCCTACAAGGTCTACCATAAAGTGCCTGATACAGTGACATACCCAAAGATGAATGATGCCCATTATTGTAGGCAAACTCTACTAAGTGCAAATACTCTTCCCACTTGACCTGATGATCCATAACATAAATACGAAGCATATCTTCAAGAACTTGATTCACTCTCTCAGTCTGACCATCTATCTCTAGGTGATAAGCTGTGCTAAAGTTGAGCCTAGTGCCCAAAGCTACCTATAATTCTCTCCAAAAAGATGATGTGAAGAGAGAATCCCTGTCAGATATGATCTTCTAAGGAATGCCATGCAGTTTGACTATGTCCCTCAAGAAGACTTGAGCCATAGCTGGGGCTGTAAATGTGGTACAAACAGGTGAGAAGTGGGCCACTTTGGTCAATTTGTCAACTGTCACCATGATAGCATCATGGAAATGAGATGACATAGGGAGACCAATGATAAAATCAATGGATATAACATCCCACTTCCACATAGGTACCTTGTGAGGCTGAAGGAGCCCTCTAGGATGACTATGTTCGGCCTTCACCTTCTGGCATTCAAGACACTGGGCTACTAACTCTGCAACGTGTCTCCTCATACCTGGCCAATGATAGAGCTGTCTCAAATCAGCATGCATCTTCTTAACTCCAGGATGTGCCACATAAGGGGCTCTATGAGCCTCTAGCATGATGATATTACACAAATCCCTGGAAGAAGGTACATAAATGCATCCTCTATGGCATAGTAGTCCATCAAACTCCAAGGAATACTCTAAAAATCTACCCACAAGGGGTATCTGAGATTGGATCAACTGACAAACCTCTAAAAATAATGCATCCTCCTACAAATGGTGTAGTATATGATCCCTCAAGTCTGTACCAATGATCATGGAAGATAACTCATGTCGCCTCCTACTTAAGGCATCAGCGACCAAATTCTCTTTTCCTTTGATATAATGGACATCAAATTCATACTCACATAAGAACTCCATCCACCTCCTATGCCTAGCATTAAGGTTTGGCTGAGTGAATATATACTACAAACTCTGATGGTCTGAATGAAGCTCAAATCGATGTCCCAAGAGAAAGTGTTTCCATTGCACTAAAACATGCACTATTGCTGCAAGCTCAAGGTCATGGGTAGGGTAATTGAGCTTGTGAGTCTTAAGTTTCCTAGACTCATATGCTATAACTCGCCCATCCTGCATAAGTACTGCCCCCAGACCATCCAAAGAAGCATCTGTACAGACTACAAAATCTGTTGTAGGTTCTGGCACTGCTAAAATAGGTGCACTGGTAAGTGCTTTCTTGAGTTCCTAAAAGGCCCTCTTGCACTTCTCTGTCCAATCAAAATTCTTTCCCTTTCACTAAAGGGATGTGATAGGATGAGCCACTCTAGAGAAACCCTGTACAAACTGCCTGTAATATCCTGCGAGACCCATGAAGCTTCTGACCTCGGTCATGGAAGTAGGTGCTGTCCAATTCATAATGGCATCAATCTTAGATGGGTCCACTAAGATCCCATCACCTGAAATAACATGGCATAAATATCGAACCTCTGATCTAAAAAAGACACATTTTGACAAACTGCCATACAACTGATTATCCCTCAAACACTGTAATACCTATCTCAAATGCTCCTTGTGTTCCTTCTCATTACGAGAATAAATCAATATGTCATCTAGGAACACAACCACAAATCTGTCAAGGAAAGTGTGGAATAGCCCATTCATGAGGCTCATGAACACAACAGTGGCATTCGTAAGACCAAAAGGCACAACAGTGAATTCATAATGTCTGTATCTAGTCTGAAAAGTTGTCTTGTGGATATCACTCTCCACGATTCTCAACTGATGGTACCCTGATTTAAGATCTATCTTGGAAAACACACGGGCACCCTGCAACTGATCAAACAAGTCATCTATCCTAGGCAGTGGGTATCGATTCTTAATGGTTAACTTGTTTAACTTCCTGTAATCCATACACAATCTGAGTGATCCATCCTTCTTTTTGACAAAGATAACTGGTGCACCCCAAGGAGAGACACTAGGTCATATGTGCCCCTTCTCAAGGAGCTCCTTAATCTGAATCTTGAGCTCATTAAGCTCATTAGGAGACATTCTGTAAGGTGCCCTAGATACTGGTGCAACACCTGGCACAAGGTCTATATGGAAATCAACTACTCTATGGGGAGGCATACTGGGTAATTCTGAAGGAAACACATCTTCAAATTCCTGTAACATGGGATGATCATCAAGTGTAGTTTCCTTTTCTGCTTCCTCATCCCTATCATTGATTGTGATGGGAAATAATTGGCACCCTTTTTGCATGCACCGCTTAAGCTACATACGGAAATCATATGAATGGATACTGTCCTCTGAACCCCTGGGATTACTATAGCATTACCATTGTCATCTAAACATTCTACCTTCTTTTGTCGATAATCTAGCTTGGCCTTGTGTGTAAAAATCCAATCCATGCCTAGCACTATCCCATAGGATCCGAGAGGAGTGATACAAAGATCTAAAATGGTGGTCATGGAACCAATCTATATCTGGCAATCCTTAACTAAGGAAGTGACGGGTACTCTAGAACCTGAGGCTAACTCTACCTCCCAACTAACTTCTTGTCTATCTGCCATTAGCCCACAACACTCCACAACCAATGGAGAAACAAAAGAATCTATAGCACCTGAATCAAATAGAATAGTAACTCTGTTACCTCTAATCATACTTGTAGTCTCAATCACAGTAGCCTGATGTTCTGCCTGGCGGTTGTCAACCGCTGCAAAAACTCTGTGGGACCTACCCATATCACCAACAGTGGGCTCTGATGCTATGGTACACTGTCCACCCCCTTGAGGGAATTCTTTAGCCAAGTGCCCCATGGCACCACAAGAATAACATGGCCCTTGATTCTGAAATTGGGTACCCTGGGGTCTAGAATACTGTGAGCCCCCTATCCTGCTAGAACCACTATAACCACCCCTGGAGGATCGCTGAGTCCTAGATGGGGGTGCCGAAGATGCCTGTGACCTCTGGTCCTTACTAGGAGCCTGTGACTGCCACTGTTTGGGCTTGGAGCCCTATTTCCCTTGAGGGGCCTTCTGTTTCTATCCCTGATATGACTGCTGCTGAGATGAAGGGGATTTGTAAGATCCTGAGGAATTCCTATTATTGTTCTAATTATTGTTGTTATTCCCTTTCCAATGTGTTTTTTGATACCCTAAATTCTCTGGTGTGGTGTTTTAGTTCTGTGACTGATCTCAGGTATCCTGCCCCCTACCCTAAATCTCCTTAGCAATCAAGGCCTTTTCCATGGCCTCTCAAAGGTTCCCGGGTGCTGCCATGTGCACTGAACCTGATATGGATGCATTCAACCCTCTAACAAAATGGTTGACCTTGATCTTCTCATCTCTCATATAATCAACATAAGGTAGAAGTTCCAAGAACTTGCACTCATACTGTGTGACAGTGAGCCCTCTCTACTGAAGGTCATGAAACTCATCAATCCATCACTGCCTATAGTTCTCAGATAGGTACTAATCCCTGAATCTCTCTAGAAAGGTGTCCCAAGTAAGGGTATCCATAGATAGATTACCCTTTAACTCTTCTGTCCTCCACCAAATAGCTACTGATCCTCTCAACAAGTGGATAACAAAGTGTGCCCTCGTATTGCTCCCATAAGGGCACAATCCAAAACATCTCTTGAGGCTCAAAAGGAAGGCCTTAGCCTCACTCCCACCTGTGGCTCCTGAAAAAGGTGGTGGGTTAAGGCGAATAAGTTCCCTGATGTGGTCCCGTGTGTCACAGGGTACTCTCTCTAATGCTGGAACAACTGCCTCTGGAGGTGGCATATGTACTGACTCACCCTCATGGTCAGCTTGGTCCTCCATAATCCTAGGTGGGGGACTCCTACTGCACTCATGCGTTGCACCCCCGAGTCGTGCGTGCTGATTATCCTATGGTATCTTGTCTAAGATAATCCTGACCAGATTCTGAAGTGCATTCAATATTTCCTAGTTGGGGTTGGGGGGTTGTTTGGGAGGAGGCCTCTGCTCCTCATCATTACCCCCTACATTCTGTTCCATCTAAACTCGTGCTGAAGGGGCACATCTATAGTTTTTCCCACGAGCGTGAGCTTGCCGCATTACTAGAGGCATCCTACACACATAGGAAGGTGGTATAAGTTTGAAGAATATGGTGAAAGTTGTTGCATAAATTTTTTTTTTTTTTACTAAGTTTGATCTTGTTTTGAATATGTTAAAATATACGTTTTTAAGTTTTAGGAACATAGTGGGTTTAAGGTTTCAGTGTTTGAAACGTGGCTCTGATACCAAGTGTCATGCCCAAAAATTTGCGCCCAAAAATGCAACAAGTTTTTTTTTTAAGGTGGATTTAATAGTGATATTAATGTCAAGAGGGTGTAAGGAGAATCATGAC
Organism: Thuja plicata; assembly: GCA_018584345.1. Taxonomy (NCBI): domain Eukaryota; kingdom Viridiplantae; phylum Streptophyta; class Pinopsida; order Cupressales; family Cupressaceae; genus Thuja; species Thuja plicata. Next base: position 190,641 of record MU223105.1, read on the forward strand.
AAGTGTCAACCTCCCTTAACCCTAAACATCTACTAAGGATTAGTTGCACAAGGTGATGTTAATCATAAATTTGACTAGGATTAATTTTAGGATAATGCTCAAAGGTTTAACAAGGTGGGGTTATATGGACTACGTATGTCATCCACTAAATTTATTAATAGAGTTTGATGATGTGGAGAAAGAGAGAGAGACTCCCTGTTCTTCGTCTCCAGGGTCGTTCGAAAGCTTGGTAAGTTATTGGTTAATGAACTCTATGTTTAATTAACTCTCTAGGTTAAGGCTTTTCCTTATCATTACTTTTATAATAGCTAGTATATTGGCCACATATATTGACCACATAAAAATAACAATAAGATTCCCTATGTTTTATTTTAAAACTTTTAATTAAGTTCAACCCCTTAAAATAATTTCCAATTAAGTTATTAAATTATGGGTTTAATTAAGGGCTAGGATAAAACTGGCCCGAAGAGGAATTATATAATCTTGAACGTTAAGACTGGATATACGAGTCAAGGACTTCGATTAATTAAGGAACGAACTTTAAATATTTTTTTTTTAATAGTTCAATAAGACGTTTAATAAAATAAATCCTTAAATTTTCAAACTCACAATATAGTAAGGTGACCTCCTAGGAAATAAATAATGATGTTTAATAAATTGTCTATTATGATCATTTATTTCCTACTGGTAAATATTTACTAAAATAAAAGTTCATAAGGAAATCAACTATTAAGTTTTCTAATATTAAATAATTGGTTGATAAGAAGCATATAATTACATTATTAACTTTCCCACAAATACTTAACCAATAATAAATATATTTATTCCTTGCACATCTTCACTTTTAAATTTGACTCATTAATCATTTAGAAGTCTTTTCCTTAAGTCACTTTACTGTATACTTATATTAACTAGGGGATTAAAACATTTAATAAAAAGGTTACTTTAAATGAAGTTTTTCAAATATAATCCCCTCTTTTTTTTCCCCTCTTTTGAAATCCCTAACCCTAATTTGAAATTAGGGTTAGGGTCAAATATGAGAGAGGCTAAAAGTTCTTTTTTTTGTCTTCTCTCTTCATTTTCTCTCCCTTCCAAACCCTAGTTTTCTTTCTCTTCATTTTTTATTTATTTGCAGGTATGACAGCCATGAAAGACTCCCCAAGATATATA